>JAKFQP010000061.1:2462522-2482669 GCA_023375905.1 Nycticorax nycticorax | reverse complement strand
GAAAGGGTTGTCAGACTCTGGAAGGGGCTGCCCAGGGAGGTGGTTGAGTCCCCATCCCTGGAGGTATTTAAAAGCCAGGTAGATGAGGTGCTTAGGGACATGGTTTAGTAGTGGGGTGGCAGTGCTAGGTTAACGGTTGGACGTGATGATCTTAAAGGTCTTTTCCAACCTAGATGATTCTATGATTCTATGGTTATATGATATGCCAACACTGTTTTATGACGTATCTTTTGCTACTTCAAGATACTTAGGGAAGATTAGGCTAGTGATGTTAATACTGTCTTAGAAAGAATCTGAATCTTCAGAAGGAACATGCATGAAATGGAACCAGCCATATGCAGTGCACTGCATCCCAGAAATTTAACTGTGTAATGTTTTGAGAAGAAAAAGAGTTGATTCACCTGGTTAGGCTGAACCATCTAGGAAATAACATTTACTGAGCAAAATGACTCTTACGTCTTCACCCATAAATGGTCTAAGTCAGTAATAAGTGTAAAATACAGTGAGTGTCCACAGATATTAACTATATATTAGCTCAGGTAATGTGTGTGCATAAATCATTCCGATTACAATGTTTGCTTCAAACCAATTGTAAACTCAGCTGAAAATTGTTTATTATTACTGTGCTCACCTGTAGAGGGGTTTCAGGTAGTTCTATCACTATCACAAGAAAATTTCAGTAGCTGTTTCCTTCTATCATTTGAATAGAAAACATTGTTTCCTACTATGAGAAAAACACCTGAGCTTTTAATTACATCTTCACTTTTAAGTTAATGATGAAGACGCCATTGCATCCAAATTGCACAATAATTATTTTCTTAATTTATGTGAAACCTTTTTTGGGGTAACTTCCTTTGAAAAAGCTCTTTGTTTCACTTTTGTGTTAGTCTTTTTCCTGATACATTTATACTATGGACTGCACATGTAACTTTTCCCCATTGTATTTCTTTTTTATCTAAGCTTTTTTTTTTTATTTTTTCCCTTTACTGAGGAAACAAATTTAATTGTTGTTGGCAAGATAAAGCATGTCAAATTTGGCTGTCGAATTGACTCTCCTCTTCCCTGAAATGTTGACTCATAAAAATGCACAGCACATATTTACTGCCACAGAACCAGTTATTCTATATGACTATAAGAATTGGTGATTGTGTCTATGACACCTAAAGCTCTATTAAAAAACTGGAATGGAATAGGAAATTGAATAAAGTATTTGGAAGCTGTGACAAAGTTGTATGAAATATCTGACTCTGGTTCCATAACTGCATTTTGTAACTTATTAAACCTAGGTAGATTTTACTCTGCCAGTTTTGTTCAAATGTAAACAGCAGTTCACTAGTAGACACAATGGACCAGTTTTCAAAATTGTCTGTCTGAAGTACACATACAAAAGTGCTCTTAAGTGTGAAGACCATAATGGGTTTCCTGTTATAACAACACTTTGTATTGCCATACTACATTCCATTAGCAGATATCACTATACTTTGCAGTTACTAATGACTTGAGTCTCCCAGTGAAGAAATGCTGCTATTCCTGTTTCATTACACATGAAAGAGAGAGTAAATGTGACAGAGGTTACCTGCCCTCTAATGACAGTGTAGGAGTTGGAGAGGTGAATCAACTAGGGAGGAAAGTGTGTGATTTGAAGCACTTTTCTTTTTATTGATACTGATACTCAGCAGCTTTCTCATTGCCAGTTAGCTGGACACACCAGGGAAATTGCCTATTCAAAGTTGTTTCTACTTTAAAACAAATTATCTCTGCAGGTCCATTGTACCAAACTTGCAAGCCTCCCTCTCCTTACTTTACTCACGGTTTTGCCAAACTCTGTAACCCTTTCAAGAAAATTGTTTCCAGGCTGCCTTAGCAAACTTGGAGGTCTGGCAAGTTTTCCCATCTGTGTTTGTATTATGCAGTATGTTGTGTAGCATCAGTGAAGATGGAAATTCAATGTTTCCCCCCCACTGCCTTCCAAAATTGTTACTGAATTTAAATCAACTTTCCCAACCTTACCTCCACAATAATTTGGACTTTTTCTGATACTAACATGTTCAAATAGCTATTCCACTGAGTACTGCTACTGCTTTCATACTTTAAAGGTGACAGATAATGGCAGCATGCATTTTTTTGCCATGCCTTTGAGAATGAACCAAAATTCAGTGAAATTCCTATATACCTGAAACCTCTTTCCTCCTGATAACAGTACCCTTGCAGAGTAAAGTGGTCCCCAGCCACCAAGCCTTGTACCAAGGCAAAACCTTCTGTAAAAATTGTGAGCACAAGCTGGGAACCACCTTCCTGCCTTATTACCAGGACATGAGGCTGAAGACAAGGGAGTGCTACAAAGACTGGTTGTATACCCTGTGTGATTGAGAAAAGTGTAATCTAATTTATGAATGTTTGAATGCAACCATAACACTCTTTAATACTTCAGGTTTTCATATGTAGTGATTGTACAATGCACTACTTCACTGTAGCTTACTTCTCTGATTTTTTTCTCAGCCATTAATATAGAAGGAACTTAATGCTCCCTGTCTGCATTCCCCAAAATAACTGATTCCTCGATATGGCAAACAACCTTTCTAATATGATAAATGCGATGCTATAAATGTTCCACTGAAATTGTAAGTGGAGTTTTTCTATAATTAAACTATTACACCAGCATCAGACACAGTGGGCTCTAGAATGGTGTTCTTAAGCCTAATCTCTTTCAACTTTTTTCTAAAAGTTGTTACTAACCAGTGAAATTATATGTAATGAATGATACTGCTGATTATATGTTGTATGCTAAGTTTTATAAGAAACTAGAATGTCTTTTTATCACCAGCCTCTTCAAAAAATTCCTCCTTAGATACAAAAATGTGGAAGTCTCTTATAATTTCACCTGAGAAACAAATCCATTGCATATGGATTTTTTTTCCCCAAAACTTCTTGAGGAAGGGTACATGGATTCCCCTAGAGAAAGAAGGTTTAAACCTGAGATTTTCCATACATGACTGCACACATCTTCTTCTAGTGTTCAGAGGGAATATGTTCAAAGAGACATTAAAAGAGAGTATTGATAGGGTATTTCAATCAGCGGGGTGGGGGGGGTGGGGGGAGAGGAGGAATTTAAAAGGAATCTCTATCTATTAATTCACAGTATAAAAATAGCTTTTGCTAGAGAGAGTAATTTTGCTAGCAAAGGATATATTCCATCTCTATCACTATGATGGCTTTTGTATACTGAAGAAAATTTTAAGTATTTTGCTTCAGTGTAGTATATTTGTTACTTATCAATTAGGGCTGAAAAAAGAATTGATTTGATAAAATAATGAAAACATATAATTTGATGGTTTAAATTGGCATTTGGTATACTACTGTAGCTCAAAGAAATACTTGCAACTGTTGTGGTTTAGAAGCATATTAAAGATTTATCACATTAGGAATATAAATTCAGCAATTAATAACAAAAAGTCTTCACAGCTATGATACTACCATGAAATACTAAAGATGATTAGCAGAATATTAACTTACTCAATTGCTTGTTTGAGGCACTTGTCATTTGACCTTATGTTTTTGTGTTACAGATTTTCTTTCAATACATTTGCTACCACGTTATATAAAAATGCAGTCATATAAACACACAGCTGCATAAAACTATCACAAAATGTTTACCTAACAGAATGATTAAGTGTTCTGATATGTCCAAGGATATCTATGGTGTGTTGGAAAGGAATGGAGATAAAAATGAAATTTGCAAATGTTGTGACAGTCTGACTGTAAATCAGATAGTTACTTTCACAGCAAGTATGAGTAAATTCTCAGCAGGTGGAATTATTGGTTCCAGGAAGCATTATTCATTCTCTTCCATGGTCATCTTTACCTTGCAGTACACACAAGGCCATTATTAGTATTATTTAAGTTTCTTCTCCAGTGGTATTTAGAACTTGCTTAAGGAAAGTTTCTGCACCACTTCTGTAACACTAAATTAACATGTGATAATGAACATTAACCATTTAGGTTCTGTTTGTCTGTACAGTAAATCAAAGAACTTTGTCAGTAATTTGTATCGTGTAATTACCTCACGCAGATTGATGACTGTGCAGAAATGTTGCATGCAGAAACCATTCATTTGAAGGGCAATGGATATTAGAAAAAAAAAACCCAAACAAAAAATTCTGTTGAATTAAGTCTAGAGGATGTCAGTGACACAAACTGTCTTAATAACTCTGACACTGTTTGTACAGGGTGTCACTAATATGATTCACAGAAGAATTTCTGCAGAAGAATAACTGAAAATATTCCTTCCACCCAAAAAGAGAATCAAGGTCTGCCTTAGATTTGGAGATATCAAGACAGCTTATTTGGAAGATCATTCAAGAGAAATTTAAAGGATTTTCTTTTTCTTAATCTCTTCGCCCAGTTACTTCATTTGCACACGTCTGTTTCCTCAAGATGTGGGGTTTTTCACTCTTACTAGTCACCTTGTGTTAATCATTCTTGGTTTTGATCCCTTTCCCCCAGCGTACCTTCTTATTCTGTGGCCATCAAATCCCCTGAAAAGCAGAGTACTGTTCATAATTCTTACTGGCAAAGGGAAAATTGGCTTCATAGCAGAGTTTTCCAACAGGATACTTCTTTCTGTAGCACTGAGGTAGGTAATGAGGGAACACAGTGTGCTGAACACAGGGACCAGATGAAATTCTGCAGTGCCAGTCTAGTCATCTTCACTGATGGGGCATGCAGTCATCCATGAGAATATTTATTACAGGGAACTGAAGTATCATGAAAAGCAGTTGCTTTGTAGGCTTACTCACTCTTTCTGCAGCTTTTTGTCAGTTTTTCTCTATCTATGGCTTCCTGTTTCCTCTGTTTAAATGTCACCCATGTCACTTCCTTAGGGAACTTCTAAAACTGACACATCATGTTGTATGTATGTATGTCCATCTATTTATTTATTTTCCTGCCATGTACCAAATTTTCATTTCATTTCTTTAATCATTCATGAGAGAGACATTCTCTGCAGATTCATTCCTAAATTACTCTGATTTTCTACTGAACAGTTAGTCTGTACAGCCTTAAAGCCCCATACACTTTTGTGGGTTTTTTAACAAATGTGTTTATCCTAGACTAAGGATATTTTGAACTTGCATGCAATTTAAATGACTTTACAAATGTAGCTGTGTTGTTTCATTATTTCTCAACAGTGATACAAAGAGATTCAGTGAACATACTGTCTGTTCTGTCATTAGGGCTCACCAAAACCTATGTGGCAAATAAATTTCTCTACTAAGTAAAAGGTCTTTCACCATCAACCCCTGTGAGCTTCAGTTGTACATTTCATAAGGCAAAATCTGATTTTAGTCTTAGTGTACATTCAATCACATCCCCCACTTGTGATACAATGTCTCTTAAGTGATAAAATATTTAAAATGAAAAAAAAAAGCTTGACATGGTAGTTTTTGAATTGTAAATAATGTGATAGATGGCAAAGGATCATAAGCATTATTGGCTTGCAAGACTCAGAGTTGTGTTGCAATGAGAGTTTTGTTCACCATTGTCCTAGTTTTATGCTGGGGATCTAGTTTTGTGACACTTTTAACAAGCTCCTCTCAAGTGAATTAATCTCTGTTTGCTTGTTATATATGCATATTTTTCCATTTATCTCTTGTCATGTTTGTGAGCTCAGGTTTAGTAATTTTTAAAATGTTGCAGTTTTCTAATGCTTGCATGTTTACAATGAAAACTATATAAAGAATGAAAGAATACGAGAGTTGAGGTGACTATTATCTGGGTAAATATTACACAAAGAATCAGACAATGTGCATTTTTCTTTTTAATATCTTTTCTTAGATGAGGAATATTTCTCCTTTCCTAAATATTTCCTTTCTATGCTAAGTATACCATGAGGATAGGAGATGCAACTGGAAATATTGAAGAAAATATGGTATGCCTAACCATGAGGATATCCTAAGTAGCATTTGGAAAAGTCTATTCCTAACTGCAATGTGAAGAAGAACATCCTTCTAGAGACTGTGTCTTCTTAATTTTTTCACTAACATTATTTTATTATTAACATTTTATTTTACCACTTGGCATTCTTGTCTTTCCAGTCAGTCATTAAAGTTTCTTTGTTGTTAGATTTGTGTTGGGGGTGAAGAAGGGATAGAAGAAAACTAAAAAATATAATCATGGTCCCATTATCCAGATTAAAAACAGATATAACAAAACTAGTAGTTAGGTAAAAGGAAAAAAGTAACCATTAAATGGTCAGTTTGTTTTACATAACCAACTGTTGGATGCTTGCCTTCGCATCAGTTGTTCTGTATGCAAGTTATTTTGTGTTTACTAATTACCTGAAAGGAGACTTTAGTATAAGGTGCTATTAATTTGATTTGGTGTGATTTGGGGGAAAGGGAATGCTTGTGTTTTCTTTTTTTTTAATCAAACTAATGTCTTTCATCTGGTTTGCTACAGATGGGAGATTAATCCATTAATCCCTACAGTTGTCCCTTGTGACTTACAAAAGTGTCTTTATTATCCAACCTGTGTATCTATACAGTCAAAAATCTTCAAATATTTGCTAGTTGTTATTTATGAGTTTCCTGTTCTCTGAACCTCTTGCTTTACCACATAAGAAACTCCTCTGGAGTTTTATGTGAAAGAAGCAAATCACCTACTTTGATAACATCTTTCTGTTGCCTTCTGGATTTGCTTATTAGCAGTTCCAGTATGGAGAATACTGAAATTAATGAAGTCTTTATGAGAATGGATGTTCTGAATTTTCAGTGTAGATTTTATAGAGCTGTTCTTACTTGTCTTTCAGTATTAAGCAATTTCAGATTTAGGTTTGTTGTTTTTTCCTCTGCCAAGAAAAAAAAAATACAGTTATCTCCACAGATTTCATTTTTAAAAAATTTCTCCATTTATCTGTTTTATGTCTATATCAGTCAATTTATTAAAGACTAAGGCGAGTTAAAATTAAATACTCAACAAAAGAAATTATTTGTATCATGTAATAGCGAAATGAAACAATTGCCAGAAAAAAAAAGTGATGTTAAGAATGAGTAAAGATACCTTCTGTATATTTCTGGATATTTTTTTTTTTCACATGTTGACCTAATGACTGGCAAAATATATTTCAAAATACCTCAGAAGTTACAAATTGTCTTAGGCAGGTATATGTATAGAAACCTGTGTGGATGGTTCAAGACAGGTTACACTACTACACTTCTAAAATCATGTTACTAGACTAAGTTGGAAAGAAGATAAAATGAAAAGAGTAGAAGTGCCAAAAAACTGCATAAAGAACTTCTCCTCATTGTAAGAGTAACTTACAGGCAAATAAGGTCCTACAAGAGGGCCCTGCAAATTTTGTCAGAGCATGGGGGGGTTTTAATTTTTTTTTTTATCTACAGCAACATAGAATTATGTCAAAACAGAAGAGGAAATGAATATAATGACAAAGTATGGGGAAAAGGGAGAAACTACTTTCTGGTAAGATTGAAAATAAATGTGATTTAGCTGGAAAATTTCTGAATGAAAAGTGATGTCATTTTTCAAGCTGTTAAAGGTGTGGTGATTAAAGAGTGAGGAGAACTTTGCAATTGCTTAAATTTTAATTACCAGTAACATGATTCAACACTGCAAATGAAAAATTTTAGCACAATATTTGCAATATTTTTCTGTTGGCAAAATCTATTAGAGGTGTCTCCTTATTGAAGATATGGGAATACCTTCATTTGATTAATTCGATTATACACTTGATAAAATGCTTGGAAACAAAGTGCAGAGAAAGAGGATGCAAGCATCTAATAAAAATATTTCTATTTTTATTCTGACCACCAGATAAAATGGTCGCCGTACGAAAATACAGGCCAAGATATTCAAACACCATTTTTCTTGATTAAAAGATTTAGTCCATTAATCATGCTAAGAGAAAAATACTTCATTATTTTTCTATCTGAATTTTCCTGAAATTGTCACTGTGGTTTTCATCTGTCGCTGAACACGTTTTTTAAGATTTAAGGGAGCTTGGTTTTCCTGTGACAGCTCCAGTCATTTTAATGCACAATGTCATGAAAGGACAGCACAATGAAAATATAAAAAGCCAGGCTTGTTGCATATGTATGGCTTGTGAGTAGCTGAAACTAAATTTTTCCAATTTGTGAAGTCTAAAATACGGTTGGGATTACATCAGATTTACCCTTCAACTATTGTAAGGAAAGAGAAATGCATGTTAAGTGAAACACTCTTTAAGAAACTTCATCTCCCTACTCCCCCTTTAAATCTATTTTTTCTCACTGTCATACTTTTTAGCTGCAGTTTACAGTAACTGAACCATGGTATTTAATTCCCATAAAATGTCACAAATGGTGTCATTCATTAACTTTGACAAAAATGCTGACATTGATTTGAACCAATGGATTAAATTGTGTCCATGTGACCTCATTAGATTGAATCAGCATTGTTTTATTAGTTCCTCAAAAAATGAAACATCTTGAAGATCTTTGTGACTTTGTGAATATTCACTACTTATGTCGGATCATAAAAACTTGTGCAAGGAAGAAAGTGTCTTCCTGTATTAGAAAATTCAATCAAATAAAAATCAGTCTCTTTTGCCTTTTATTTTCTGATATTTGAATTTGGCAAAGGCTAAGTATAATTTAGAATCAAACTAGATTTTTCAGGAAATGCTATTCTTATGGCATGCATAAAATTATTTTGTGCACTTTATGTTAAAGCAGTTGCATTAGCATTAAATATGAAAAGTGTTACAACTTGTTTTATTACAATAGTTTCCAATGCATAAAAACAACCAGGAAAACAAAACAAAACAAAAAACCTATTTGCTGGTTGTTCTAATTCAGTCAGGAAGCAAAGAAAAAAAAAAGTAATTAAAAAAAAAGATGGAAGGTCAGCAGACAAAAATAGGATATGGAAATGATCTGCAACACTGAGAATATTGCTCTGTTAAATATCAGTACCTAGAGCTCACATCCCACAGTAAGATCTGGACACATGTGGGTGTTTGTTATATATGTTGCTATCTAGCCCAAAGTCAATTTTCAAAGGGAGGTGGCAATTTCACTTACAGAAAAAACTAGAGAGCATCAGCATTCATTTAAAACATTTGAACTTGCTCCAATGACAGTTATAGAGGCTTGCAATTTACAGCCAAATTTTTTGGCTTAGTCCTTCATCCCTGACTATTCCTTTCCTCTGTGAATTGGTGAGGGAAAGGGGTAAAGGCAAAAAAGGTTTATCTTTGCAGACCTTTGGCTCACCCCTTCAACATAAGGTCCAGGGAGTCTGTATCTTTCTGGGAGATTATCTCTTTATTCTTTCATCTGCATTGTACTCTAGCCGCAAACTGTAACAATTCCAGTTATACTTTCATAGGGCAGTGCTAAACTTCAGTATAATGGAAATAACTTTACCTAGCTGAAACTGTAAACAAAGTAAGGCATCCAAAGGACTCAGTCCAAAAGGAAAACTTACCAGTAGCTTATACATAACTGGTCAAATCCAGTTTGTTACATCCCTTCATTACAATAGAAGGCAGGGAGGCCAGGACAACTAAAAAGGAAAAGACACAATCACAAACATGCAAGGTGGTGATGTGATTGACAGACCTAACCAGCTGAATCAGCCAGCCCCAGCCCACAACAGAAAAGAAATGTGTATGTCTCCAGTTCTGCAAGTGCTCTCTTTCTTACATGTTCTTCCCTCAGGCCTTCCCTCCCATTCTTATTCTTTCCTTTTGCAAAAGTGGACTCTGATGTTACTTGCCATCTGCTCTGAGTCTTTTAGTAGTGGATTAGATACTATCACAATAAAATACTGTGTTTGACATTTTGGGACAGATTTTGGCTTATAATATAAGCTCAATAAATGTTCTACTCTATCAGACCCACCTCATTATCTTATCAAGCTGTATGTCTGACTGTGGCAGAAGGAGATGCTCCTCAGATAACGCCTGATGAATATCTGTAGTCCATACACCTTGTACTGCCACAACAGCCACAGGATTTCATTAGAACTGTTAGAGGGATATCTCTGCCTATTCTATTTAACATATATTTACAGATCTCCTGTCCATGAATTTCACGTCTTTTTTAAACCCTCTGAAACTATCTCTGCATACAACTTCTTACACCAACAGATTATAGAAGTTCACTGCCTGCAGTGGCAGGGCTGCTGTACAGAGTGAAAGGATTCAGCAATGATAAGTTTATCCATTGATATTCCAGGTGAATCAAAGCAGTGAAAACCTGAAGAAGAAATGTTTTATGATGTTATAGTTATGTTACATTCTGCACCAGTAGAGCATGGTAGTTGGAGCAGTGTGCATCTTTTAAATTTCAAATCACTCTGCCTCTATCAGGATTTCCTGAACAACTGCTTTTGATGAAATGTTCATCTATGCCATCTGACAGGATTTGATCCTTTAAAAGCTATAATCTGATCTACAGCAGTAAACTCTATATGCCAAGGCAAATACTGACATGCCTGACTTGGTATGAGAGAATCCATCAGGCTTGTCTAAAAGAAATTGCATGAAACCAAAATATAGTCTGAGGGGTTTTTCAAGGCATCTGCAAAATATTGCTTCTCATCCACCTTCTTCAAATTTTGAATGTCCAGACACAAAACTTAATTAGTAAAGCATCCCAAAAATGTCTCTAGAAATCTGTCTTTAATGAAATCTTGAAGAAATTAATGTTTTGTTTTCTTGAGGAACAGGGAGATTGCGCTGACAAATTTGGGTAAATTTTTTGGACACTGAATAATTTTTTAATTTCTAGAGGTCATTGGCATGCAAGGTTTAGAAGTGTTGAAGTATTTCAAGATAAGTTTTGAATTTTATGTAAAATAATAATGTAAGAGTCTTCAAAAAAGACTGGAAATGAGGAGTTATATTCTTCAAGATCTTACATAGTTACTGGTATCACGTCCTGATGATTTAATACTTTTACATATCTTTTTATCAGTGACATGTAAAAGCACCTCTTTATTTAGTAAGATGCTCTAAAACATAGGAGTAAACCTATTTTTTATTTATTTTTATTGTTGTCAATGTTTAAAGTAATGGTGTAATTGCATATAGCTGAAGCCATATAAGCTTTGCTGTGGAATGTCTTCCAAGGGTGTATGAGCTTCATGTGCAGTTCTAAAATTACATACATTAGCATGCAATTGTTAATCAAGAGTGTCAAATAATTATTGGAATGGGGAGGTGACTGCCCAGTTTGCCAGTGTTCTTTCTCCACTGAATTCTTGTAATTTCCTTTTTCTTTTTTCTTTTCTTTTCATCCAGGCTGGTAAAATTAACCATAATTTCCAAGGGTTGCTCTGTTGACTCTTGAGAAAATTGGCTTTCTCTTTTTGGCTTGTTACAATCCAGAAAAATGTTTTTTCTACCTTAGGGTCATAAGACCTGTAACAGGCAAGGCAGTAAAAATGACAAGCAAAGATTTCTGTTGGAGAGTTTGTATATAACAGATATTATATTTCACTTTTTACATTTACAGCAATAACTTTATTTTGACCTTAAAGAGAACATTTCAAATGTAGACATAACATTCATGTTAATGCATATCCTGATTGCCTTTGGGCAATTTTTTTTTGCAGGTTTTAGTTATTCTTTATATGTAGAATTTATAGTTTTGGCCTTCTGCCTGTCAAATCAATGACTCAGCACTGGTAGAATATAGGACCACCTTTACAGCAAGTGAATATTTCCATCTACATTTTTTGATAAATAAACTATAGAACTTTACCTCTGAGAAAGAACAACTTGAGGAGAAAGCATAAGGTACCGTGCTCCCTTGAAGAAGTCTGGGTTTAGAACTCCTTTATAGGACTCTCATTAAAATTTGCAGGTTGCATTCTGCATTGGTCTGTAGTTGTGGGAAGATCATTTATGGCTGAAATTGGTTCTACAACAGATGTAAACTCTAGAGAAAGCTTTCTGAATGTTACCCCTAAACAGTGATCACAGGCTTTCTAGACCTGTTTTTTCCCACTTCATTTCTCCCCCCCTTTTTTTGGTAATATTCACTTATCAATTTTGGCATCAAATTTCTCTCAAGTTCTGTCAATATTTTGGTGGTTTTTCTTTTTTTTTCTTTTTTTCTTTTTTTTTTCCTTTTTTTTTTTTTAACCAAGACAGTGAAATAGAACAATATTTATTTCCACGGAACAGAAATATGTCTGATTTGTGAATAACTTTACAAAATGTAATCTGTTGTTTAGCCAACATAGAAAAGGTAAATTTCACAGAGATTAGTATGCAGAAATAGGAGAATTCATGTTTGGAATGTAATTGTTAGCTTTTATTGCTATCCAGCTGTCAAATGAAAAACTACTTTCTGTTATCTAAAAATATAGCCATAGACAAAGGTATATTCCAGTAAATAGTGATGAGAACAAGTCTGTTTTCTCCTGTTCTTGCTAAAATTACAGTACCTGTACTTTGAAACATTCTTTTTTTGGTAGTTTTATTATGCCAAGAGATGAGAAAGCTGTCATCAGCAATTAATTCTTGCAAATGTCACAAGAACAAAATATATAAACTTGAGGAAAAAAAATCACAGATTTTTAGCTGTTTGGCTGAAATTGGAATGGTGTGAAGGAGATGCTGAAAGGGTAAAAAGCAGACTCCCAAAGAAAACTGCCTATAAATAGAGGTTGGCCTAATTCTCACTTATTCTATAGTTGGTTTGTACTACTTCATAAAATCACTAAAAAAGTTCACTCCCTATATGGTCTAATTAGGAATTTTCTGCTGAAAACTAAGGGGAATGATCCTGCCTGAATGCACAGACTGCTTCCATTGGACTTCAGCATTTGGAAAACAATTTTTAAACCCCCTTTTTATTTTATTTCCTTGAAAGTGAAGTATTTTATTATGTATTTATGAAAAAGTAGGTTATTTTAGGTTTATGTGAAAATATATGAACAGTACACAGTCAATTTGAAGTCTATGATAGCTGTTCCCCAATGAATATAAGATCAAACAGTAGACTGTGTCTCATGAAAGTGAATTTCCGTGTTCAATTTTCATATGTTGCATCAGAAGGAAAGAAGTTGCCCCAGCTCTGCTGCACTGTCTCCTACACTTACTCGCAAAACAACAGAAAACTAAATACACATATTGAGATTCATTTCTTTCTCCTTAAAATTCTGTTTTGAAATATAACCTCAGGAATTGTATTTGCCTCAATTGCAACTCACAACTTTAACTCAGCTATATATGTACTGAACTTAAAATACGTCATATTGTTCCCATTCTGTCTTTAATGGAAATGTAATGCACCACAATCTATTTCTATCCTTGAAAGACATCTCAGACAACTATTTTTGTTGTAGATTAATGTATTTGTCTTTCTACAGCCAGTATCATTAAAAAGGGAAAAGACTCATTTATCCAAGTAATTAATGGCAAACCCATTACATTTCATAATATTGATATGAAATAAAGTATAATTTTATATTATTTGTATCAGATAATTGTGGTGATTACAGGAGGAAAGGATCTGTGGACATTGTGTGTTTCAATGATGATTGGCTTATTTTATTATTCTTTATATATACCAGGTCTTCTTTCTAAGGTGTGAAATTGACCGTGTTCAAGGAGCAGTTGTCTCACATGTTCAGCACTTAATTACCATAACAGTACAGTTTAAGTAGTTTAATAGCCATACATGACCTTAAAGAGTGAGATGTATTTCACCTGGGAGAGCTATTACTTTGCTAGCTTTAAGGAGTTTCTTATCATTCCTTGAAACTCTTTTACCTGATTTTCTGAAGAAATGAATCTTACACATTCACTCTGTTGTCCCAGTCTCCCTGGCCCCCAATAACTTTTAAGCTATGCCAATTTCAACCAAATACAGCAGAAAGTTAGATTCCTCCAGTATTAATTTACTACAGGTTCCTAAGGTGTGGTGGAATGAGCAAGGGAGAGATTTGTAATGCTAACTCCTCTGGAGATTTCTGCAGTGGTCTGTTTGGTGGATACAAGCAGGGCAGTACATCTGGCTGAGAGAACAACCTGGCACAGTCCTGGCTGCTTCTTGCCCAGTCTCTCCACAGTCTCCTGCTACTCACCTCCCTCCTTGTATGATCTCAGAAATGTGACAGGAAACTACAGTTGTGACAAATGTTACAAGACTGGGTACCAGAAAATATTAGGGCATAGTTCTAGGATGGAGTTAACAACAGATACATGCTTGTTGCAAAATAAGATATAAGGTTTCATTAAATCCTCTATTCAGATAAATAATGCAAGCCTGGCCACTGATGATCATTCTTTTGTTTTTAGTCTTTTGTAACAATTTACTCAAAAAATAGGTACTCTTTATTTATCTCTCTTTATCCAAACTGATTGTTCAAAATTTAATAGTGAAAAAATAGGACTCTCAATTATCTAATGAATGGGGATATGATGAATAGTAAGCCATGGACTATCTCTTTTATAATCATGCACTCAGGCACTGTCATGACTTGAGTAATAGCTTGAAAAGGGTATTCGAGATTAAAGCCCTCATTTACTGGTTTTGGACAGGATTTCTTTACTAAATCCTAATGTGTATTTGCAACTTTGACGGCAATTTTTTTTTCTTTTGCAAGCAGCTCTGAGCTATTACCTGAAATACGGAGGATAAAATAACCAGCCTGCCAACTATATTGTTAGAAACAATAAGTACTAGATTCTTTCCCTTGAGAAGAGTCAGATCTGTTTTGTCTGAAACAAAGGAAATCGGGTTAGTAATTTATTTATCATTGTTTCACCTTTCAATATAACTGGTTTAGGTTTTACCTGTACCTTCTCTGACCATGTTTTAATACAGATTCTGTGGTTGTTTATTGATGCTGAGATCTTGCATACACAGGCATTACAAGGATTAATGGCTTCTGTTTATGATAATATTTCCAACAGCTTAAACTGTCCCCTACATTACCTGTTGTATTCCACTCATCACTTTATGAAATAACTCTGGGATATGCTCATTTATTTTATAAAAGATGAAAAGTGGGAATGTAGCTTGCAAACATAGGCTTTTACAACCTGATGTGAGCATATATTAGGGAGTACTAAATTTTTCACCATTTTTTTCCCACTGAGAAATCTGTGAGCAGTTCCACTGACTTGACTTTGAGTACTTGCAGAAAATGTTGCCAGTCTAGTTTCCATGTATAGATTTGAACAGTGAGCCATTGTTCAGACAAATATTAATATAGTTGGAATTTTTCTATTGTTAAGGTCCATATTTGGGGCAAAATATTGGCAAAACCAGTTGTTTTGTTAGCTCATTTGGGACTGAAAATCTCTTCAACACTTTTTATGACACAAGTTAACACATTTGAAACCTTGTCATCAACCAAGTGAGAACTAACACAACTAATTCATTTGGATAACAGTGCATATTTTTGCTCCTGAAAATGATGCTTAACAGCCCAGTTCTAAAAGAACCCGCATAAAGGTTAGGGCACTTAACAGGATTCAGATCTCTGAGTTTTATTCTCTATTATTCTGCTGGAGAAAGAGAGACGGAAAAAGCCAGACACTTTACTGCAGAACTCTTGAAATGCAAGCAGATAATTGGAGGCATATAGGAGGAAAACGCTTCCGATCTTTTCTTGTGCAGTCAGGTAAGTGCAACCCTGAATTCAAGATCTGTAAAAGGGGGAATAATATTACCATGCAAGCGGTAATACAAAGAACTATGAGATTTCAGCTATCCGAAGAGTACAAAGAAATGCTTTGCTCTGCTTTAAGCTGCTTTTTCTTTTGACTGATTTTGTGCCATCACAGGTGTCCCACTTAGTCAAAGAACACGTTTTTCTATTGTATAAAATGAAGGCGTTAATTTTCTTTACCTATCCTAGATAGCAAAATTTAACCAATTGTGGCTAATCAATAGCAGAGCTGGGAGGGAGTCACACTGTGCAGACATGGAATAACAATTGTGATGATATGTATGTTATGTACCTTCATCAGATCACTTTTCTCCTTGTTCTAAAAATGAATGTACATGCAACACTGGGAGAGGCACTTAAATCCTTTCCCTGGGAGTCACTAGGAGAGTCTACATTTCCTGCTCCCAAAGCATAAGGGACCATGGAGACTGAGTCAGTGCCCATTTTGTTTGTTTGTTTTGATTTTTTTTTTTTTTTTTTGCCTAAGAGAGAGGAAATGTGAAATTGAGCTGTGTAGGAGGGTTTTTTTTTTGCTTACTGGTCTCCAATACAGTTTTGCATTCCCAAAGGAGTCAATCACAATTTAACTTCTTGTTATTTCTTTCAATGAGAACATAACGTGTTTGCTAAACTTAGTTCAGATTCTTTAATCTTATTCCCCAAATTTCTGTGGAAGTATTTTGAGGTATGCTATTCCTGCTGGTCTCATCTTATGAACGGCATATATCTTAACAGTCAGAGTCAGCATATTGTACATTTCATATTTCATTTGCCCATTTCTTCAGTAGATGGTAGAATGAAAGGTTTTCTACTAAAACTGTAGCTAGTATATCACGAGGGACACTGCTATATTACAAGTACTCATATTTTATGCAGCTTATTTAGTTTTAGCATTTTGTGAGATTTCCCTGTTTTTTCTGTATTTAGATTCTTAGAGTTACTGCTGCTGCAAACTGGAAAAGCAAGCTATTACTCTTGCACTTAACAGATGGCTTACAAATGTCTTAGCCATATAAAAAGTGAGTAGCCTTAAGGATGCTTTCTGTGAGAATTATTTGAACATATTTTACCACTCCACCACCTTTTAGCACTTCTGTTGAACTTAAGAATTATATTAAGTTTCTCAAGATTTTTTTCTCTTACTAACATCTTTTAAAATCGCAGATACTGTATAATTTATATAATGAATGACTCTTCTTTTGTCTCATGAGGGTCCCAGTTAGAAAAACTGTATAAAGAAAGAAGATACTAGGAGAAAAATAATGGTTTGGGTTGTTTTTGTTTTTGTTTTTTTTTAACAAGGTCAGCTTTTATCTACCAACATGGTTTCATCGAGCAGTTCTGGCTTATATTGGTAGGACTGTGTGTGCTATTTTCTGTTACTTATATCTGTGTTAAAGCTTCATGAGATTTAAACAACCTGGACAGAGTCATCCATGTCACATGTTTTTTCAAGTTCACAACAAAAAGTCAGACAGTTACTTAACATTATTAGGTTAGGGGGAAAAAATAAATGAAGGATTGTTCTTACAGTTTTCTAATCCTTCTTGTTGAATAAAAAATAGAAATCATTAATTAAAAAACCTTAAAAATTCTTAATAGAAATTTACTGCTATTTAGCAACTGATTTATGAACATCCTGTTCAGAACAAGTGTATTTCAACCTAGACATTCAGGAGCAGACTGTCATTCTTATGTTGTTGGCCCCTTCCTGTCATTTATAAAGCAGAAAGAGAAACAGTGAAGATTGAGTGTTGAGTAAGGAGCTGTGCGCAAGCATGCAAGGACACCTTGTGTAATATCCTAGTAACTGAAAACTCAAGATGTCAGAGTCAGGCTTAAATTTGTTACCTGAACCTAGCAGAGGTGGGAAGTCCCTATAATCAAGTTATCTCAAGATCAGTAGATGAGAAATTCTAGAGTTTAAGAGTGCTTGACACTTTCATTTCAATCTCTGTACTCCTGATATATTTCCCTAGTTGTTTATTTTAGGTGGTTTTGTTTTCACCAAAATCATTGATGAGCAGTAGAGAGCCATTTCTTATCCAGCATTATTTTCAAAGTGCTTGACATTGCAATCTCAGCATCCTTTTTAGGAGGACTTTTAATATAACATCTACAACATATAGATTAATTTATTCTGGTTACAGCCTTCCATTTTGCTGTGCTATTGCAGATAAGGAAAATACACATGTATTTAGGGCAACCAATTTGCTTTCATAGCAGTAACAGTCAGTGGAAAAAGTAGCTACATCTATACTAATTTAGTCTTCTAGATAATTGCCCACAGTCAGTGGGTTTACAATTTTCAAATAGTTCATAGTTGCAGCAGAAGAATGTTAATAATTACCATTTTTCAACTCTTCATCTTTTTCCCCTTACCAAGAGAGCGAGCTGTTTACTTTGAATAATTTGTGTGATTTTTACCTACTTGGTTCTCTTAATCCATCTTATTGTTCTTTGCATTTATAGACAGCTGGTTATTTTAAGGTTCATCCTTGTGTTTCAAGGCTTCACAGGAAGAAACAAATTCTAGTCTATCACTTTTTTCTTCTCCTTAATTTTAGTTCTAGGATTTCCACTCAATCCCAAAACCTACATATCCTTGTGTGAAATAAGATTTTTTCAGTGTATGCATGTGTGTATATTTTTCTGTTAATTCCTATTGCTTATTATCTCTGCCTCCCTTCTGCCCCCCACCCCCTTTTACTCAACAGGTGTTCATTTCATTGTTTCATGGTAACAGTTATCATGGGACATAGTTATGAGCAGGTACTATTATATGTGTGCTTATTATTTTGAACACAGCTGAGACTTGGCAAAGGATATAGATTCTTTTGCACTTCTGTGAATGTTCTTCATTTTAAACATTATTGAGACTCAAAGAGGGAAAGCATCAATAATTTAGGGTTTGGATTAAATTAGGAAAAGCAGTCTAAGGTCCTAAGAACGTTTGTTTGGGGTTTTTTCTTCAAATTTCCAAACCTTTAGCACCTATGAAATTATATTTTGCATTTTAAATGGATCTTAATTTTCCAGTTTAAGGGCTTTTAATTCTGGTGCTGAATGAAAAGTGATATGAATATAAATAGTGATCTAAATATGACAAAACAATCTTTGCATTATTTGATTCTAAAGTTACTGATATACGTAAAAAAGCAACTAGAATACAATTCACAGTGACCATTAATAAAGCTTTATACTAAGTGCAATTTGCCTTAGTTAGTATTTTAGCCAAAGAAGTACTAAATTCATGAGCTACTATTTGTTGACTAGAAATATTCAGACAGTCAATAAGAATCCAAAGTTGTTCATGCTTATTTGAGGTTAGTATGATGTGTATATATATATATATATATATATATATATATATATACACAATGCAGTGTTGGAGTCAGGCACATAAGGCTGATGTCCTCTTATCAGGTGGCAAGGATTAACGGCTGTAACATTTTCAGTTTTGATTCTTGTTTGGACGGTGAACCCATTGCCAATAGTGTAACATGGGTGGTATCCCTAAACTTTGTGTCAGAAATATCATAGTAAGTTTCATGTCTTTACAATTACTATGTGCAAGTATTTGTTGATAGGCAAGGTACTGGTTAGCAGTTTAGAAGTGGTGATTGGAGAATACTGGAATAATCAGTTCTTGCAGAACATCAGCATTTTATTGCCACAAACAAAGACTGTAGATATATGACCCCATTTTAATTTTCTTTTCTACCTACTATTCTGCCTAAAAATATTTGCCAGCATCAGAGTCAGCGAAGACTATGTGATTAAGTCCTTTGAACAGTTGAGCTGCGCACAAATGCCAGCAGTTTATCTATGAGAAACATAATTCTTGCTTTTGTGAAAAAAATCAATCTCCACCCCTACATCACCACACAGAATTATTTTAAGCTGACCCAGTTTCATGTTTGACTAACATCCCTGTGGGAAAACAAGGAATTAGACATTTATGAACAGGTGAAAAAAACCCCAGCATTTTTCAGAAATACAAACCATGTAACTTTGTGGGAGGCAATGGTTGTCTGCCCCAGTGGGATCTGAAGGAATACATGGAAGTTACTGAAAAAAATGATCTTGCAAACTTTAATGTGAGCAATATTTATAATGTCATAAAATGAAATCAGTAGTGCTGTTTGAATAACACCCACTATAAACATTAGTAATGTAATAAACAATAATTTTAGTCCAACTTTGAGCAGATTGTTCAAGAGATTAGAAATTAGAGAATAGCAGTGTTTATATTGTTTCTTTTGAGTTTGTGTTTTGCTAACTCTTTGAAATATATTTTTTTCCATTTGTACTTCAGATTATATACTGTTGTATGACTATACTTCTGATAAATTAGTAATCAGCTTTCTCAACATTCAGAATTCTAATTTGAGATACTGCTAAATGCTACGATACAGTTGTTATTTAATTTAATTGAAAATAGGAAAAAAAAAAAAAAA
>JAKFQP010000061.1:2416961-2462400 GCA_023375905.1 Nycticorax nycticorax | reverse complement strand
AAAAAAAAAAAAAAAGTAGAAAAAAACCCACAAGTATACCTGATTTAGAGACTGTACATACACCAACAAGTAATTGACCTTTGTCTGTCTGCAATATGCAATCTATGAACAATTCTCTTCTCTTCCTTAGCACTGTTATGACTGAATCCATAGTTTAACTTGAAGCATGAAGTCTAGGGGTTTTTTGTGTGTAGCAGGAAGAACATACTCGCTCTGCTATTTAATGTAACAATTTTAATAGTATTACTAGGGACAGAATGATAACCTAATGTCAGACAATGACTGTATAGTTTTATAAAGTTCAGTCAAATTTTAACCACCACAATACTTATTCTGATTGAATTTACAGGATCTTTAGATCACTTCCACTTCAAATACACACTAGCTTATGTCATAAATGCTTTTTTCTTTTGCCTATCTTATGCTAGAATACAGAATTGTCTAGTGAAGTAACTTACCTGATGGTGACAAGAGCAGGAGACACGAGTCAAATAAAATTTTTATACTTTTAACTCCCTTCAGGCATTTTTTTTCTTTTTTCCTCAAATTAGAGCTAAGGTATCCTGAAAGCAGAGTGGTCTATGAGAAGGATAAATCCTAAAAACAGATTTGCTGAAAATAAATTTCACACAAACCTTTTCTTCCTTTTATTCAAATTGAAGTCAGACCTTCACCTTCAAAATAATCTGGACTTAGAGCAGCCAAATACTGAATACACAGAGCAAAGATAATCCATACAAATTAATTTTTTTATAGAATCATAGAACTGTCTAGGTTGGAAAAGACCTTTAAGATCATCATGTCCAACCATTAACCTAACACTGCCATCCCACTACTAAACCATGTCCCTAAGCACCTCATCTACCTGGCTTTTAAATACCTCCAGGGATGGGGACTCAACCACCTCCCTGGGCAGCCCATTCGAGAGCCTGACAACCCTTTCGGTGAAGAAGTTTTTCCTAATGTCTAGCCTAAACCTGCCTTGGAGCAACTTCAGGCCATTTCCCCTTGTCCTATCATCCGTTACCAGGGAGAAGAGGCTGACCCCCACCTCGCTACAGCCTCTTTTCAGGTAGTTGTAGAAGGCAATAAGGTCTCCCCTCAGCCTCCTCTTCTCCAGACTAAACAACCCCAGTTCCCTCAGCTGCTCCTTGTAAGACTTGTGCTCCAGACCCCTCACCAGCTTTGTGGCTCTCCTCTGGACATGTTCCAGCAAAGCAACGTCTTTCTTGTAGTGAGGAGCCCAAAACTGAACACAGTATTCAAGGTGTGGCCTCACCAGCACCGAATGATCAGTTTAATCAGAGTTTCCTTATCTTGACTACGTTCTTTAATTGCCTAGTTATCATGAACGAATCTTTAGGTTTCTTAATGTAGTCTTCAGCACTTTCTCCTTAAGAGCATATGTATTTCAATATGTTCTTATATGTATTCATTTGTGTTAACAATTTTTCCATAAATGCTAATTCTGTTTTAAGCATTACTTATTTGTGCTATATTAATTTAGGAAAAGTTGTAGCTATTGTGTTTATCCAATTAAATTAATCCATTAATCAGCACACAATAAAGTAGAAAATGAAGATATGCTGCAGTCATGCTTCTGGCACTCTAGCTTACTCCTTGGTAGATTTGTATTCCTTAGGAATTTTATTCAATTGCTGAGATACCTTCAGGTGAAGCACTGCATTCAGGTAGGAAAAATTTTGTAACAATAAAACAAAGAAAAAAAAAATCAGCTACTTCTAGGATTGCAGTTTAGTAAATAAACAAAGCTAAAAGTCGGAGGAGAGCGTAACGGTCAATGAAAAAAAAAATCTGTGGTATGAGAAGACTTGTAATTCTTCCTTGTGACTAGGTCCACTCCTCTGATGTTACCTTTCACTTTGTTTTCCCCTGAGGTAAATAAGCATGCCAAGATCAGCTGGTGCTGCTGCATAGCATTCACAGTATTTGGCAAGAAGTTAAATGTTTTAACTTGATTTCTTTTCTGCATGGCAAAGATTATTTGTCCTACAGAACAACTGCAGAGGAAGGCTGAGTATGAGTGACTAGAAATGGTTTTTATAAGTGCTTGTTTTGTAAAATTATCACTGACTTTTGAAGACTTACGCATTTTGCTAGGTCAAGACTTGTTTTCAGATATAATCTATATAGAATGGAAAAAGCAGTTAGAGCTCTTCCAGAAGATTAATTCCAACTCTGTTGTTCACTTGTAAGCCACTGTCCTAATACAGCTATTCTTATTTTTCTCCAACAAAAATATGTTCTGAATGGTATCACTATCATTCCAGATATGTAGAATATTCTTACAAAATTATATTTTAGCATTTCTCTAAAATAAATAAAAAAAATAAAATGGCTGGGGCACAAAGGTGAAAACGTGTTTCTGAAAAACTGGAAAAAAAAGCAGATATGCTGCACATTCTTGATACAGAGTTAAGAATTGCTTTGATACTGAGACGGTTGTGCTCAATGTTTTCACTGTATTAGCTACTATTTTCAAACATCTAGCATGATATATGCAATATGAAAATATACTTTAGTGTAAAGATTTATCAGCCCACATGTTTTTCTCACATCAAAAAGTCTAGACAGTATTTACATATAAAAGAGATTACATTTTGTATGTACAGATTGTGTAACTTTCTCATCTAGTCCTTTAAAAGTAGATTTGTTTTCTGTGCTTGAATACTTATTATGGCATATCAGACCAACAGTTTTGTTTTAGCCTATATGTTTCCTATAAAAATTTTTTCATACACCTTTGGGGAAACAGTGAAAGAAGGTTTGCAATTTGTAAATCTCATTAGTTGAGACCAATTTTCTTTTAATTATTTATTTATATTGACTATAATTTTAATGTTCTATAAACATGTTTTTTCTTAAACTCCTAGAATAATACAAAGATATTATTTTAAATATCTTAGTCTCTTCTCATAGAACTTTAACAGATTTCATATTCTCAAGGATCTTTGTTAAAGAAAAATATTTCAAAGTAACCTGTCTTTATCAAAGTATTCCACACACAAATACATAAAATTTCTGTGCTTTCAGAGATCAGTTACATGTGGGAACATCATATGAATTAAGTAATAAAGATTTAGGATTTTTAGGTTTAAGTAATAAAAATCACCAAGGGTCTAACTTTGTTTCTAATAAACCATTCCTTTTTCTCAACCACGATTCTGAGGACTGAGGAAAAGACTTTTTTTTTTTTTTCCTTTTGTTGTTTTGCTCAGTATTAGACAAGGACTGAAACTTGAAGTATGTTTGTCTCAAAAAAATACTTTCCCTTTATCCTTTTTAATGTAAATTAACTTCCATGTTTTATATGTATTTTGAATAGCCTATCGATGCATCATGTTGCACATATATTGGATAGTGCTTTTCAAAAAACCATCTATTTTTAGACTTACAGATAAATAAAATCTGTTGAAAAATATGTTATAGTTTGACTGTCATTCTGATAAAATGGGGTGGGGGGGCCAAGTAAAATAAAAGAAGGAGAGAGATAATTCACCACGTAGCTCTATTATTCCTCTGATTTTAGGTTGTGTTGGAACAAAACAAGGGTAATTAATAACATTTTGTCTTTTTAAGGTATGAATGACTGAAGATTTTTAGTCACATACCAGTGAAGCTTCCTAGGGTAAATACATAAATAAATAGTAATCTCCATGTAGAAGTAGTATTTTAGCATGCTTTCTGGTGGGAAAAATAACTTAGCCTGTTTTAAACCACAGAGATAAAGGTCTGGGCCTGTGATGGCAGCATTCTTTAAAAACAAAATCATCAACTAGTTTCACATTATATTAATCACAGAATAAGATAAAAGAGATCCTTGGTCTCCGAATTTGTTTCACTGTTCTTTAGTCTTTTTTGTTTGGCTTGTTTTTTTTAAAACAAGAATCTCAGGATATCTTGTATATCTAAAACAGATTAACTAAGCTATAAATACATATTTTCAGTTAATATACATTTCAATATATATCCTCGATATATATTTTATATTATTATACTATGATATATTATTATGTGTGAATTTTCATTGTTTTATGTTTTTACTCTTTGAATGATTATCAGCAGATTTTTAGTATTTATGTACTATGAATTAGTTTGAATTCAATACAGATGTAAAGGTTTTGTATTTCATGGCAGTTATGTCTTTCCTCTAACACATTAGGATTTTTCTGTTTATAAACAAAAAAGGAAACTTTCTTTCCTAAAATACTTTGTTTCTAGTGCATTTATGGGCACAATTTATGTAATATTACCCCTTGTTGATACGTATCATGCTCAGGAACTGCATGGCAATACTATAAAGTTATACATTCAATCTCTAGCTGCTTATATCTAACTTTGGATGGCAAAGACTGACATGGGCCTCTCCAGAGTGCACTCATCACCTTTCTGGTGAAACATACAGTAATATACATTACCTCAAGTGGTCCTTTCTTCAGTCTGGAAGTCCACAGGTGTAGCATTTAATATAGATTTTTAAATAGTTTACAGACCTTCTTCCAGTAATGTGTGTCTATGTCAATAGTACAGAGGATTAGAGTTTAGGTTTAGTGAAGTGTACTACAAAACCAGAGCTGATTTCATGCTTGTTCAACAAGACATGATCTAATAAACAAGAAAATAGATGCAAAATACTTGGGAAATTTTCCTTTTTTTCCCCTGTGTTTTACTATACCAGAGAGGAATAGCATATCTGCCATGTATGCAGAGGATCAATGAAGCTCTTTTCTACATGTTTAAGATCTCTCTTTCTCTGCATACAGGTGAAGAATGGCTTATTAATGTCATACAATGTAGAGCTGAAAAAAACAGAAAGGAAAAAAAAACCAACAACCCCAAACAACCAACCAACCACACCCACACCCAAAACATAATAATATTTCTGTTTGGGGAGTTCTAAATGTTTACAAAGCATACCTTCTCCTTTCTTCTGATAACTTTCTGGGGGAGATGTTAGACCAAGGTAGAAGCAAGTTGAAATTATGAGTTCACAGGCAAGGCGTTTATCTGTGGAGCACTACAACGTTACTTCTTCTCTCAGGTATTGATAGAAAGTCTCTGTTTCATTACAGACATATGCAATAATACACTTTGATTCTTTGAAGGGACCAGATGCTTTAATAGTTTCTGTCAGTGCAAAGCAATTTGTGTTGCCCTATATCATTTGGCTCAATCAAAGCCTATGTTTTTATTGTTGTCAACCCATTTACAGATTTTGCTTTTTAGAAAGAAAGAGTTACGAATTATTGGTTCTCACAGTACTGAAGGAATGAGAGGAAAGTGATTACATAGTGGCCCCTGGAAGACAAAAAGGGAAAGTTTACTAAGGTGAAAGTCAACCTTATGATCATCCTTACCTTAAATCCGTGCACTGTTGTTGGTAAGAAAACAGAGATGAAGCTAATTCAGTTTCCTTATTGACGTACATGTCTGTCCACTTTTGGTAAGGAAAGAGATCAAAAAAGTAACTGAAGACATAAGTAATTAGAGGATGTTGCTGAACTTCTGAAACTGAAGCATACGACATAGAGGGAGGGAAAGGACATAGCTATACAGAAACAAAACGGAAAGCAACAGGCACTAAGGAGAGCTCTAGCATATCCTTTTCTCTCCTTCATTAACAAGGGAAGGTGGATAAACGTGATTAAAAAACCTCTCTGCCCTCTCCTCTCAAAAACCACCACCAAACAACCAAAAAAAAAACCCCAAACCAAAAAGACCCTACACAAATTATTTGGAATTAAGGGACCTATATAAACATTGGAGTCTTTGTGCTTTTCTGTAATGCCATTCAGACCATTACTTGAAAAATGAGTAGTAACCTTTTATTATCCGTGTCCTTGCTAGTGTGAAGGCTGCTGCTGTTCTGAGTTTACACCCGGTCTGGGAAATCAATTAAGAACATCTGGTCTGTAATTTCCAATTTGTAATGAGGACCTCCTAATGTTATTAGAAGGGATTTCCCTCTCCTCCCCTTCATGTCAGAGCATTTTATTATCTGCATCATGGTGTCTCTTCTCACTCTGATCTGTGCACACATCTCCAATTAATGTTAATAGCAATTCCCAGGGTGGAGTAGAAGAAAATATATGACATAAGATTAATTTCTACAACCTCAAATCCCTCTCTTAGCCATTGCCACAGTATTTAAGACTTACAGATTTCCAATGCTGAAATATGTTGGCATCTTTGATTTGAGGGGTTTTTTTTTAGTGTCGATCCTATTAGTTTCACCCAGATTTATTTTTTTTTAAACTGCCTTTCTAATTCCTTATAGCTATTTAAAAGCTTTTCTCAAACTTGGTTGACAATCTAGAAAACAGTAAATTCTCACTATCCTATCCCTGTTTTTTGCTATGGGCTGGGAAGCCCAAACTCACAGGCTAGGAGGCAGTGGGTAACAAGGTATTAAGGTGTGGCAGCTTTGTGCCTAATATGAATTTTTCTCTGCTTGTGACTTTGGATAGAGGGATTTAAGAGGCAAGAACCTTTTGAAACCACAAACATATAAACATTTCATACAAAATATTTTTTGATTGAAAACCAGCCAATAACTTCGTTACTAAGTCATTTAGAAATTACACCTCTGACAAGAGGGAAACTTGAAACACTTTCTTAAAATTCTTAATCTTATGCCTCTAATTTCTACCCTTCTCCCTAAGAGAACCAAAAATCCAGTGAACTCTACACTCATCCTGAATTTTGCTTGTCTTCAAACAGAAGTGGTGCTGAGTAAACAGAAAAAAAAAAAATTGATGCAGATCCACAGGTTGCTGGACTAAAAATAAAGAAGTTAAAATAACGGAAGAAAGAAGGGAGAGGATTAATCACAGAGAATTGTCTCCTCTGTTTCTGTGCTTCTAATCCTGTCATCCTTTCTCCAAAATGGATTGTCTGTACTATGAGTCTTTGCAATGCTGACAGAGAACATGGCCTAAACACATAAGGAAGAGATAATTCTATGCTAATTTTATACTAATAAACTTATTCATGTCAGTTTATGCTCCTACATCAACAATGTAGACACCATGAAAAAGAAAATTACAGCCATTTGGTAAATCTTTGTAGTAAAACCAGAAAATAGTTTATTCTCTCTTGCATTCCTTTAGTCCTTGACTGGCTAGGTTTCTATTTTGTCTAAGGGAAAAATATAAATATAGTTAATTGGCAATATTAATGAGCAATTAAATAATATTGCTCAGGAGAGTTAAAGGCATTTAAATGTTTTGCAGATTTTGATTTCTTCATGTTTGTTTACTTTTCTTTCTTCCCCAGAAGATAAGCTCTGTGTATTTACCTAGAATAATATGTAATGTTCCAATCTTTCTTCACCAAATTAGACAAATAGCAATTATTGCAAATTTTGTAGTTCTACTGAGGTAGGAAGTTACCTCATTATTAAAATTTTTGGATCTGTCATCAATATTGTCAATAGGCATATGACCAGTGGGACCTTAAGTATCTGAGCTTCCACACTAATTATTTTGTTGCTCAAATGTAACACTGTTAGTCCCCAAATAAGCACACTCAGCTAATGGAATGAGCTAAATAACGACTTGGGATAAAATGGTGCAGTGTACAAAAATTCTGCTGTTTGTCACTAAAGATTAGTATATTGTCTGGCTTCACATTTAACATCTATTTTTCTGAGATACGTCAAGACCTGTTGTTGAAAGAAGTTATTAAAAACCCAAAGTATATTAATTTTACTGTTTAGTTTTAGCAGGGAAAATTATTTAGCTCTTAATCTTTCTCCAAACACTGAAATATTTAAATCATCCATTTGTAAGCCCATTTTATTTCATTACTTGGTTTGTTTAAAGGCTTTTCCGTGTTATTAGTTTTAGCAACTATCATCAAACAGTAATGAACTTCTGAATGAAAGACTAACTTTAGACTATTGCCACAATATTCACCATATCCTCCACTGCAGTGTAAATTCTTAATTTATTTCCCTTTCCTATATATGGATAATAATTTTTTTTTTCTTTAAAATATAGCTATCCAAATAAACATGAGCTGGAATTCAGCTGTTTTTTTTTCTTTTTTTTTTTGCTTGTAACTTGGGAGACATCAGTGAAATGATGCAGGGCAACTTCCTTAGCATTCTTCAATTGCTAAAGGTGATCTGATACTTTGGGCACTTTATGCTTTATTTCCTGTAGGAAGAAATAATATATTTTCTGAAATTTATCTGAAGGCTTTCCTTGCAGTGTAGTATATGTGTTATTTGTACTTGGGCTTGTGAGATTCTCAGTGAACGTGGTTTTGGTTTTTTTTTTCTGTATTGTATGTCTTTTTTACATCACACTGTGTTTATGAGAATATAAGAACCAACCTGGAAATAAATCTTTATGTGAACCTATATGGATCTGATCCATTGTCTGTTGAAGTTAATGGGATTAGACTTATTCCATAAATAATGCTTCTGAGAGACAAGAAAGACTACCTTTAACCAGGTACTAAGTAATACAATATTAATTTGTTTGTAATATAGTCAGTATTGCAGCATATTAACAGTTCTTTATGTGAGTTTCTGTGTCTTCTTTGGAAAAAGACCAAGACTTACTGTTAAACTGCATGATCATTAGGTATGATGATTAGGCATCCCTAAAATGCCTAAGTATGTGATAAATAGAGGGATACAGAAATATTGAATATTATAGCATCAGTAACCTGTCTTCTTTGGCACTGTCTTTGTTGTCACTATTTCCTAAGCATAAGAAGGTTTGTAATGGTGATAATTCTATCTGTTTATAAATACAACTAAAAAAAGTGTAATTATTATTTTTTATAGCAACCAATATCTGCACATCTAAATGTTTTTGGGGGGCATGGTTATACATTTTTGCACTTTAGTTCTAAACAGTCCTATACTATCCATATGCAAAACCTCTGAATTAATTGTAATGAACAAATGTTATGTGGAAGTTTGATTCATACAGAGAAATTTTCTTGGAAAAGAGAAATTCACACCCATTTCTTTAAAGTGATACATTCTCATCAATGGTCAGGACAGGGCTAATCTGACTGTGGGACTTGTAAAGTATATGGTAAGTATACATGGTGGATGAATATACATAATGATTTATAATTTTTAAGGATCTCAAAAGAACCATTATAAATTGCATTTTTTTTAATTTGAAAAAGACACTGGGGCCTTTGTATAATAAGACTTTCAAATTGTTCATGGGAATTATTTGATCACACAAACTGTGTTAAGAAATCTGCTGATGCTGTTAAATTGTGTTTCCTTTTTACTGTTGTAATTGCTGGGATATAAACAATTAGTATTCATTCCACTCTCCACTAGACCTTATCTTGATCCAAAAAGTAAATTGAAAGTAAGTTGATCTACTGTTTGCCCAAATAACAGTTAAATAAATTTTAGAGAATTTATAACGGTGCATAAACCAATTGTTGTTCAGAAGTGGTTTAGATTTTACATACAATATGATATGAATTCAAAGTTAGAGCCCTTAATGGTGTATTTAGAGTAGACTTCCACTGTTCATTTGTATAGTGGTTCAGTATAAATGCCTATTTAGAAGGATAGAATCCTGGAAGGAAACACTTTTTAAGAAGTGGTGACTGAACATTTCTCTTCCAAAATGTGTTCTCACCTACAATGCCTAGAAAACACTGAATTTGTCCCTACTTGACAAAAATCTTTATTTTATGTATCAAAGTACTGTTCAAAGTTCTGATAAAATCTTTTGCCTTGTTAACATTTTGAAAAATCTTTTACGGAATATTGTACTTTTCTTGTTCTTTGAACAATTTGTTGGACAAATACTATTGTTAACAGAAAGTGTCTTTCAAAATAATTTCAAAATAGCCAAGACTCTAGTAGCTGAATCAGGTTAAAGTTTGGACACTCATGTTGGGGTTTTTTTGTCCCTCTTTTTCCTTTTCTTTTTTACCTATGGGTGATACTTGAAGTATGTTGCTCAATTCAGCTTTTCATAAATATGAAATGTCTCATTTGCTCTTCTGGCTGCCCCTTAGTTTAAATGAAGTTATGAGACACCGGGCCATGCATAATACCAGCAAAATCAATGAATATTTCTTGATATAAGGTTCTAAAGTATATTAGGATCCACAGCTCTTTCCCCAAAACTATCTACAAAGCTCCATTTCCCTGCTATTTTTGATAGTCTGTAATAATGTGCTAATGAGATAGCAAGCTGTTCTTGCATAGTTGTATGTTCCTATAAACATAAGTAACATATCTATCATTTCTGATTTATGCAGAAAAGATGCAGTAAGAATTTATTATGGAAAACACCAAATAAGCCAGGGAGGAAAAATAAAATCTGTTTTTGCAAAATTCAGGTATTTAAAGATGTCTTTCAGTACAAAACTGTGTTCTTTAACACTTTATAAAAATTCATAGTGATTTTGAATAGATTGAATGTTTCGCAGTTTTTGTCACCTATTAACAAAATTCTGGTTTTGCAGGCTGAAACAAAAAAAGTCCACAAGGGACTTTCAGAAAAAACATGTTTCCCCTACCAAATAGTTTACCTATTTTCTCATTATACGTTTTAAATGCATAATTTTTTCTGGGAACAAAACAATGCTTAGATTCAAATTAGCTTCTCGGATTATTTTTTTCTCAGTTATCTCTAAAATACAGGGGATGCATACCATCTCACTTCAATAAAATTTTTGAATATACATATATATCTTATAGGTAAAATTTCCCCAAATAATTGAGTTAGCAGCAGGAAAACTGCATTTGTAGATAATTCTGAAGATGTACCTTTGTGTGCTTATGTACTGTATTGAAAAATGTCTTAAGTTCCTTAAGCACTTAAGACTTTGAAAAATCAATTCGGTTTCTAGTTCATAATTTATTAATTCAACCTATTGGCTCCTGTCTTCTGAGGATCTCAAAACTAGTGTTCTAGACATGCAGGAGTTTTTTAAGCACTTGTGCCTAAATGCAACTAGAGCTGTGCTAAATTTAATACTTGTTACAGAATTCTTAACCATTCTTTGTCTCAAAATTATTGCCTGAGATGAAATATAAGTGAAATAAACTATATAATGCTTAAGTAATTTATATAATTTTTAAATGTATATACAGCCTTTTCTGAGTAGGATTTTATTTCCTTATTTTTTCTTATTTTGTAATTCTTTGGCAAGGAATTGGTAGAATGAATTTAATTGCAGAATGTAAAAAAGCATGAAGAATAAGTATACAAGATCACATTAAGTCCAATTTTTATCAGTTAAAGCAATGCTGTCCTCTTCTGAGGTAAAAAAATTAACATCAAGATGAAACCTTGTGGTTTTCATGCAAATCCTTATCAATTATCAAAGGTATCAGATTAGTTATAGAAAACCTAAATCTGGTTTAGAAATAATGAGCATACGATACTTGATGTCACTCTTGTAAGAATCAGAGGACTGCCAAAGGCCCAAGTGAACTGTATAAAAGATCCATGTTTAACCAAATTATGACATTTGTTATTTCCTTCTCTCCATGAAAAGCTGCTGCTAACTTCTACTGTTCTGACTAGCAGCTAAACCTTAAGAACAAATACTTAGGTTTTTTTTTCTTTACATAAAAGTGAATTATGAAAAATACTTTAGAGCTCAATAGTTTTATGTTAAAAAATTAATAAAATTTTCATGAAGTTCAGCTGAGTTCTTAGAGTTCTGTTCTAATTTGTGAGGGTTGATTACCTAAAACATTTAATTAACTCATATTTGGTGCAGCAAAATGCATCCTGCATTGGTGCAGAATCATATACAGAAGGATCCATTGAGAGTATCCTACCCGGCATCTGTCCGATGCACTGATGTACAGTTCCCAGCATCTAAAAGGACATAAGATTTACTCACTATCTCCATTCCTCCTCTTTTTCTGCTTTGCTAAAGCACCTGTTTTGTTAGCCATTTCTGTTGGGACTTTCTTGCTGAGATCCAGAGAGAACCCTACACCACTTCTCTCTCTCTCTTGCCTAACCCTGTTCCCCCAAGGTGCAGAACAGATATAAAATGTGATGACATTGTACAATGCACTATAATTTAATACATTTATAAGCTGAATTAAATAAACTAATGTAATAGCTTTTCTTTTTAATTCTTATCAGAGCATATACATAATGTTTCTATTGTTTAGTTCTGGTTACTTGCTATTTTGTTAAAAGGCAATGTAAAATGTATCGTGAAATTATTTGTATACTTTTGAAAGTTATACAAGCTTTATAGTTTCCATATCTTTGAATTTGCATTTTGCTTTTCTTGTCAATTCACACAAGACTTGTTTTCATTGATCCTGGAATTATAAACAATATGTAAGATGCAATATCACTGCCCAGAGTCTGATCTGTAAAAAGGATATTACTGAAATCCTCTACCCTATATGCCTATTAAAACTTATACTTCCCATAAATAGAATAAATTAATGTCTCAAAGTTAGTAAATGTAGCTGTATATATTTTTCATTAAAAATCACTATCACTAGGCTGAAATAATAATAGTTGTGTCCAAAGTGAGAGTGGACTCTTAACATTAAGATCACTGATAAAACAAGTAGCCCCGTGGACTAACTTTTCTCATTCATCTTTGAATAATACACAAAAAAAGTGTGTAAATACTTCTCATATTTCTTCCTTACCAATTTTGGGAGGTTTTTTCGCTGCCTAACATATAATATGCTCTTTGCACCAGTAAGTGTATCATTCCACAAAAAGCATGTACATCTGTAATGAACATGAACTGCTTTGAATTTGGCATATCCTGGGACCTTTTACTTTATCCATTCCAGTCAATACTAGACTCAATCAGTTCTTTCTTACAAAATATGTGGCACAGAGTAATACTTGCAATTTGTGTGACTGAATGTTAAACTTTCATATAGTACATTAGAGTACCTTGGACCTGAATGCAGAAGGGTTTTATTGGTTTGTGAGCAGACTCCCAAACGTCAGCAGACCAAAAAAAAAAAAAACCCAGTGCAACCAGTATGTAAAACCAGTAATTAAAACTGAATAGGGAGAAAGGATCTTTCACAGGTTCTCTTGGAAGTTTCCTTAGCTTTAGGTCTAGTCCTCACAGAGATGCCTTTTGTGAATTCAATTTCTTTGCTTCATTTTTGCCAGTGGTAAAATGGAATATCTGCCTATATTAGTTATTGAAGCATTCATTATTCGCACTAAAAAAAGATGTGACATTATGTAAAATCTGTGCTAAATATTTTGTTGTTTGTCTTATTTTACTGCTTGCTTATGTTTTTAATTTTATTGTTTTTCTCTTTATTGCCAGTTCAGGCATCCTTCTTTCTGGTCTCATCTGTCCTTGGATGGAACATATATTTGCTTCTGTGGTTGTCCTAGAAACATGACAGGCTAAATTAGCATGCTTTGACTTGTGAACAGAATATATAAAACACTTCCTGATGGCCATATTTTCTGTGTGCTGCTCATCTCAAAGCGACCTAGTTCCTGATACGCTACTTGAAGTGCTTGAAGGACTGATAACTTTGTTGCTGTACTGTGTACAAAGATACCAGAGAAGTTCAAGGTATTGGACCAAGGAGAACAGCTTAATTTTTCAGTCATTTTTTCACTCCTGGGTCAATTTATGAGCAGCAAGGCAAAATCATAAACCTACTGATGTTATGAGCAAGCTCTAAGTGCAAATATGGTGTGAAGCTTGAGTGTATACTGCAGGTAGAAGGCAGTGAAAAAAAAAAAAAGATAAAGCTGAACCCATTTTAGCACTCTTAAGTTGGTTAGAAAGTAAAGTACAAGACTGCAGTATGATGGAATATTTCCCCAAATTCTAAACAATCCTAATTCTTTTTCTGTTTAGTTTAAATCAGTTTCAATAAAGCTAACTAACATTTTTAAAACAACCCATTTTTTTAGGACAAGGTAATTTTTTTCAGGTTATTTTATAGTCATAGGATAAGTCTGCAGTTGCCAAAGTATTTGACCAAGCTAATTTGTGGATTGGCTAGCCAAAACTGATGGAGGCTTGCCAGATTTGTAGTACTGGAGCAGATGAAAATCTGCAACAGACTCTTGTTTTGAAATGCTTCTTATTTTATTTATTGTATTTAATTATTTTTTTTACATTTTAAACATGTACATACAGGAATTACTCTTTTCATACGTTTCCAGTTTGACCTAGAGTAACTGCTCTCTTAAGCACACAGAGCAGGGCTACTACATGAAGTGACTGCTAATGCCCCTTGTAAAGGAAATTCAAAGAATAATTGTCCTCCTTGAAATATATTCTATCTTCATGCTTCTTTGGGAATGGAATTCCTAGATACATCCCTAGAAATTTTGTACATTGCATATAATTAATAAATATCTTATTTTTTTTTCAACTTTTACAGTCAGTATAGCTATCTTTACATAATTACTGCCCTTCTGTGCTTCCCAGATCAGGTGCTGTCAATCATTTTCCAGTAGAGGGATGAGAAGCAGGATGGGAACACAAAATTTATTTTAACTAGTGACCTGAACCACGACTTGAATGAACCCAGACGCCCAAAGCTGAAAAACAAATGAGTCTAACTCATTGTACAAACCTTTTCAAGTGCAACACTGAGCGCAAGAATTATTCTGTTTCGTGGTTTTAGCCAGATAATATTAAAGCATCATCTTAAATTACAAGAAGTCCAAGGGATTAAAAATGAAGGCTTTGAAATGCTGTTGTTAACTTATACCAAAACTTCTGAGAGAACGTGTTTCGTATCCCAAAAGTCTATATAAGCAGAGATATATGCTGGCGTGTGAGTTAACAAGAGGCGGCATCACAACAATCTCTTTGTTTTATTTAATAATATATGATATATATTTATTTTCTTGTGTTTCCTGGAATTCTTCAACCACAAGATTTAGAAATAGCCAGTGCTTAGAGCTAAAAAGAACACGGGATAGGGTGAAGGACTGGAAGTGTGTATTAAAGCATGATGATCTTGAATTAGGTTTCATAAGTGAGAAATTTAGACCAGCTTTCTTTTAGTGCACTACTGGTGGTAACACATCCCATGTTTTGTCACAAACACATTTTGATTATATAGTATCAAGAATGACATTTAGCCAATGTATTTCGCCATTTCAAATACAAATAGTTCTTATTACATGTAGACCTGACCTGAAGATTGGTGCTATATGTGCAATACACATTCTCTAGAGAGAATATTTATAATCAGGTTCTTTTAAAAATAGCACTTATATATGCATTTTTGAAAGTTACAGCTCAGCTGATTTTTTTTTCTTCTTTAATTAAACAAAAGCTATTAGATACACCACAGCATAACTGCTTGCTTGCCACACACAGTTTCTGAAATGATTCATTATTTATGTTAAAATTAGTACAAACAAGTGTACAGAAATAGCAGACCTCAAATATTATGTCATTACCTTTTTTCCCTTCAAGAATTAGAGATCATGTCATATTTTCTGCTACTGTACAAAATAAGAATTTATAAAGAAAACATTGGTTACCACAATTTGCTACAAAAAAATATAACTGCATTTTGTTGTCCTTAGCAAATAAGGTAACTACATGCAACAACTTTCAAACATTTTTGCATATAGTTATCAGTACTCTTACAGATTCTTACAGATCATCTTCCTTAAATGGAATTATTTCTGATTGTTATGCTGAGCATATACAAAAATGTATACTTTGGGGAGTAGTCACAGAGACCACTTTTAGGTGTATGAGATCAGTCTTTCTAGACCCTTTCTGCTGTACATGGGGCTACAAAGCTCTGCTGCAGGGCAGCTCAGAGCACTCAGCTGGGGTTCCTCCTCTGATAGCAACCTCCAGAAGAGCCTGTATCTCTCCCAGCATTAGCAGAGATAAGCCTTACAGATATGTTATCTGTACTTATGGATAACCTTTCTGAATACCCTAGGAGAGAGCACAAAGTGAGATGTGTGCCCCTCACGTGGGTATCAGCCTCTGCCCCACTCCAGTGTAAATCAGAATGGCACAAAGCTTTGCTGAATTTATTGAGCTAATGGACTGGAAGGGAAATCACTCTTTCTAAATACCATCCCATCCTAATGTAAACCACACAACACTGATGCAAAAAACCTTAGTTTCCACAGTTTGTGTAAATTTAGGCTACTCCCTTTTGGAACAGGCAGTACTGTCTCTCACAGCACATGTAGTGTGGGTGTGGAACTGCCAGTGGAAGCTGGAATCAATCTTCAAGGACTACTAGACTTATAAAATATGCTGGGACAATCCCAGATTATTTCCTTTTCATTCTTTCTTTTATTTTTTACTTTTATTTGTAGCAAAACAATGTTGCTATCTTATTTTTTTTAATCCTGAAATAAAACTTTTGATAATAATAGAAAAAACACTTAAAGATGATTAGTGAATTGAGCAATATTTTATCAGTGCCATCTAGTGCGCACAACTACAAAACAAGATATTGGAAGAATTTTTTCTATCCTGCCTTTTTACTAAATTCACAAGTTGTTATAGCAAGCAAAGTTCTAAATGCTTGTCTTTGATATCAGTGTCTCTTCAGCAAATATTTATTTCTCAGCTAAACATTTTATCAAGAGGTTTAAAAATAGTCTTATGGAGGTTAGTTATTAGAAAAGGGGTTGGGAGGCTTATGTTTCATTTGAAATTTCAGTAATAACTTTATTGTGTTCCTAACAAAGCAGTGGAGATAAATAGCATTATCATTCACATCTGCTTGTATACCTTAATAATCTGAGTCATCTGATCATTCACACTTTGTAAGGAGGATAAAGAAAGCTACCAAAAATTTGAGACTGGCAATCTAATGGATAAACATATCAAAATGTCTAACTTAAAAAGCAGACAAGATAATATATTTCATATCATAACAGTAGAACTGTAGGATACTTAAGTGGGGTATCACAGTGCATTTTCACATTTGAATGACCTTACTATTAAGTTTCTACTCACTGATTTTCAGCACATTTTAGTTACTCCTTTCCTTTCTCTCTCTGGAGAAATATGAGGTGTTTCTTTTTGATTACTGATGTTCTCACACTCGAAACAAAATATAGTTCAGCTTGTTTATCGGGAACAGAAGGAACAAAGAGTAATTAATTTCTTAATTCTTGTACTCCACATTATTAGGTTGGCCACTGACATTATGACTCCTGAAGGAGCTATATTGTCAAATTGCTCAAACCATTGCTCTTATTTCAGTCTTTCTCTGAGACAAAAAAGCATGGAAGAGCAGATTGAGGTTGCCACTGTATTTTTGTTGAAATATTAATTCCCAAGTTCTCAAATTGTCAACTTTTCTGTAAAAAACAACAAAACCTAATTTGTGTGCAGGGGGAATAGAAAGTAAAAAATGTGCAGTGCAATGTCAGAATCCCTGTGCCCTGTGTTATGCAAAAGTTTCTATATGTGCAAAGATATGGACAGAATATTGCCATATTCTTTGTTGCTAACCTATGTCAATATATTTAAAAGTCCATCCCAACAGATGAACTAGAAACAATTTACTGATTTATTTTATCTCTAATTGGAACTGAATATATATGCATATATGCACACATATATATTTTTATATATATGTACATATCTGTATACGTAAATACATATTTATATATCTGTATAAATGTATGTATGTATATGTGTCTTTACATGTGTATCTGGGAATGAGAAGTTGCTGTGAGGGGAGTGGTGAAGACTGACCAGTTTCAGGCTAGTTTCAGTCCTTATCAATACATGTGTAAAGCAATCATCTGGTAAGAATTTTATTCTGAATTATCTATGCATACATAGTGCCATAGATCCGATACAATGCATCTTGAAGGGAAGGCTGTGGTCCCTGAGGTCTGAGAGCCCTTCAACAAAGGAAGCAGGAACAGAAGTTTTTTTCCCTGATTTTCCTATCTCTTCCTGTATGTTTTATGTTCCTCCACCTCTTACCCCCCCCAAAAAATAGCGTGCTCTTCCTCTACTTTTTGTGGTTTGAACCTACAACTAAGGAGAACATCTTACTGAATACTCTGAGAAGCCATACTCTTAAACTTATAACTTGATGCTTTTCTAGTTTACATAGATATTTTATGCAATATGGAGCTTACTGAACTGAAAAGACTAAAAATACACATTCACAAAACATGTCAAAGGTCTGTGGCAAGAGGAAGGCAAAATTGGATTTTGTCGCTTCAGTGTGACGTCAGCCTGGGCATTATGACCGCAGTCTCTCTCCATACATCTGTTGAACATGGTTGCACTGAATATTTTATTTCTTTAATGATTTTGTGTAGTTCAGTAACATGGTTAGTAATTTATTTACCTGAGATGATTAATTTGGAAAACCTTAGTCTCAGTCCCCATACAGGCAAACAGTAGATGCCTTGTTTAAAATTATATGATCAGATCATAGCAGTGAGCCTCAAAGATATCTGGAGGGTAAATACTTTCCTAGGAAGTGGACTCTGTAGGTGTGGTTACAACAGTGAATGAGGGTAACTGAATCTAAGTCTGCCATGTACAAAACTGGTACATAATCATGTAGCAAGCTAAAAAAGGGACTGCTCCTAGACTACTTCTTACTAACTCTACTTTTAATAAACTTGTTTGGCCCATATGATCTGAATTAGCAAATACAGTTTTAGAGAAGCTGAAAATGCATGTTTGGAGGTGTGTTAATTGACCTTTTACTGAGAAAGAAAATGTTAGCCTTTTCTATTTGATATACACTATACTTACTTCTAAAGAATTGCATAAATGATAATTGCTTACCAAAAGCCCACGTATATTTAGGAGTCTCTACTAATCAAAATGATTACTCAACTGGAATTTTTATTTTCTTTGGAGAGTGGCAGTTAAAGTAAATTCCATTATGCATGTAAAATGGAATTCAAGCTCATTTGGTTAAAAGTCCAACCCACCCCACCCCCACCCCCCCACCCCAAATCAGAAAAAGCTAGCTTAATGAGCCTTTTAAAATTTGGGGGAAAAAAAACCAAAACCAAAACAAAAAAACAAAACCAAATGCTAAGCAGCTAAGCTAAGTAGTAAATTAAGTAATACTACATAAGACATTTTGTGTTATTTTTGTACTTCTATTAAAAGTTTTTTTACCTAATAGGGTATTTTGCGGTAATAAGGGTTGTAGAAGGAGGTTTTAGAAGTAATTCAATCTAGTTTTGCTCTGCAATGCACCCTTAATTTTAACTGTAGTTAATGGAAATGTTAATATACAGCCAACTTCCTGATAAAGAACATTTAATGTCTGAAAAGTTCTAGAAGGAAAAGTGTCTATGAATCCTATATAGCATACTATCTTCACAAAAATAATCAGAAAATAATAGGAATAGTCTTTTAAAAGTATTCTGTAAGTATCTGACTCTGATGATGCATATCATCTCTTCCTATAATGGTCGAGTATTGTCTTACCTTTTTTTTTGATTTCTGTAACAATTATAGTGAATAGAATGATCAGACTTGACTTTCCAAAAGATTTTGCATGTACCAGGCTTCAAAATCTTGAAGTGTAACAGTGCCTGTAACTCCTTTCTTTACAGTAACTTTTGTTGTATTTTAGGTTTTAGAGGGAGCTTGCTTTTTTCCCCTTTTCTTTTTTCTCTTTAATGACTGCATCTGCCTCTTACTACCTTCATTATTTCATAAAATCACAGTATGTTTGACCAAAGTGTACATTCACTTTATAATGGAGGAGCGAAAAAAACAAACCCACTCAAGCTGATGGAGATGTTTTGGGTTTTTTTGGTTTTGGGGTTTATCCTATCTAAATTTTAAAATGCTCGCTTCTACTATAGCTATTTTGTGGAGATAGGGAGTACATGTGTCCTTCAAACTTAAAGCAATGTTTTCTATCATGGTGGCATAGTGTTTGCATTGCAAATTGATAAATATCTTAGTCATTCAGTGTCTGCAAGATGAGGATTGATGTAACTGGAATAGCTATAAAACTTCTTAAATTTCTTTCTTACACTCTCACCTGGAGGTGTGATTGCAATGTAAAACGTAAAAATTTTGTAAGCTTCAGCAATGATGAATTCTTAGTTCTCACTATCATTATCTTTTGACACCTTTTCTGACACTTGGATGTTTGCTTGATAATATGAAAATGGACTGATGGGGGCAAAAAAAGCCATGTGCAGTCTTCACAGCTGGTACAATGTGCCATTGTGCCTTGTCAACACCTGCCTACACTTAATTAATAAGCATCTGTTTCATTCTTGTATTTATACAAGATACAAAATAAAATGCCTAAGTTTGATATTTCCATCTGTGACATGATGTTTTCTCCCTCACTTCAAAAATTATTACTGTGAATATGAAACATACAAATACATTGCTTTCTTTGTTCAAGAAATAAAAAACATGGTTTCTTCATTTAAATATGTAGACAGATCAGCTGTGTTAATGGAAGACTCTACTGTTGTGTAAGGTATTTTATGGTATTCTATCAGATCAAAAAATAAAAATACGTGCATGTTACCTGAATAACTATTCTGACATAATTTATAGCATTTTACAAGCTAACTTATTTCTCTTCAGAAGCAAGGAACATGATGCATGCATATATGGGTTTCTGGCTATTGAGGAGCATGAAACTTAACACCATGAACTTATATTTAAGCTAATGGTTAGTAACTACTGAGGCTCTATTTATGCATGTATCTGCTCTATAGGTGTGTGGATACAAGCAAAGATTATTAATAGTATAATGTTTCAAAGAATATTAATAATATAATGTTTATCAAGGAAAATGATCAGTAACCAGTACCCTACCCTGGTGATTATACAGATAATTGTGATAGCCTCCATTTGTTTATTATCAGTATGTTAAAGCCTTATTGCATGGATGTGTGTTCCATACTGCATAGATTTCACCCACACATAGATGGTACTTTGCAGCACAAGTTCAATCTTGGTAGCTCTCTTTCATTAGTTTAAATTTATCAGTGTTATCAAGAATCATGATGTTCAGTAACAAAAATATTGTACTGTATTTTTCATGGTTTCCCCCTGGAAGAAATTACAGAATTTGTGATTTTAAGACTTCTCTAGTAATTGGGTGAATTATTACCCCAGCATTAATCCATACCTAACTAATTAAGGATGGAATTATAATATATTAACCCTTCCAAAACTATTTTTAATTTTGTTGAAAGCTTGTCCTTTAGAAATTGGGTGGGATTTTTGATTTTTGGGTTTAGTTGTTGGTTTGTTGTTTTTTGGGGGGATTGGGTGGTCTTGAAGCAATAATATCATGCCAGGATTCAAGGGTTCTTTTTCTGAGATGTATGGAATCAAGTTTGAAGCGGCAATGAGTAGAATACTTGTTTCCAAAATGCCGCAGAACTCATCTATTTCCTGATCTTTCCTATTTCATAAATGAATTAGCAGAACCATTCTATTATATTACTCTACCAGAAGCATAATTTTTACTTCTGGTGTCATTGCTAGGAATTTCACATTGATTCACTGAGTATCATCAAAAGTAATCCTTATATGACAACTCTGTTAGGGAAAATGAGAATTATGATTTCCATGATGTGCATAACAAGATAAGTAGTTGGGGAACAATGAGTTTTAACATTAAAAGCTCGTTCTTACATTACTTGTAAAATAATTTCAGTTTGCATCTAAATTTTAAGTTTGGATATTGTGATGCAGGGAATGGAAGGAGGAGAAAAGAAAATGAGTGTTTTCTTTTTTTCTTCAATAAGATATGGTGTTTGTGATTAAGAATATTTGTCACATAAATGAGTTGTTGAGAAGTAGAGGGCTCTGCTCCTATGATGGACAGCAGAATGTAACAAACTTCACTTTTGTTTCCCAGTAAAATTATTTTCCAGGTCTGTTATCAGTTTTGAAATAGCTGATGTGCAGAAACTTCTTGCCAACTTCCATGAAATAAGTTGAGGATTTTTGGCTTTAGCAGAGTGCATTGCTGTTAAAAAAAAAAAAAAAAAAAAAAAAAAAAAAAAAGCATATGTGAAAAAATAATAAAAAAAATCTGCCATTTCTGCAAGGACCACCTACTGCTGTCCCCATTCCATAACAGCAAGGACTAAATCACTCAGTGGCATTAATTGTTCTTGTTGCTCTGATAAGGGGACATTTTGGAAAAAATTGTTTAAATGCAAACAGGCTTTTTGTTCTGTACTCACATGAGAAGGTAGTAAAAAGTGTGTATAGATGTTAACTTTCCCTAAAGTTTGCAACTGAGAGAGAGAAAAAAAGCTAATTAGGTGTTTTACTTGCATCCCTTCTGATAATTGAGCATGTTTTACAAAATATCCAGCAAACTTCAACAACCATGCTAAGTTTCCAAGATGTAACATTCAATCCTGCTATCTACATACTCTTAGGAAACAATGCAGAAATCACATGGAGAGTTCAAAATTATCTATAGTGGGACAACAGTAAGTACCAAATTGTATAATACTATGATGTGCCAAAACCATACAGACTGATGTTACCTGAGTACTAACCATCCAAAATCAAAACGGGCATAAAAGTGCTAGGGCAAAAAAATAGGAGGAACAAAAATTATGCTTTTTCAGTTATTTTATTTTCATTTTTAGCATGGCCTGCCATTGAGATAAAATATTTCTTGCTAAGGAAGGGAAAGAGAGTGTGAATTATGAAACAGATAAGAGGCTACCAAATCAAAGAATCACAAATCAAAGAGCTGCCAAACAGCAAGCAAGTTCCCTTGAGAGCTAGAATTACAATTGAGTGCAGTTTATATAATCTTTGGGTACCAAAAGCTGTTGTACTTGGGGAAAAGGTGGAGATTTCACTAACATATTTTTTCAGAAATGGTGGAAATTAGTTTTATTTTTATGCTGATCACAATTTCCTTAGATGTGAAGGGAATAAAATTGACAGGGCTTTTTGCCTTTCTTAAGGCCTTTGATCAAGTATGAAACGCTCCATGGTAAGTTGAATATGTACAATACAAAAAATCCTGAAGTACCTGAGTGGATTGTAAGTCAAAATAATAACTTGCTGTCTAAAATGTTCTAGTTACAGACATCTATTTCTTAAAATCAAAGTTACTGTGTCTTAATAAATAACCCAGATATAAAATTAACTCATCCACAAGTTATGTTTACATTGCTACATAAGCATACTTTTTTAATGCTGTGGACTTAATTTTATTTTTTATTTGGAAGCAAGGTGGCATATTTAGGAAGCAAACTGTATCAGGGTTTTGAAATTATATTTATTTGATGATTTTTTTTTCAGTATTGCTATACAGTAGACGTTTGTGGTTTACATAGTTATGGCAAGTGTTTTACTTGCTTTTACTGATTGAAACCCAGTCAATTATTGAGATTTCAGAAGGTACTGCAGTCCTCTAAAGATATACCAAACATTTATTGGTCAAGACTATATTGACAACTAAGATAAAAAAGGCTCCTGTATGAGTGCTCTATCAGTTCTTGTGGACCACATGACCTGGATTTTTTTATGTAACCATGTAGCTATGTTACATATTGAACTGGACTATGTCAATCAATTTGCTTTATCCAACATAGCTCAGGTTTCTCAGGGTTGGTTGGCTTGTTTGGTTTTACTCTCCTGCCTCTGATTTCCAGTCTCACTTCATTTATATATCTTAGAAAAGACAACTACATTAAATTCTGCTACCAACTTTTCTTCCTTGTGACATCTGTATCTCTCCCCTCTTAAAATTCTTTGCTATTTCTTTTTCCACATTAAGTTAATTCCCTGAAGTTAGGAAAATCACTAACCAGATTAACCAGCTTTATATTTTATTTCATCACTCTGCTGGCATGAACAGGAAAAAATACTCCAGAGACAGTGAAGTTTGGTCCCTTTTTTTAATATATTTTCCATGTCTGTTTCTTTTACAGAGTCTCTATACAAAATTTTTTTTTGGTAAAAAATTTATGTGGAATAAATGCATGTGTATCACCCTGTTACAATGTTTCAGCAAGGGATTAGAATAACACTACTTCTGGTTTAACTTGAGAAGGTAAAGATCCAGTTTGATAAAGGCAGCCTGATGCTTTATTGAACAAAAAGATTAAAAAAATTAGATCTGGAATTTTCAGACTTCGATACATCAGGATCTCAGTGTTTTAAGATTTAAATGTTCTTTTCAGATTTAAAATTAATAGAAATGTAGAAACGGTTTTTGATCCTCATGTTAGAGGTGAAATTCAGTAATATTAATTTACTTGAAAAAATAATGCATGGTCTTCTCTCATTTCTCGGTGTCTGTATTGCACTCCAAAAGGCCTTTTTTCTTTTCTGAAGATTTTTAAAAATATATATGTCAAAAGCTTATGTCACTTAAGCTTCCTTAAGTATTTCAGGTATGAGTTTAAAATGATAATTGACATTATTATTTTCACAAATACTTCTTGTTTGATAAGGACTAGTGTTAATTTTCCCTGTCTGTAGGTAAGCTGATGAATCAGACATTTTTATGGTAGAATCCTATTCAGCTGCAAAATTCTTCATAGATTTACTGAGACACTGGAGTTATCTCTCGATACCAAATACTGATCCCTCAGCTTTCTAATTACACTTTTTTCAAAAATTACCTTCATTTAACACCTTACTCTATAGAAGTTATGTGACAATGAGTGTAAGGAGTGGAAGGAGAGCAAAGCATGAGTGTCACTAGATAAGAATATTTGGATACATACATAAATGTGTATATATAAATACATGTATTATATATATAATATTTATTTATATAGCATATGATAGATACAGGTAAATATAAAAGTAAAATTGTAATTGTGTGTATACATATATGTACACAACCTATATAAAGAGCATATATGGAATTGGTTGGGTTTTTTTCATTACCATAGAATTGTAATTAAATGTTATTCTTCTCAGTATTAGCTCAGCCTTGGTTACTTCTCTCAGATTTTCAGTGGGTTCACATGCCCAACCCTTCTTCCTTTGCAAACACAACTCAATAGTTTAATCTGTGAGATGTTTTCCATTTGTTTGGTAGAGAATTGTCTGCGCTTAGTTCAGTGACTCACTTCAGCATCATGAATCTTGGCAGTCCTTGTGTGGTGGGCAAGCAGAAGGGAAGCTCGTCAGTGGTCTTGCTGGGTCTCCCACATTTTAGAGAAAACCCTGTGAGATGTTGCTGCTAAAGCTTTGAGAACTTAATATGATATCAGCACCAACTGTCTCAGCATCTTTTTAGGTGCCTCTTGAGCTGTTAGATTTAAGTTATGCTGATGAAAATAGTTGTTAGTTGCTGTTTAATTCCTATGTTATCACTCATGGCAAGAGTTCTAGAAGCTTACTATGAAACAATTTACATTATTTGGATCAGTCAGTGTGCACTGTTAGAATGAAAGGCCATTAGTGGAAAATGTATAAACACATAAATATATATACAGATATATACAGTGCAAGGGCATTGTCCTGGGTGAGTCCCAGGCTGGTCCATGGGGCTGCCCACCCTCCTGGGATCACCTGGGACACCCAGGTCAGAGGCTGCCCTGGCTCTGCGTGGAAGATTGAGGATCCTGTGTGGTGTCCTGTCCTCCCCACTGCTGCCAACATTGCTTGTCCACTCCTACGTATCTGTGAAGATTAGCCTCTGTCCAGGTAGGCTGACAAAAGGGATTTTGAGAACAGTTGTTTTGTTAAAAACAAACAAACAAACAAAAAAGTGAACCAAAAAGTCCCAAAAGATAATTTATTTGTAGCTGAGGTTTTGTTTGTTCTGTAGCCTGTGCTCCTGAATTTCCTCTGTGTCCCATATGAAATCATCTCTTATCCCTCTCTCTAATCTCCCCAACGGTATCCTGCCACTGTCACCTCACCACAGTGCTTGTAATGCTAATCCTTCAGGTATCAGTTGTTCTCTGAATTCCTTCCAACCCAACTCCTCAAGCAATCATTGTTCCTTTCATCCTCTATTACCTTAACTCCCTCTTGAACTCCTCACACTTTTCAATCTGCTGCTGTGTTGTTGCTGCAACTGTCTCTCAGGTACCATCAGTCTGAAAGACCTACTAAATATCTTTTTTAACCATCCTCTATAGTCTTGTTGATTCTCACAGTTAAATCACTTACCTTCCTTGGACAAAAATGCCTTTCACCTCTTGCTGAACTGTGAATCCTATATCTTCTCCCACTCCCCACCCCCCAGCCCCCACTTTATAATTGATGCTGTTATAACTTCCATGTCTTGAATTTCCATTTAATTGAAATAATGTATGATTAAAATGTTAGATCAGATGATGCCATCCAGTTTAATCAATGATGAATTTAAAATCCAATTATAAGATCAGTTCAAAATGTGTTTTGTTTGAATGCCAGCTACCAAAACAAGAGTTTTAACTAATGAGATATGCTTATTAGATAATATTTGGACTACCAAAACATTCCCAAGTTTTGTATTCAGCTAAAGACCATCTGTGAACCTATACCAATTACAACAAAATCTAGTGATAGAGGTAAAGCTCAACAAATTTATATTCCTAAATAAAATCCTGATTAAAAAGTTATCATTTTTCATCCTTTTTAGCAGTAAAATGTTAAACAAACACTGACAGATTCACACTTCAGATATGCATCATCTTTTTCTTTTTTTTGTAAAACAATCAAAAATCCTTCTGTCAAAATAATTTGCAAATGTGAGCATTTCTGTTGACTTCAGTAGAAATGCCTGCAAGAGTAGCAATCTGTGAGACTTTTAATTATTAAAGGCAAGTAAAAGAAAGAAGGAAAAATGACACCACAAAACTTGCTTTTTCTTTTGCCAAAATTCACTTCTAGTATTTTCTTGTCTAACAGGGGAAAAACCTCAACCTCTGAGCATAATGGAAGATAAATTAAATTATTATTACATTAAGAGGTACATACATAAGCCATAATAGGTAGAAACAAAAACAAATTCTGTTTTGGTCTGAGCAATTCTTGTCACAGTATACCTCTTTTATAGTCTGCTTTACATTTTGCTAACTAATTCAACTCCACCTGTACAAATTGGGAAGCTTCTTTTAGCCATTATTAGAACAAAACAAAACAAAAAAGAAAAATCAATTATCCACTACAGGCTAAATTTTTCTTTAAGCTTATGCTGATTTTTGGAACTTGCAAAAGATAATAATTAATTATGGAGCACTGCTGATTTTGAAGTCTGCTTCCATTTGACTGCTTGTACTTTGGAAGAGGAGTTTCACACTAAGCAGAAATGTTTGCCTTTTTAAAGCATCAAACAAAATCTAGAAATCACTAGAATAACTGAAACTAAAGTATCATTTGCCTCTCCTTTTTTTTGCAGTGAAAATCACAGGCTAGCATTCTGGTATGGGTTAAATGAGACACAGTTCTTCTCTTCAGTAAAATAAGACTTCATATTTCTTACTGAAACTGAAATTCCTCTGACAAAAAATTCTAGCCTTTTGGGCTACTTTTAAATCACTAGACCCTTTAAAATTAATAGAATCGAAAGAAAAAAATCTCTCTGAAGGCTGTCCCATGAACAGGAATTGTTGGACCTCAATAATCATAGAATCATAGAATCATAAAATGTTTTGGGTTGGAAGGGACCCCTAGAGGTCATCTAGTCCAACCCCGCTGCAGTGAGCAGGGACATCTTTAACTAGAGCAGGTTGCTCGGAGCCCCATCTAACCTGGCCTTGAATGTTGCCAGGGATGGGGCCTCCACTACCTCTCTGGGCAATCCACTCCACTGTTTCACCCCTCTCATTGTAAAGAATTTCTTCCTTATATCCAGTCTAAACCTACCCTGTTTTAGTTTAAAGCCATTTCCCCTTGTCCTGTCACAGCTGGCCCTGCTGAAAGGATTGTCCCTATCTTTCCTATAGGCCCCCTTTAGGTACTGAAAGGCCACAATAGGTAAAGCATAATATATCAGAATGACTGCAGAATTGATACTCTCACATTCAAAAGAGGTAAAACCAGCAATGAGTTGTACATTTCATGTCAGTTTAACATATTTTGAACCTTAAACCTACTCAGTCATTGCATAATGTTCATTTGTCACCTTCTTTAGGAAAGAAGATTTTAAAAGCCTTCTTGAGAGTTTATGGAAAATACAGTGTATGCAGGACATCTTAACATAGTTTTGGACTCAAGTTAAAAAGAGATATAAAAGAAATAAATTGATTACAAATTATTTTGAAGGTTTGCTTAAACTAGTTCAGCAATATCACAGATCTTATATTTCACCGTATTTCAGAACAGTGGCATTTTTTTCTCCAATGAGAGAACTGGGAATTTCACCCTGTTGGCCAATTGTTCTTTAAAGTGTGTACCTTTAAATCTGCCACTGTTCCAGAACTTAAGTTAATTTTAAAAAATTGTATAATTACCTATAAAATAGGTAATTATAATATGTAAAACAGGTAAAATAATATGTATAATTACCTGTAAAAATATGTTTTATAAAGGCCAGCATCAAGAAACTTGACATACCTACTATGCTGTGGAATAAGGTATTTTCTGTTCCACAATGAAACAACAATAATTCTAAAAATACTTTACATCGAATAGCAATTATCATACAGCATACTCCAAGTCTGAGACATACAAGAAATATTCACTGGAAAGTTTATTTCTCATAACCAAAAGGCGACTAGCTTCTAGGGTAAACCCTGTAGTGTTATAGTTTTGACCTATGAACTAGTAAACTAGTGAGAAATAATTTATACCAGCCAATAGCAGCCATTTGTCTCCAACAGATAATCATTATACATGCTGCGGTTACAGAGTTAAAGGTCAACTAAATGTAGTGTTATTTTATAAAGGAAAGAAACTCACATTCTTTCGATAAAATTAATATTAAATGTAATGAAAATAAAGCTTGATAAATTATTTGTGAAATTAATCAAATAGAAAAAAGAAATGCCAGTTCAACTGATAAATCTTATTTTAACTCAACTGGGAATGGGCTATGATATAGCACATAAACTAGTTTAGGGTTCATGACAAATTTAGCCTACCACATGCACTGGAGAGTCTTTCCCAGTGGGCTCATTTTATGTATGAATGGTACTTAATATGCTTCTGGTTTAATCTTTTTAATCTTTACAAAGGTGAAACATTATTTTTGTTCTTTTTTGTTTAATAACTCAGAAATTGGAGCATATTTGTCTTGATAGAGAAAAGGTTTCAGTGTTCTAAATAATATGAAAATTCAACTATATACTGGCTGTGAAATCCCAGACAAAAGTATTATTATGTCTCTGTGTTCTATTTTCTTGATAGAATGGGCCTTTTTTTGCCTTTTTTTTTTTTTAATTAGTTGTAAAGCATTGTAAAAATAGTGTTATGTCTCTTGATCATCTGCAGTAGTATGTGTTTGTGGTCTGGAAGTTCATGGCAAGTCTCTTAAAAGTGATTTAGGTGTATGACATTGGGTCCTTATAGAAGTATATAATTTTCTGGTAAAAGTATTTTCCTTGCATTTCAGAGATGGTCAGAAGAAATGTTACTTTAATATAGAGGAATTGTCATTGTCAAACACTGATAAAATCTGTACATACTCAAACTGTGTGCTGCTGCTTCATTCAACCAGATGCAGCTTGTTAACCTCTGGCTTAGATACATGAGAATCTGACTTTCTGTGCTAGATGCACAGAACTTTAGTCACACTGACCATGACAGAAGACCAAATCCAAAATCTAGATCTTCAAAACTCCTATTGAGCCACAAATGAAACCTGTGTATTTTTATGGCCACAGCATCTAAGTTTTGCAAATGGAGCCCATTCGTTTCCTAAAGGTTTCATGCTGAGCATGTGCACAATTGTTTCTGCACAACATTGCATCTGCATCTGCCCTGAGCACGTGGACATTTACTTTGTACCCAAAACCTCATGAAAACTTTCAAAGTCAGTATTTCCTCATTTGTTCCACTCCTAAGAGCTTAATCTGACAGCTGCCTTCCAGGAACATCATCTGAGCCAGGCCCCTCAGAGAATTTGGTTGAGCATAGTGCTGTTACAATACCTCTACCTGATAGTCTCATGATTGATGTATTGACTTGGAAAAAATAAGAGTCAGGCTGTGATATCTGGTTTTGCCTCAGGGAATTTTAAACCCACACTTCATGTCCCACATTGTACCTGAAATTGGCCTAGCTGCAATAGTGTTCATCAGTTTTCATGGATATTCACAAACCTACAGAAACGCAGAGTATCTTGTTGCAGCTGATGCTGTAACAACTCCTGAGCTGCAAACCAAACCTCATATACAGACTTATCACGAGGACAATTGTGTGGTAGCCTGAAAAACTCTTCAAAATGTCACCATCACAAGATCTGGCTAGTAGTTCTGGGAACCTGTTGCATGAGACAGAAAACCCCAGCGTCCTCAGCATGTCTTCTGAACATACACACTGCGAGAAGAGTATCCCTTTTTGAATAAATTTGATAAGGTTACCCATTCTGAAATTGTATTAGCTTTTCTTATTTCCCTTGTCCTGTCTTCTTTTCTTGCTTTATGAAGGATGCCAATATGTGTAAGTTTTAATTTACATCCCAATGGTTAAGGAGTAATTATTTAATTGCATTAATTAAAGTCATCTTAAAATCTCATCCCTTATTAAATCTGTCACCTTCCCCAGGAAACAAATTTTCCTGATAAATCAATGCTGCATATCTTGCGGCAATGCTTATAGTCTGAAAGACAGATTATCTTATACGGAAAGAAATCACATTTTTTTAGAATAATTAATGATCTAGCAGTTCAGTAGTTCCTATTAGTGCTTTTAAGGCACTTGGTGATTTTCAACTATGTTATTTATAAACCAAAAATCTGCTTTTCTTGAGCAAAAATATTAAAAAATAATAAAGAAATCTACTGTGTGTTAGCATTAACTTGGTTTACCAGTGTAAGCTGCTAGATGATAGATGTTCTGTGTAAGAATGACCTTGATTTTCATTTATCACAGTTTACTTCCTGTTAAACCAAATTACAAGTGTTACAGCAATGTGATCAGATATTTTCTGTGCTTCCTTAGATATTCTTTTGACATTTTATTAAAACTTTATGAAGAATCAAAATAGAATAAAGCAATTGGAGCTCAGGAAGAATCTTAAATATGTGCTGCAAACTTTATTGCAGAATTCTTTCTCTTGTTCATTATACTGTATTCTATAAGAACACCACTTGGTCACAGCTAAGTTTGAACATAAGTGTCAAAATCCAATTTGGATACATAAATAAGGACAAAAATAATAAAAATACAGTTTAAATGTTTTTGTCATGTAAATACACAGAAAGTGTCCTTAAAGTGCTCTAATTGCACAGTGCACAATTAAGCGTAAAGTAGTGCAGTAACTAACCATGTAGTTGATTTTTTCTGAACTTCAGTTATAAAGTGAAAAAAAGTAAATGGAATTTTGAGATAACCTTATCACTCTTCATGAAAAATGCTACTCTTTCAAGAAGTAACCTAGCTAGATTCCTTAACTGCTGAGAGGTTTCAGAGGACAAGTTTTCTAGGTGTATAAACCTTGTAGCATACCATTGTTTTCTAACTTACTTCTCTTCAGAAATGTTATCTGTGTTTATTTTTATCTATCTCAACTTCCCAGGTTTTTTACTCATCTTTTTTCTGTATTTATCTTTTTATTTTTTTCCCTGTGTAAGTAGGAACCTTCCTATTTTTCAAGGTGCCAATAATATTTTCCTGAGTTTACCCGACTCAAGCATAAAATACAGTAGTAATGCATTAACCTGAAACTGAAAGTATAAAGTCCTCTGAGTGGATTACAGCCTGGTAACAGACACCTGATAGTCAGAACAATTAGTGCTAGAGAGGACGTAACTCTGCATTTGCTCTGTTTTGGTTTGTATGTCCTTAATGATACTGAATGATTAGAATCTCCTTTCAACTCTATCTACTTAAGATACCAAGGAGAAATCATGGTTGATATGGCCAACTATAACTTAGTTTAGTCCACAGATGTAGCTAAATGATTTCTACTCTCTTTCCACAGCCAGTTAACATGCATGATTACATTTCAGGGGGTAGTTATGGTTTAACTCCTACCTTTAGGGTAAAGACGACCAAACCCTGGTTCGTTGCTATCATAGAATCACAGAATCATAAAATGTTTTGGGTTGGAAGGGACCCCTAGAGGTCATCTAGTCCAACCCCCCTGCAGTGAGCAGGGACATCTTTAACTAGAGCAGGTTGCTCGGAGCCCCATCCAACCTGGCCTTGAATGTTGCCAGGGATGGGGCCTCCACTACCTCTCTGGGCAATCCACTCCACTGTTTCACCCCTCTCATTGTAAAGAATTTCTTCCTTATATCCAGTCTAAACCTACCCTATTTTAGTTTAAAGCCATTTCCCCTTGTCCTGTCACAGCTGGCCCTGCTAAAAAGATTGTCCCCATCTTTCCTATAGGCCCCCTTTAAGTAATGGAAGGCCACAATCAGGTCTCCCCGCAGCCTTCTCTTCTCCAGGCTGAACAAGCCCAACTCTCTCAGCCTGTCCTCATCGGAGAGGTGCTGCAGCCCTTGAATCATTTTTGTAGCCCTCCTCTGGACCCACTCCAACAGTTCCATGTCTTTCTTGTGCTGAGGGCTCCAGAGCTAGACACAGTATTCCAGGTGAGGTCTTACCAGAGCAGAGTAGACCTACCCATTATTATCTCCCAGACCCACCAAACACCACTGATTTCCATGTTGGTATGGAGATACTTAGTTCTGATAAACTTTCCTCATAAGGAAAATAACTACTCTTTAGTTTGATAACATAATGCCATAAAGCAGAGGGTGGCATCTATTCAGATTCAGAAATCTATTCTGAAATCTCTTGTGTGTAACACTGATGCTTATAAGTTGTAAATAACTTTTTGTTATAATGTAAGTATTCATTCCACTTTTTTTCAGAGAAGGTAATGCACATAAGTGCATACACACATACACATAGGTCTGGTTTAATTTTGGTTTTAGAATTCCAGGTTTGATTTTGAAATTGAAATTGACTGACAAGAATGCGTTCTCTTCTGCCTAAGAAGGTCACAGATAGTATGTGGCCACTGCAAATTGTATCTCGTATTTAGAAATTAGTTATTATTTTTTAATCTGACTCTATTAAAAATCTAAACATTCTTTGTTAAATGCTGCTTGATAACTTGTTAAGCAGCAGCTCTTATATCTGAAAAGCTGAGAGAAAAGCTGATATAACATTTCTAAAATGGTGCATACATAAAGGTAATGGGTTTTAGTTTATGTCTCTGAATTGGTTAGTTAGGTTAATAAGTTGATTAGTTAGGTTAATAATCATTAATCTAGCTTGAGGTAGTGAAAGTACAAATGTCCAGGAAACAACAGTTTACAACAGACATGAAAGAAACAATGCCCAACAAGATTAAACAATTCTGTAGATGTTTTACTATACATGGAGTAAAATCCCAACTAACTTACCTACAACTTTGTGTCTCTGATTAATATTCTACTATAAAATTTCAGAAATATGGACTCACTGGTGGTCTTTCTTCGACTGCTCTCCTGAATTTACATTGTATCTTTTGTATATGAGTTAATAAGACATGAAATATTAAAGGTGACTTCATCACTCTCTTTCTGAAATACCCCAAAGTAAAACTTGAAATGACAGGTGATTCAAGAGCATTGGTTGTCTATTGTACCATCCTTGTAAAGATGAGAAGATAGCTGGAAATACTTGAGATGGTGACACATAAGTAGTAGGGGTTTTTTGACGTGATAAACAGATAAGAAGTTGTGGTTTTTTCTGTATGAGCTGAGGTGTGGAACAGTAAACCAATGCATTTTACATGTATTGAATTTTGATTAAGAATATTCCAGAAATATCTTCAGTCATTTAGAATTCTGTCTTGAGCAGAATAGGGAATACCAAAGTTAAATACAAGTAGGAAATAAAAAGTGGAACCTTTCAGAAAAGAGAAATAACACTGGAAATCTCAGACTATGTCCACTAACTTCACATTAAGTATACAGATGACTCTCAAATTAGTTGGCTTCAACCTCCCTGATTGTCCACAGATTAAGATCTTCTCACTGCAGGGTTTTTAAAATTTATGGCAATATATAAAAACCATTACTTATGCTAAACATCACTAAACACTTCTGAAGCTTTCAACACTTGAAGCCTTTCATCTTTCTTAGCTATGTTTGTTTGATGGAATTTCATATTGGTCCAAGTTATATACATACTATATGCATACTATAATTAATCTGTTCCTTTAGATCTGTTCATAATTAAGTTTTGATGTTTAATTTAAAAGGTTGTGCATCCGGATTACTTTTACTATAAAATTTGGTAAATACTGAGCAAAACTCAAATCTCATTCATACAGTTTAAGCTGAATAGGTATACTCCTACAAACATACATGTATGTAACAATCTGCAGAGAAAATACATATGCGCATGTGTGTGTGTGTGTTTGTGTATACTTATATATATATAAAGTGTAAATTCATGCAGATTTTCAGGTTTGAGTTTTAGCTGTTCTAGCCCTGGAAGCTATCACAAAGAACAGTTGAAGCTACTCTATATTTCCAGTTCCATTCCACATTCCAACTGTGTCCCTGCTGTTGGCAATAGCAACAAAAACAAAAGAAGGTTTCAGTCAGATAAAATTACTGCACAGAAGCTAAGGCAGAAACGGGAACAAATGACTAGGGCAGAAGGCAACATAGGCCAAGACCAGTTCTTTCAGCAGCAACCTACTCATAGGGGCGTTAAAACAAACTGTGGAAACACAGTCCCTGGGAAAAGAACAATAGCAATAATTATTTACTAGGAGACATAATTAAAATAATATTACTGTTCCTTGTCTTCTTCAAAGAAAAATCTTTGTTTAATGTTATTTTCCATCAGTTCAGGAAAATATGCAATACAACTGCAGTTAGCAGCAAGTTTAATTTCCAAGAAATAGTTGGAAAAATAACAAGCAGTTTGTAGTTTAATTTTATGGGTACTTTTAGCATTTTGTAGTCAGCATAAAGAGGCATCATAAAGTTCTATTAAAAATAATGTGCTTTTTATGCTTTACATTATTGTGCAGAAGATGTTTTCTTTCTTTTTCATTTATGCATTTATTTCCATTTCACCTCTGAATGAAGCTGTTTACAGTGGCTTATCTGCCTGTGGTTCTTTAACTCTGCTAGGCTTCACTGTCTCCTGCAATTCCAGTAGTCAACAGGTGTTTTACTCAGCTCTCCTCAACTGAAAACAGAAAATGTACATTAAATTAACACTAACCAGGTTAATTAAATTAGTCAGGTAAAGCATTTATTTCAGTGGCAGCGTCAGATGAAGCATCTTAGCCTTTCCTCCCTTCTTTGTGCCAGATTTTCTTAATCCAAATCAATGCCTTACTTGGTTCACCACACACCACAACAAACAGCATACCCAAAAGATTGTTACTACAGCAAGGAAGCTGCCAACAGGCAGAGAAAAGTAGGAAGGTCCATTGCTGGGACCAGTAGCAATAGTCAGAATGCAAACAACAAAAAATGCATGTATTTATTGGTAAATATATGGTAAACTATAAACCAATATTAAGTGTGAAAGCCCATTACACCTAAAAGGCAGTATTCTGCTTTATTTTGATATGTACTTTATTTTACAAAATCCATAGTCAAGTATCTGATTAGAAACATGTAACAAATATACTTCTATACTACTTCTGTGTGTGCATAGCTTGCAGATCTAAAGTATAGTTTAGAATATTCAGTGAAAGAAGAATGAATGTGAAAGCACACATAAGGCTTGATGGTTTTTGGAAACATCAGTTGGGGAAAAAACATCAGGTCTTTTATTTTCTTTTTATCAACTATCTCTCCTTACTAGTATGCATTGTAGTTAACAGAAAAGCATCCTGGGATGCAAGAGTGAATGATCATTTCAATCTTATATTTAAAATACATCACAGCAGGAGCTGTGCTAAATAAGAAATTAAGTAATCTTCCTGTGTGAGCAGTGTTATAAAATAACCCAGTCATTTCATTAAGTGTATGCTTTGCCTGTGTAATGAACATCAAATCAGCTGTATGGGTATATTCTGTTGAATATATTATGGATGTAGATTGGTGAAGCTTAAGAGGGTTTACCCTTTGAAGTTAAGTTGAAACATGCCTACTTTATTGAAAGTAGACATTTTTATTCTTAGTATAAAAGTATTCATTGGAATGATATTCAGTAGTAATTTTTATTATTTTTAGCTCCCGTTTTTCCAGAATGAAGGTTTTATATGTTGCTGTTTATAGTTACACAAAACACAAAATTCAGATGAAAATTCATGTTTACATCTATAAAAGATGCTAAAAAGAAGCTTGGTAATTGAATGCACTGCAGGTAAAAAGCAAATACAATTACTTATGAGGCCATAATAGACTTGTACTACCAAGACAACAGGATGTAAATGGAACAGCATGTGATCATACCATTAACAGACATTATAATACATGTAGAATACTCCATTCTGCAATCTTTTCGAAACAACTACCCTAAAGCTGACAGTAGGTATTAAGATAGAACTTTCCCTAACTAATAAATTCCCTGAAATAAAACCCTACTTTGATTTTAAGATTTCTGGAACCAGCAAATTCTCTGTGGGTGGGGTGGAAGGAAATTTCTCCATCTGGATATAATAACAATCCCAATCAAATTTTCTTTAACAACACACTGATTTGTAGATTTTTTTTGCCTTTTTGTTTTTTCCTCTGTTGTTGTACAAGCAGAAAGCATATAGTGTACGTGTTACAGCCAGAATTAGGAAGCAACCCACCTGCTTAAAAATATGTGTTCCTTTAAAAGTTGCGCTTGGAAGTTTTCCTAACTGGCAGTGTTTGCAGTGAACATCCACAGCTTGCTTAATTCTTTCAGCATCTTTCTCCAAATTCCTTTCTTGTCATGTATGCCAAAGGAACAGCATCCTTTTGGCTCAGAGACAGAGGTTTTGGAGAAAGAGGAACCAAGGGACACCTATCTTGGCAGTACAGCATGTAACGGAAGAGAACTTTAGTCTACACCCGCTTTTTACTCTAAGAGGAGCATACTCGGGACACCTTCCTGCTCTGAGAGAATGAGTCAAAATGACGCAGCTGATCACCTTGACTTGTTCAGGTTGGGCAGGTGGGGATCAGAAATATCGACTCCATTGCCCACCTTTAGGGAGCAGCCATGCTTGCTCCCCCCGACAGTAACATATTTCCATTAGACAGTAGAAGTAGAAGCATTATTTTTTCACTTTTTTGACTAGAATATTCTCATGGATGTCTATTAAAAAGTTCATAAACTGGAACATTGATGTGCTTTTGTGATTTAAACAAATAAACTTTTGCTTAAAATATTAACTTGGTTTTACAAAGGGATCAATACATAACTCTATTATCATTCAATACATAACTCTATTATCATTGAAGAGAAAACCAATATGGTTGCACGTGGTGTATTTTATGAATACTTATCCACAGAAGCAGCAAACACATAGATAAATAATTAAAAACTGGAGCATGACAAATTTATTATTGTAAATATTTAAGCTCTCCCTACTATATATTTTTAATGAATTCTATAATGTATCTATTACTAAGATGGTTGAGGTCCACATTTCTATTTCAGGCTATTTCTGCTTTATGACATCTCATTTTGGGGACATGATGTAATGCAAGTTGGAGTATTAAGTTTTGACATAATTGGTATATGTATTTTCAGAAGGATGGATTTGAGGGAAAGCATATCTGCTCACCTACTGAAGTGTGGTGTATTTATAAAATCCAAAAACATAAACGTAATGATTTTTAGTCATATCCATTGAAGCTGAAGAGAGGGTAGAGCTGCCTATTAAACTAGATATATGCTGTGAAGGTCAGTGGTTCTCTCAAGCTATGTCTTCACCTATAAATAGTTGTATTTAAAGGAAAAAAAAAACAGGCTATAAGTCAAATATGAGTTGGCAGTATTTTTCCACAAAATAGTAAATAGGGCAAAAGGGGGACTTATTAAGAAATCATTTGAATTCATGCTTAATGCCTGTGGATAACTTGTACAGACCACCAAAAGGATTTCTAATATGTGTAAAAAATGTAGTCAGAAGATAACTCAATATCTCATTCCTTAACTCTGGAAACTCCAGTACTCCAGTACTTATCAAAACAGATATACTGAGGAAACGTAACTGAAGATAACCTCCACAAAGAAATTACCTGCAAAATTCAGAATACCTATCGGCATTTGACCAAAGCAAAAGCATTTTCAAGATCATGGGAGTAACCATTTGATCAAATAGATTGAATGTGACCAGAAGTATGTTAACATTGCCCTTGAAAAGTCTCCTTGCAGTGAAGCGCCCTCAACTCCATTCTGCTAGGAAATAAATCGTATCTTCCAGTGAATCATCCAACCTCTCTGTAGATGTTCATAAATATGTTACCTTCTTGCCTTTTATTTTTCCTTCTTAGCAGAAGAGGGGAGTAAGAAATAGCTGATGGATGATACAGTGATTCTGCAGTTTGGTCTTCATTAGAAGGTTGATGCTGATACAGTGTGTGCTGTCTAGTAAACCCACTTTTCAATATTAAATGCACATATGGCCATAACTTCAGTAATTCAGGAGAAAGCTAAGAAGGATTTTATTGTTTACTTAATTGGCATCAATGTCAAATATAGAAGTAGCAGGTTTAATTTCAAAATTATGTAAAACTCTAGTGAAAAACCACACGGGTGCTAGCTATTCCTCTGCAGACAGCTGCAAAAAATTCGTTATTCTTTAAGTTAAAAAAATTATTTCTAAAATTTTTTTTCTGGATTTCTGACATTAGGAGAGTTAAACATCTTAAAGAATTGGCTCCTTTTAAGATCATGAGTGAGACAATTTACAAAACTTAATAAATATTTAGGTTTCTATTTAAATTTGTCATAAAAAGACCCGAGTAAATAAGCAGAATAAATAGTGTAGCATAGTTTAGATGCTGACAATTCTTCCACATTCAGTCATTAAAATGACACTGATGCATCTATACATATACTTATGCAGACACTATTAATGCCCTGTCTGGTTTTGTTACTTGATTTTGATAAACTGATGTGATTCTATTCCAAAGTTCCTGCTATTTACTCAGCTGGAAGCACTAACTACTAACTTGAGTAAGTGTTACTGTGTCATTTGGTGTTACATTTTTAATTAGCAAAATATATCTATCTAAATTAATATATCTCCCTTTGTAATGCCTGATAAACATCATTCACTGTGATACTTCAGAAGATCTTTGCCTATGGTAGACCTTGAACAACCACGGAGATACAGGAAATCAAAATTCAGGTTGCCCGCACCTGAAGCAAAAGGAAGAACCTATCTTAGAAGAGAGCAGGGCATTAGTGTCTAAATGATCTCATGTCCACCATCGGTAGTTCTCTCTCTTTCTTTGGCTACAATAGTACCATGAAATTGTGAGATTTTTTCCAGTTCACTATTTGTGAGACTTCTGTTTCTGATAAAGATTTCATTCTCAGTGACACTGAGCATTTCTGTATGAAAGAAAATGTTTTATTTAAATTCTTGACCAACTATACTTAACGTCGCATGGATTCTGATCCTAACTCTGCCATTTGCCTGATAGTTAAATGACAGGTTGCTGCATTTTTCTCTGCTACTCTTTCCCTTCCTGTCTTTCATTTTTTCCAGTATAAGAGTCAGTATCTCTGAGCCTTTACTTAGTGATTATTGATTTGAGATCTTCACTAGGATCCTTAAGAGCTACAGTAATATGTACACCATCAGAAATTTATCTGACTAGTATCACAGATGTCATCTTTTGTTCAAAGAGTTTCCAAGCAGGAGGATTTTATAAAAGGTAAAAAAATAAAGGAAGTCTTCTTCATTTTGTACCATCTTTTGTATAATCTTCTTAGTGGTATATTCTATTACAACCTGTTTCTTTCTTGAGTCATTGCCCTATTTGAGAACAGAGGCTACAGCTACCACAACTGTTGATTCATCTTTTGCTATACAGTGAGGTGTGTTGTGTTTCTGATAAAAGAGTACACAGCAAAGAAAAATGCTATTTAACTGTAACTCTGAGCCAGATACAGCCTTCCAGATAAAAAACTATGTGACATGACACCTTGGTCATGTAAGGAGGAGTGTGGTCACATAGGAGAGTCTCCTGAAATTCATCCATGTTCAAAAGCAGTTCATGTGTTAACAGCTTAGATGGAGGCTTCTAGTTATCACCCTATTGCCTGTAGTGAAATATACAAAATCAGTTATTTACAACACATGAGATGGAATGACTCTCACTCAGTGCACAAGTTCCCCCTCTGTGCCAGAAAGAAATCTCATAATTGCCATAATACATTAATCGTAGTTTAATGATCTACAATATATGAGCTGTTGTGAGTGAGCAGCAAGAATGGTTGCTACAGAAAGGAAGTCAAGCTAGGAGCAACTGGCAACAGAAGGGCAATGCCTGTAAGGCCAAAAGCAGAGTTCCACACATCCGTACAAAGAAGAGAAGGTCTGATGGCAGTAATGGAGAGACCAGGGGTTGCAAATCAATTCAATGATGGAATAGGTCCAAAGTCAAGCCTTAAAGGCAGGTCAGCAGGTCAGGATCCAGATTCACAGAGCACGTGATCAGGCACAGCTGCAATGTGGCTCAGGCAAGGCCCGAGAATAAGGGTCTGAGCTTGAAAGCAGCTCCCAAGTGGTGAGCGAGCACCTCCCAAACTCTTTCACACATAGCAATTTCCCAGCAGCTTGAATCCAGTTTAGGGCATTGCACTGTATCAGAGGTGACTTTGAGCATAAGCAGCTTAACTCCTGAAAAGGGTGCTGACAGTTGGTTGTCCCCATCCCAGAGTCCTTAAGATTAACCAGAATATTTTTACTGGGTTTTTAAACAGAACAGTCTTGTCAGAATTGAACAGAACTCAGGCAAAACAGTATTTAATTTAGCTAGCTAGATAACTAGCTAAACATTACTTTTAAATGTATATTTTATAGCTAAGGCCTCACGCTCCATGTGACTTCTTCAGTGACTTCAGTAGTCTTGTTTTTCCAGTGGAAATTTTTTGGACATGGTCTGCAAATGGAAGGAAAATAGAAAAGATATAAGATGATGAAGATACTGAAGAACAGCAAAGCAAGTGTGACAATATAATCTAAAATTTCCTAGTAATGAATGTTTGATTAATACTGACAGTAGTGAAAAGACAAGCCTATTTATAACCTCCAAATAAGATTTTACCACTATTTTTTCTTTCTGTTCTCTTTAATCATGGATCAAAATATTGAATCTAAAATGCGCCCAGGGTGCTTTTTTCTAATCGTTAAATCATTTCAGTAAAATCTGTTGGTAGAAACAGAGGTTTCAGAATCTTGAACTCCTTGGAAATGTGCTTGTTATTTTTATCCACAGCTGACGTGCTAGGGAAGAAGAGCAATTTTGTTTACTCCCAGGTGGTTTAAATTTGATTTAAACTCACAGCTGAGTTTAAGCTGATGAATAGCTTTTTATTGAACATGAATAAATTGAGAAATTCAGATTAGTCAGCCACTTTTTCGTCATAATTTAAATTCCAGAGAAGATGCATTTAGCAAAAACAGAGCAGAGAGATATGCACCATTGACGAATTGTACCTGATGACTAGCTGAATTAATAAAATCATTAATGAATTTAATGCTATTCTAGGTCTTTTCAGTAATGGTGTTCACATGAAAAAAAATTTACAAAATAAAAGGGAGAACAACTGCCATCAAAGATAAAAACAAGTGAATGCATGAAGCAACCAATATGCAGACCAATACAGGGAGGTAGATTCCTGCTGGTAGACATACACAATAGCTCTTCCATAGAAACTGAATATCCTGTAACAAACATTTTTGTCATGTATAAACCCAGAAAAATCTCAACTCACTAAAATGGTCTTTTGAGAACTAGACAATATTGAGCACCTTGTCAGCATTCAGTTCAACTTCAGATTCTGAAACCTTTTCTCACAAAATAGAAGATAATCCTAGCAATCCCTTTTGGAGTCAAGCAGCATTATCTAAGCATAAGAAAACCAGAATCTAGCTGTCTGTTCACTGGTAAGACAAAGGTATAATTGAAGCTAAACACAGTTTCTGTTGCATCTTTTTTTTTTTTTCCTGATAAAAATCTGAATGTTCTTCTATTTCTGCAGAAGAGGTTTTGTGTGAATTTTCTATATATGTGTGTAAATATATATGTTTGTGTTAATTTGGAACATGCTCTGAGGCCAAAAAATGACAAAGCCTACATGTTATTATATTGTTCTGCTGAGGCACATAGATAGTAGCGACATTTCCTCCTCATAAGACTGACAAACTGTTTGAGTCTGCTGTCTAGACAAAGAAGGAAAGGACCAACCAATAGAGGAAATACTGGAAAGACTCCCCTTGTATTTAGTGGAAAGTGGTTAGACCCCATTAGTGCTGCTAATCTGGCTTTTGGCTAATGGTGATAAACCATTAGAATGAGCCCTCTGAAAACAGAATAAGCTGATACTATATTGGTTGATTTAAAGATGGAGAGCTGGGGCAGAGGTGTGTCTGTGGGTTTGTCTGTTTAATATATGAAAATTACTCAGTAACACTGAAAAAAATTACATCTGGATAAATTTTAGCTTAATAATTTACAAATTTCAAATAATAGCAACTTATCAGTGGAAGGTGTTTTCCTAAGCAGAGTTCCCTAAATAATTAATTTATAATTCTCTATTTTGTATATCAGTGCTATCATAAATATGTTATATGCTTTTATCATGTCTTTACTTCATGTACAAAAATATTTCCCAGAAGTTGGACAAATCTTAAAACAAGATGAAAAACATCTGCAAAACAATCACAGGAGCTTTGTAAGCCCAAGAGATAACTGCAGCCCTCTAACAAATAATACCATCTGTTGCCTGTTTAGTTAATGCATTTATAAATTCTAGTGGTTTCTTATTATTTGGTAGTCAGTAGTAAAATATTACAAAATTTAATTGAAAAACACTTGGGTTTATATTTTCATTTAGGACACTAATCTTTCAACATCTGAGTGCACAGCTAAACAGTATGATAGGCACATTTTCATTTACAAGGATTACATGCAAATCAATTTATTTACATCCCTGGTACAGTAGTCTGCTTCTAAAGTTATACACACATCAGATTGAGAGTGGGAGTTTGATATCTTAAAACTGCTTCTAAAGTTGAAGGTAAGTCACTTAGTTCTAAGTACCCTTGCTTTACCTTCTTTGTTCCGTTATAAACAGAGTGGAATATCTATTTGAAAGGTAGTGGTCCCAAAATGGACAGAATGCATGTGTGGGGGGCATTATTTGCTGGATGATAGCATGACAATGTGCTTTGGAAAGTACTCTTGTTAATGAAAATACAAAAATGACAAGAGGTAGGATTAGTCTAGAGTGTTTCACAGAATCACAGAATCACAAGGGTTGGAAGGGATCTCGGGAAATCCTCTAGTCCAACCCCCCTGCTAAAGCAGGTTCTCCTAGAGCATGTTACACAGGACTTCATCCAGGCGGGCTTTGAATATCTCCAGAGAAGGAGACTCCACAACCCCCCTGGGCAGCCTGTTCCAGTGCTCTGTCACCCTCAGAGTAAAGAAGCTTTTCCTCATATTCAACTGAAACCTCTTATATCTCAGTTTGTACCCATTGCCCCTTCTCCTGTCACTGGACACCACTGCAAAGAGTCTGGCTCCATCCTCTTGACTTCCATCCTTAAAATATTTGTATGTATTGATGAGGTCCCCTCTCAGTCTTCTCTTCTTCAGGCTGAACAAGCCCAACTCTCTCAGCCTTTCCTCGTAGGGGAGATGCTCCAGTCCCTTTATCATCTTAGTTGCTCTCCTCTGGACTCTTTCTAGGAGTTCCTCATCCTTCTTGAGCAGGGGAGCCCAGAACTGGACACAGTAGTCCAGGTGGGGTCTCACCAGGGCAGAGTAGAGGGGGAGGAGAACCTCCCTCGACCTGCTGGCCACACTCCTCTTAATGCACCCCAGGATACCACTGGCCTTCTTGGCAACAAGGGCACACTGCTGGCTCATGGTCAGCTTGTCATCCACCAGGACTCCCAGGTCCCTCTCAGCAGAGCTGCTTCCCAGCAGGTCATCCCCCAGCCTGTACTGGTGCATGGGGTTCAACCTCCCCAGGTGCAGCACTTGACACTTGCCCTTGTTGAACTTCATCAGGTTCCTCTCTGCCCAACTCTCCAGCCTGTCTGGGTCCCGCTGAATGGCAGCACAGCCTTCTGGCATATCAGCCACTCCTCCCAGTTTTGTGTCATCAGTGAATTTGCTGATGGTACGCCCTGTCCCCTCGTCCAGGTCACTGATGAACAAGTTGAACAAGACTGGGCCAAGTACTGATCCCTGGGGAACTCCACTAGCTACCGGCCTCCAGCTGGACTCTGCCCTGCCAATTAGAACCCTTTGAGCCCTGCCATTCAGCCAGTTCTCAATCCACCTCACTGTCCACTCATCCAACCCATACTTCTTGAGCATCCCTATGAGGATGTTATGGGAGACAGTGTCAAAAGCCTTGCTGAAGTCAAGGTAGACAACATCCACCGCTCTCCCCTCATCTACCGAGCCAGTCATGCCATCATAGAAGGCTATCAGATTGGTCAGGCATGGTTTCCTGATTTGAAGCAAGTTTAGATTAGTCTAGTGTTATCAACAAATATAAACAAGTTGGTATAATGAAATTGTTTACAAACTGTCTAACTAAATATTCAGTTCAGAAAGTGTGATTGAAATTTAAATAAATATATAACCCAATTGTCTTCATTTTTCTGTTTTGTGCTCCTATACACAGGAAAAACTGACATTTCAGTTTACCTATGGAAAATTTTGAGTAATATTGAATAGGAAAAAGAGTCAGAATTACATGATGAGGGAAATTTTGCACTGAGAAATATAATAGGGTCATATACGAACTTCTGCCTCTTTCTCAGCATAGGTAAATTTTGTGCAAAATGTATTATACACCTGAATATGCATGTGTCACAAAATGAATTTGAAGATCCTGTTGCAAATTCTGCTGTGAATAAGTGCCTTTACACAATTTGATTTAGTAGCAGTTGGAATTTATTTGTGCCCTTATGGCAAATCACAAGATTTGATTGTGGTATTTTTAATAGCATTCAATCATCAGTTGACTAACAAAGTGATTTGACAAAAATTAATCAAAACAGAGACTTAGTTACAGTTTCAAAGGTGGCAACGTTCACTCTATCACTGCATAGAGAAAGTACACAAAAGACACCAAATTATACTAGAGTTAGAATGATTCACAGAGCTATGGATGCAGAGGATAAGGAGGACTCTCCCATTGAGTCACAAGGTTTAAAGTAGACCCCCTTACTTTCTAAACTTGCTCAACAGCTTATGTCTAAGGATTATATAGGTGTCTAGTGGCAGTCTAAGGT
>JAKFQP010000061.1:2390198-2416642 GCA_023375905.1 Nycticorax nycticorax | reverse complement strand
TGGGAGACTGTGTCGAAGGCTTTGCTGAAGTCCAGGTATACAACATCCACAGCCTTTCCCTCATCCACCATGCGGGTCACCTGGTCGTAGAAGGAAATCAGGTTGGTTAGGCAAGACCTTCCCTTCATGAACCCATGCTGACTGGGCCTGATCCCCTGATTGTCCTCCATGTGCCATTCACTTGGATTGTAGCAGTGGTACCACTCCACTTGGTTTGTAACAATGGTACCACTCTGCTTGGTTGCAGCCCAGATGAGACATGCTTCAAGGCTGCCAGGGGATAACTGATTGTTCCTTGTTCTTTGTCCTGCCTCGAACAGTCCACTGGTGTTTCTCAGTATGTGCAGTGCCTTTTCCGCCTCAGCCACACAGGAGTTTCTGGTACAATTAAGGGGCCTTTAGCTGACCAACTCACTATACAAAGGCTGCGGTTTGGCAGGAATTCCCAAGGTCACAAAGTGGTTGAAGAAAGAAAAGGCTGCAGGTGGGGATGCACCACCACAGCACATAATAACTAAAAATGATTGAAACAGAAAACCCTAAGAGCAGAGATCATGCATTTATGCCCAATGCATTGCAATAAGACATCTAAAAACTACCATGAAAAGCAATCATTGATGAGAATGTGTTGTGTTAAAATAGAAGGAGGTTACCCCCCCTTTATAAATAGGGTGCAATTATTTCTGTAATTAACACATACCAAGCACACATGATGTACAAACTTTATTTGTGAGAGACGTAACAGGAAAGAGTCTTATGGTATTAGAAAGATGTTTCATATGAGTTGGTACTTCTGAAATATTTAATTTCACATGATTTTCATATGCTTGTATTCATAGGCTATGTGAGACAAATAAGTATATACTTGTGTGATATAATGAATTAAAGGTATACATGATTTAAATACAAATTGAAAAATAATTAGTTAATTACAAATAAATTACTTTAATGAAATGTATACCTGCATGGTATAATATATTAAGCAGTTCAGTTATATATATGTTTTGAAATTTTCTTTTTCTTGGTCTATGAAAGAAAGATTTTTCTGTACTGATTTATTTTTCTTCATTTTTCAGCCCATGGCAGTAGCCTCATACCCAATTTACTTAGTATCTGCTTTACTACCATTAGGGATTTTTTTTTTCTTTGTGAATTTAAACCTTATTCACAGATTGTTTCAGTTTCAGCTTAAATTGATAAAATTCTGGTGTGGGAAGAGAGTTATATATATATCTCAGAAAGAAAAAAATAATTTTCTGGTCACACTCCTTAGAAAAATATGCTTGTGAAGGAGAGTGCTTTGTGATTCTGGAGTTTAGAAGAACATGATACTTCCACAACCTCTGTATAATTGGATAAAAAAAGACACTCTTGGTTAACAGACATAATTGACAAGAAATTATTTTGAATGTAATAACTAAACAGTACATGAGTGGTAGCAATGCATCCACAATGCACTACTCCCTGGTTACACAGGACAGTTGGTGTTAGTGACATAAGCATATTATTCCACTTTATTAATTCACAGTTCTAATTCTTTCTGCTATGCTTCTATAAGCCTTGGATTTTGAGGACAGTTGTTTGTCTCTGCTGGGTAAGCTAACGGTGACGATTCAGTTGTGCCTTTGGTGTTGCTGTTGTTAATATACACAGTTCTGTAAAACATGTTTTCAGAGTACACACACTTGTGGTAGGTTGATGCTGGCTGGACACCAGGTACCCACCAAAGTTGTTTTATCACTCCCCCTTCTCAGCTGCACAAGGGAGAGAAAATATAATGAAAAGCTCATGGGTCGAGATAAGGACAGGGAGAGATCACTCAGCTATTACTGTCACAGGCAAAACAGGGAATTTAGTTTAATTTATTACCAATCCAAACAGAGTAGGGTGATGAGAAATAAAATAAAATCTTAAAACCACCGTTCCCCCATGTGTCCGTTCTTTCTGGGCTTAACTTTACTCCTGATTTTCTCTACCTCCTTCCTCCCAGCAGTGCAGGGGGGCAGGGAATGGGGATTGGGGTCAGTTTATCACATGTTGTTTCTGCTGCTCCTTCCTCCTAAGGGGAATGACTCCTCACAATCTTTCCCTGCTCCAATACAGGGTCCCTCCCACAAGAGACAGTCCTCCATGAACTGCTCCATGTGAGTCCTTCCCACACGCTACAGTTCTTCATGAACTTCTCCAGCATTGTTCCTTTCCATGGGCTACAGTCCATCAGGAATAAATAGCTTCCCCACAGGGTCACAAGTCCTGCCATAGAAGCTGCTCCAGCATGGGCTCTTCTGTCTCCATGGGTCCACAGGTCCTGCCAGGAGGCTGCTCCAGCACAGGCTTCCCATGCAGTCACAGCCTCCTTCAGGTGCATTCACCTGCTCCTCCATGGGGTTCTCCACAGGCTGCAGGTGGTGATCTGCTCCACCATTAACCTCTGTGGGCTGCAGGAGGACAGCCTGCCTCACCATGGTCTTCACTATGGACTGCAGGGGAATCTCTGGTCTAGTGCCTGGAGCACCTCTGGCTCCTACTTCTTCACTGACCTTGGTGTCTGCAGGGCTGCTCCTCTCACATATTCTCTCTCCAGCTGCAGTTGCTGTTGTGCAGCAGGTTTTTTCCCCTTCTTGGAAATGTTCTCATAGAGGCACTACCACCATCACTGATGGGCTTGGTCTTGGCCACCAGCTGGACTGGCTCTATCAGACATGAGGGAAGCTTCTAGTGCTTCTCACAGAAGCCACCCCTGTAGCCCCCCGATACCAAAACCTTGCTGCACAAACCCAATTCACACGCTTTTAATACATTATAATATAAATTAGTTATATTATTCTATAATTTGAACATGATCTGAGTAAGATTCTCAGAAATAATCAGTAAGGTTGCTGTGTTTGAACAATGCATCTAAGACTCTTAAGAGTTCCTTGACTGAGATGGACAACAGTTTTTTTTGCTTCTGTGGCTGCTTGTGCTCAAGGCAAGTTTTTCATTAGTCCATCAGGAATTTGCAGTCAACAGCTGTTGTCCCCAGTGACAAAAAACTTCTTCTCTCTCTATCTGACTCTAGAAGATATCTAAAGATTTATCAAATAGCTTTAACAAACTCTTCACCAGTGCTTAAATCTGCAAGGCACTCTAGATTGATACCTCAGAAATCTGGGGAAAGTTGAGTGTGGAAAGAATGAGGCTCACAAAAGATTAGGAAAAAGGATATGTTCTCAGTTTAAATGAGATTTCAAAAAAATGGACAGATACTGACAGAATTGAATGATTTTTTTTCACATTTGTAGTGTCAGTTTCCTCAGGAAAATTAAGATATTTTAAGTTTATTCAGAGTCTTCCAAGACTTCCAAGATCTTCCATACATGGGAGAAGCCCATCTCTTTCCCTGTACTTAGATTCTTTCTTCCACATCTCACCCCAGTTAAGGTCTTCTGCTGAAAAGCATGACTTATTCCAATTACTGTCTTCCTGGCACAGATCTTTTCCTCCAGAATTTAGAGACTGCTTCCTTTATTCTCCAGATCTTTGTGGCAGGCGATATTCTTCCTTGTATTCCTAAGGAATCCAAGTCTGCCATGTTGATTGCCAAGTTAAACTGATAATTAGGTAAGATCTGATTAGACAGGATCAAATTAGTTCCTTGATTTGTGTGTAATGAGTGAGAACAGAACTGTTAAAAAAGTGGCTTTGATCTGTTGACATAGACCACAAACAGTGTTAAGCCTGACTTGGCTGATATTAATAAAAGAAAATTTCCTTGATGGCAAATGTAATAAAGACTAAGATAATTGAATTTATTAGGATCTAAGAATCTGGCCTTGGTCACTGCACATAAAAACTGCTGTCCAAAGCTGTCCTTTCACTGAATTGTACTCTGTATTAATTTCCTGTGCTTTGCTTTATGACTTACCTATTGGATTTTAAAACGATGCATGACTTGAAAACACCTCCACAGCACACAGGAAATAGAATTGCTTTTATTGGTGTTGTGATCAAATGTGGAATGGTACACAACCTTGCTTCCTATAAGAGAAGTGTATTTATCACATTATACATTTTCTTTTTACATCACATACATTCTGTTTCTTAAAGCAGACATTGAAGTTCTCCCTTTTTGCTAAAATTAACTGTATGGGAATTAACCCATTTGCACAAGAAAGCTACCTTATCCCCATTTTGTATCAAAGGTACAAAACAGCTAAGGTAAGAGAGCTGTTATTTCTTCCTCCTTAAAAAATAGGAAAGCCAAGAAAAGCAAAGAGCAAAATTTTCAAAGTTGCCTGTGAAGGCTGGATACATAGTTCCTGCTAAAATCTCACAGACAACTTTGAAAATTTCAGACTAGGTATGTATTTTTCAGCTTACAGATGGTTTTAGTTATTTATACAAAGACAGTCAGATTATTCATTCCCTAATGATCTTTTTTGGTGGCTCATGTACCCAGTAACAGCTTTTCAGTTGTGTTGGTATTTCTGTGGCATGTGCCAAAATTATTGCATAGCTATTTATTGGTGAAGTGAGCCACTCCTTTTTCTTGCTGTTTTACAGTACAATCAATGGGTGGCTGATGCTCTACGTCATGGAAAGAATTATTCTCAAAGTTGACTATATCTTTTCCAGATGAAATGTGTTGGTTTTCACATTATTGTATGGAATATTGTTATTGCTAAAAAACAAACCATAAAGGATATTCAGCAGAAGCAGCTGATGAAGCACTTTTATTCTAAGCCTTTTTTTCCTTGCTAGTTGCTGACTGCCCAAGTTAGGACTCTAAGCAGTTTAGCCAGCAAACTGAATTGATAACATGGATTGAGAGGAATCTAAGAAACAAGATAATAGACAAGTATGGTGCCTCATTCTTTATGCTCTTTCATTTTCCAGATAGATTTCTACTTAACTCGTTCTTTATGTAAAGAGGCGGCTTTTTATATAACTGTTTTTACTTTGTGATGTTCCAGGATCACTGTAATCTGTTGATGTGTTCATGACTACATCTATGTTTATCTGATTGATTATTTTTTTTTAACCTTTCATGGGTTTTAAAACTAGAAATGTTTTTTTTTGGCTGAAAAAAGTAGACATTTCTGAATAAGACATCTCATAAATTAATTTCCCAGTTTTGTGCAAACACAAATCTAAAAATTAAGTGGAATATTTTGTTTTGACACAAAAATTAATGATTTGTGTAATTCAGTCAAAACTATTTTCCATTTCAAAATGGTTTTTTTTTTCTTTTAGTAGTGAAAACACTCAAATTCTTTTATGGTTAATAAAATGCTTTGCTGAGCTGAAATAATACTTCAACTTCTTGATTTAATGGAAAAACAATAAAACACAAATGTACTTATCGTATGGACATACTACTGTAATTCTTTAAATAGAAAAAGGATGCTTTAATTTAGTTTTCTATTTCTTTTAGGCCTTCAATTTTTAAACATTTGAAAAATACATCTGTGTTAAATCATCTTAAGACTGAATATATTGAGTGGGTGTGTCCAAAAAGTTGTTCAGTCTTAACATTGTTAATGGTGATAGTACTTAACCACTAGTTAGTAGCACTAGCAAGTAACTAGTAGTTTGTAAGTAGTAGTAACAGTAGTAGTTTTTAGGGCTTTTGGTCAATACAGGTGATCAGATCAATTATAGATAAAAGGAATTAAGAATATGTCTATGTTAGCATTTTTGTTCTGATCACAGGTCCACTTTCTGAAGCAAATCTCCCAACCAGTTTACATCACTTTGAATTAGGGTACACTAGAAAGCACACACTGGATTCTTTCCACATGGTACTGTGCTGAAAGGCAGGCACCAGGACTGTGCTTATTCCAAAGTGAAAGCAGACAAACAAAATACCTGAAATACACATAGTGTGAATTCCAGAGTTATCTGGCCTAGTTGATAATGTAGATGTGGTCTCAGTGGCCCAGTGTTAGCATCTAAGGTAGGCATTTAACCCCAGCAGTAGACAGGCAGCCAAGGAGACATTGTCACAAAAGGAATTTTATTTTATTTTATTTTTTTAAAAATTTTTTTTAGTTTCCTGGCTGGATTGGTTCTCCAGGTGGATTCGCCCCACCATCATACAAACAGGTGTATGTAAAATGAAGTGAGGACAGATTACTGCTTCTCCCAGTAGTGATCCGGGCAGCCAGTTTATGAATCCAGGCTTCATATGTAGTCAATGGAGAGAGGCTGTTTGGAAATTCAAGTGCTTTCAATCATCTTTGTAAGTCTCCACTGAGTATATAACGAGCTCATATTTTGCTCTCTATATAGACAAACTTTTTATGTATCTATACAAATAACTAATCCTAAGAAGGTCAGTGGTGCAGAAGCCTTTTGAAAGAAAATAATGCCTTCACAGGCACAACTTTAGGTATTAAAGGGCTCATGCTAGGGTTCTATTTTTTTAAGTAGTAGTTAAGACTTTGTGATCTTAATTTATTTTTTAAAAGTAGGGGGAAATACACAATGTTATCAACACTATTTCCTGTAATTAATTGCAGTACTGGTAGTGATTTGCTAATTTTCTTTGTAGATTTTTCAGTGTGGAGGGAAGGGAAACTGGTAGGAAGGATAAATGAAAAAGAAGTGAAAGAGGCTGTCTTGGACTGTTTAAAAGGAGAAAGAATAATGCCAGGGGAAAAGGTTTTGTTTCCTGAAAGCAAATAGGGCTGGTTTCTATTTATTTATTTATAAAGCACCTCATGTAAAGGTGTTTCTGATTTTCTTTTTAAAATACTGTTTGTGATGTGACATACTTGTAACACAATTCTAGTAAAAAATGTGAAGTAAAATGTGAATTGTGAGAGTTATGTAGTATAAGTTCAGAATACAATTTTCTTATGCTAGTTCATTTAGACAGTGAAGGCGGAAGGTGTAACACTGTGTGGGAGATGCATATATTTCACTAACAAATTCTGTAACGGTATTTCTCTTCCTGACAATTTTTTGTCTGTTTGACAACTCACCAACATTTAGCATACACAGGACTGCTGGAGATATTTCTAAAGAAAATCCCATAGTGAACCCTTAGTAAAATAAGCATGAAAATAGCACCTAATTCTCTGTGCTATCATATGTTTTTAATATGCACTAACATTTATAGTGCCCACATTCCAGTTCTGAGGCCATTTATGTTTTATTACATTTTGAAACAGAAAAGATATTTCCAAGGTTCTTTTTGTACTATAGATTTCAGTATTTATGCTTAGCTATTTAGAAAAGTTTCTTCTCCATTTGTTGTTTTTAAAATCATGTAAGGAAAGAGAGATAAAAATAGTTACTACTTGATTTATTATTCGTACCTAATGTATAACCTAAACTGAACAATATAATAATTATGCAAAGTTTACGGTGTATCTCAGAATATTAAAACATCACTTGGGAAGTTCATGTTATGTAGGCAAAAGCCTCTGGAATATCCTACACATTTCCCTCCCACCCCCCCACACCCACCCCCCCCCCAGACCCCAACTTGTTTTTCCAGCTTGAGGAGCCGATCTTTTTAAGAAAAATCCTAGGTCTGTTAAAGCTGATGTCAAAAATGCCTGTTAACATTAATGGACTCAGGATTTTCATTTTCAGTTAGTGATTGGTTATGTACGTGTCCATATGAACACAAATGGATTGAATGATGGTGAAAACTGTTTAGAAATTACAGCTGTGAAGTGATATTCTTGTTTGAACTGCAGGACAGGTGCAACCTGATCAAAATCAGACAGTGCTTCCTTGCATATGTACAGTTAAAACCTTAACTATCTAGCAATCTTCCATATGCTGGGTACAGCTGATTTTTGTTACCTGTCCACACAAGAACATATGATACATCAGCTATGTGTCTGGTTTAGATTTGTAATTCCAGACCCCAAATGCAGTTGTATGCAGCACTTTGTTATCAATGCTTTTGCTGTTATTTTCAGAGAAGAATTGTAAAAGAAGATTCTGTTGTGAAGTTCTGGCTGCCAATAAATCATTCCTAGTACCTAGAAGTGAATGTCTCCACTCACACAAAATAAATGCTGATACATTTCAAAGAAAAATAAGTCAATGTAATCTTAATAATATGCTTATAATAAATCAGGCTTTAAGCCTGCAGTCATGTTAGTGTAGTTTAATACTGCGTAATAGTCTCTGAATAAAATCAACAACAATATTGGACTTTGGCAGTTAGTTTGTGTGTCAAGTGAAGTCTTCACATAACAGTAGGGGTTTGGTTTATGAAAAAACTTCCCACCTTCTTCACCAAGAATGCTTTCTCCACCAGTTCACCCTGATTCACAATTTTCTGCTTTCCTATGTAGAGTGGCTAACAAGTCTGCAAAGAAGAGCAGAGGCGTCCAGTTTTAAAAATGGGAGAATTGCAGTGACCTTCTTTTTCCCTGCTAAATGCTGTGTAAAGAATACATATTAGCATCTTCTCAGCTACAGTGTTGTTAATCTAGTTCAAGAATGTTATAATGTAAATTTTACATTGCAGGCATAACAATGCAGTTTTGTAATATTGAATGAAAAGTTGGTAAACACTTTACAGTAAGTGGCTAATCATTGCTCCTTTGGTAGCTATTGTAATAATATTATTTTTGATAAAATCATTTGGCATAACTATATATAGAATGTAGCACAGCACAAGTCCCATTTTTATATTATATGCCTTACTGGACATTTTTTAAAAAATGGGGGAAAGTCATCTGGAAACTGAAAAAATAATACCCTTTTTAATAAATTATGCACTACATGAATATTTTTAAATAAAATAAATAATTTTTGTTATGACTTAAGTAAGCAGTGCTAGAATCAATAGGAAGAAAATGACAAAATCAGTATAAGTAAAATAAGAGCAAGATTTATGTGCTGTAAGATGACTTAGTCATAATAGTAGGACATAGAACTGATGTGTTGAACAACAGAAATGTGTCATCCTAAGCAGTAAGATAACATTTTTAGCTATTCTAGATAAATAACTTTACTATCTTGCTTTTCATGTATGCATTATTCAGGGTATGGCTACCCTTTTATCAGAAATCATTAACACAGTTTAAGGAAAAAGATACAGGTAAAGAAGATACAGAAAAAGATGAAGGTAAAGAATATGGACCTTGAGATAATATTAAAGAGGAGTAATTGATGACAAATTTTTAAGAGCTTCAGACTCAAGAGGGATGACATGTGAATGCTCAGTAAGAGCAAAATTATAATTGGCTTATTCATGCAAGTAGTTCTACTGAAATCAATAGGATTATTCATGTGAACCAGGTGGTGGCCAATTACCCTTGTCCTTATTAGATGAGCATTGGATTGCTGACGTATATTAATGTTTCCTAGAACAGTACAACCTTTTTCCATAATTCTTTGAGTTTAATTTTCTGGCATCCAGTACAATTTTCCTCCCCACCATTCCTCAACTGTGATTTAAAACCAAAACAGACATAGATGTTTTCCTCCTGCTCCTTTATTTCCCAGTGTAATTTCTCTGGACCTATGTATTATCATATGAATAGCACCGACTGGAGAGAAGTTGCCTAATAGATGCTATGGACCTGATTTTAGCTTTTGGTTATTCCAAGCTCAACCTGTCCTATCTGCTGCAAAGGTGCTCAAAGTCATACCTCTCGGGGTACGTTTAACAGAACTTCTGTCACTACAGGTTTGGATAGATTGGATTTACTTTGCCAGCCTCCCTCCCAGTTACTGACAGCATTTTGCTTCTCTTGTCCTGGCAGCCAAATATGGAAGACCTGACTGTGACATGCACTTTCACATGGAACTCCTCACTGAAAAATGCAGCTCTTTGCAGGTTATTTTCTGCCAAATTACAGTCTCTCTTCACAGCTCTGAGGGAGCAGAAACAGGATATAACAAAAAAAACCCCAAACCCAAACCAATTCTTTTTTTCAGGATTTAGGCTAGCAATTACTTGCAAATAAATGCTTTCCTTGTGTGTATCTGTTTTTCTGTAATAACTTGCTCTTACAGTGTGCAATAAGGACAACACATGCAGAATTGTGAAAAGTATAGATTTGAAAACAGATCTGTTCCTGCATTTGTATTGCCTTTTAACTAAAAAAAGATGCATACAGTTTTCCAGCATCATCTCTAGTATGAGAGATGGCTAAAATGAGACTGAGTTTTCCATGGCATTAGAATACCAACCTGACAAAATTTCCATTTTAATTTTAACAAAAGAAGCATGTCACAGTCATTCCCCAGCTGCAAGTGGCAGGACATTAGACATTCTTAAAACTGTGCAATATGACTACTTAGAGTAATTTCAGAAAGAAATAAAGACTGACATATCTGTAACAAGCATGACAAAAGGAGCAGTTCTAAAAACAAAGTTAAACTAAAACCAAAAATCTAGATGAGACTTAATTGGATTAATAAAATTTAAAAACTAAGAATAAAAAAACCATATTGAAAATCCTTAATGAGCGAGAGGTGTCTGTGAAAGGGTCTTTTCCCTCAGAGATTTTGAACTGGGCTGCAGTTTGAGGACAAATTGCCCATCACATCTTCTCTGATTTTTTAGTTTAAAAGTGGAAAGCAACACTTTTTTTTTTTTTTTTTCCCTTTTTATAGGAACAGTCTGTGCCTTTTTAAATAACCTTTCATCTTAATTTTTTATTTCTTTGGTAACATATTCCATAATCTTATTTTGTACCTCTTTATTTCATGCCTGTCTTTACTTTGACAGTAGGTCAAGTATTCTTGAAATAATATTCTTATCTTTTTCTTTTTGAACTGTCTGCATCTTCCTGAATTCTCTTTCATCTTTGGAAAATCTACAGCTTTCTCCTTTCCTTGTTAAGGGAGAGAAAATGTGTACACCTTTTATCTCAGAGTTGTATGATCTATATGAATATTGCATTTTGTGTAATATTTGCAATGTGAATGCCCATTTCTTCACAGTGATAATTGTTCAGACCACTTCATCTTGCATTATTCCCTGATTTAGATCAAATCAATCCTTTGCTTGTAGAGACAAGTGGAATTATTTAATCTGATTTGTTGTCTTGTAATAGATTAGTGCCCAAACAAGGAAGAAAGGACACCAATAACTGCAGACCCATTGCAGCATTTTATTGATGTTTGTTTTATATTACCATCTTTAAAAATTATTTTCTTCTGAAATACTAATTTTATTTCCTTTACCTTTTATAATATTATGTACACGGTGCATAATAAGCTGAATATATATATAAACATTTGCTTTTTCCTGCATCTAATAATTCTGTTCAGGAATTGCTGATTTGCTGTACTGCTGATCTGGCTTTGAAGTTTTTACCTGGAAAATGGTCACTCAGACACCCATTCTCTCATATTTTGTGTCATCTCCCCAGCGTACAAAGCTTTAGCCACACAGAAGCATATCAGGAATACAGACCTTTGATGAATGTTTTGTCCAGTCTATGTGATTGCAATTTGAGGGTCAGAGATAAATACGGGTAGGACATGCTTATGGATAGGCCCTGTATGATTCTGAGCAACACACCTGCCTTTGGCAGTTAATGAGAAAGCATGAAGTTTATATTTAATACCTTTGTTTAGATATATGTTTTGACTCCTCAAGGTTGCAAGAGAATCTTAAACATACTCTCAGATGTAAATAATATAAGAAAATGAGTTCATCTTACAATGAACATATTCCAAGGTTTTTTCTTCTTCACCATACCAATCTGCCTTTAAAACAGTGTTACAGAAGTCTAACCTTATTCACCTATACTTCTATTAAAATGTCATGTTTCCATTTTAGTTCAGACATATTTTTCATATTTATCTATAATAGTGTATCCACTTCTGCTCTTTTATTTTATTTAACATGCTATAATAATTTTACTTCTTTGTTCTGATACAATGTCTTCCCAAGTTTTTGTGTCATCATTCTGTTTGCATTGCACGTATGGTATAAAAATAAATATTATGCTCTTTCTTAACTGTTTTTAGTCTTTCAATTTTACTCTTAATTAGTTACATTCTAATATTCAACTAAGCTTCATAATGTATTTTAGCTATCTTTGACTCATGGACTGGTGGCACTGTTACAAACATGATTATCAAGTAAAGGACTATTTGCACTTTCCTTTTAAATACAGTGGAGTTTTTATGATGAAGGGTTTTCAACTACTGGACAAGGCATTTTTGTCTGCTGCCTTTGTACACTTACTTCATTGTTTCATTTCTTGGATTTATGCTGCTAGTTTGCTTATGGTTTACGTGCTTTTTTAAATCTGACTCAAAATTTCATCCTGGATCAGCTCTAGGGTATTCTTTGTAGCATGCTATTTACATCTAGGCTTTGTATTAGTTGATAAGAAATTCATCAACACCTGAACTGAAGGTAAACACCTGCTGCTGTGATACATTTGATAGCCTCTTCTATTCCTTTGCCATGCTGTGTGTGGGCTATCTTTGACCTCAGTTGGACTTCTCTGGTTACAGTGATTATCAGACTGGATTTTAGTCCATTCACATTGCTGTTTTAAGGGTTTTACTTAGTTCGATAACTTGAATTTGCTGGTTAGCACTGGAAAGACATAATATAATATGAAGCAGACCATACTAATGTTAAGATATTTAAAAGATGGTGGAAATAATCACCAAAAGATTAGCATGCTTCATAAAGATATGGGAAATAATCTGAATGCATGCAAACTATCAGAAGGAACGTTTAAATAGTACCCAGGGAAACATCATCTTGTTGCTTCTGCTTAGTATGGATTTGCACATAATGTGTGTAAGGCCTGTGTGGGGATTTCTGAGCTTTATGAGAGGATGAACTGCTTCTAACCTTGTTTTTAAAACTATATGTTCTTGATACTGCTTAACTAATAACACCACACACACCCCAAACCACTGATAGTATAAGAGTTTGACCTAAGCCATGTCCTTGCCACAAGCCAAAAGACAGGCTGTGAATGATTAGACTTTGAAGGGTTTTTTTTAGAAGCATGCTTCCAACAGACAGAAATCAAAGTCATCCCCTACTTTTTTTATAAAGTAATGTAGAGAAGTGTTCCTTTCCTGCTTATAAAATGTAAATGTGCATAAGGTGCTGAAAATAGCTTGAGAAAAGTGCAGATAGTAGGTCAGTGCTGTTTCTTTGAATATATAGTTTGCCCCATCATTATAGAGCATCTTAAGCCAGTTCTAGTTCTAAAAAATAAATACTCAGCATTTATATATGGAAACTGCAGTCCTATTAATTTTATTTCTGTAAGCAATGTCATTGAATCAATGGTGGTAGTCACGTAAGGTAAGCACAGTAGGGCCCTTTGTGTGCCTTTTATAAAACATGCACATTTATCAGAGAGATTCATTATCAAAATGTGATGGTGGAGAGATAAATCAGTGCTGTTTTTTAAAGGTTAGATCAGTTATAAGGGTCTTCAAAGCATGTGGCATTTTTATCATAATTAAGAGCTATTCTTAACAGGTTGGGGGGTTTTTTTGGGTTTTTTTGGTTTTGGTTTTTTTTTTTGCTTTAAACGCATATTTTAATTTTGGGCTTGATTTTATGGCTCCTGTATCCTATAAAAAGAGCTCTCTGGAGGATGAGAAACCGTCATGGAAACTTTTGAGTTTTCAGGACTTTTGCCACACAAGCAAAACTCTGAGCATTTTTTGGGAGACCAAATTGTGAAGAGAATGAGGCTAACCCTTATATTGCTTAACAAAGTAATACTACACAATAAATCCAGCTAGAATATTTTTAAATTTAATTCTGTTGAACCTCAGGTAAATTGAGCAGGAAAAAGAAATAGGATTGAGGTCATACCACTACTAAAGCCTAGTGATTAGCAAAATGGGAGACCTAAAGGCAGAACCTCACTCTACCTGATGTTGTATGATTAGATGTCAGGCATATGTTCTGGCTCAGTCAGGGCAGGAAGTTGGCCTATGGTCTTATTACAAAGATTTTTATTTCTTTTTCTTTTAAAGTAATTATCAAATTCTGCCTGTCCATATGACCAGAAAGGTAGTCATTTCATCAAACAGTTCTACTGAATTATGTGTTTTCTACCTTCATTTCTTACCTAGGGTACTGGAAAAAGACATTTAAGAATAACACATTACTTAAAATGCTCATTTCTGAAAATAATTCCAAAAAACCCCCAAATACTGATTTTAAAGAAATATTTTCAGCAAGCCAGTAATTAAGATCCTCTGGTTGAAGTTATTCAACTTTTGAACTCTTTGAAATAAACTGCCTTAATAATTTTATGGAGCAAAAAATATGGAATGCAACATAATAATGCATAGCAACTCTCATGCATTTCACATTCACTACTTAGAGTTTGTCTAGTTCAGAGAAAAGGAGCCTGAGGCATGACCTCATTGCTCTCTGCAGTTTCCTGAGGAGGGGAAGTGGAGAGGGAGGTGCTGAGCTCTTCTCCCTGTGAACCAGTGACAGGATGCGTGGGAATGGTACAAAGGTGTGCCAGGGGATGTTCAGACTTGATATTAGGAAGCATTTCTTCACTGAGAGGGTGGTCAAACACTGGGACAGGCTTTCCAGAGAGGTGGTCGATGCCCCAAGCCTGTCAGTGTTTAAGAGGCATTTGGACAATGCCCTTAATAACATGCTGTAGCTTTTGGTCAGCTCTGAAGTGGTCAGGAGTTGGACTAGATGATTGCTGTAGGTCCCTTCCAACTGAAATATTCTATTCTATTCTATTCTGTTCTGTTCTGTTCTGTTCTAAATCTCTCATTCCAAATTCATGCAATTTCGTCATCTTCAATTATGGTTCAGCATGGTGCATAACATGAAAGGGAACTCTGCATGAAAAATAGACTTTCAGACTGTCTTGAGCAATTTGCTTTCATTAAGTCAAACCACTAATAGCTCTGTTCAGTGATAGCTATGTTTGGTAGGTGGGTAGATTGATTTTTACACTTTCTATTCCTTAGTGCTCAGTTCATAAAAAAATAACTGTGTCAAATAATATTTACGTTCTGTGAAAATGCTTCCAGGAAAACATTAATATCAGTTATGCCTAATAATAACACCGAGATGTAAAATATACTTGTGAAAATAAAGATGAAAAATAGTAATTTAAATCAGACATTGCATAAAATGTAGTTTACAAAGTAATTACTATTTACTTTAAACTAAAAACTCCTTGACAAAATAGTAAATAATCATATCAATATAAGAGTATTCTGGCATCTTATAAAATAAACCAGATAAATAATTGATAAAATGCTTCATATTGGCAGTAATGCTGTATTACTGAGTATGCCTAAGAATCCCTAGTATCCGTCCCCTGGAAAACACAATCTGTGAGAAGAACTTCTATGAAAATTAAATGTACATGATATTAAAAATTAAGAATTCAAAATAGAGTGGATACAGACAAAGACTGTTAGCTTTGCTAATTTTAGAAGAGAAAATAGAAAATCTTACCTAGTTAGCAGTATAAAAAAAAGGGGGGGGGACACACATAATTTCTTTCTAGGTATGGGAGGGAGAGAATGAAGGACTGGAGAGAACAGGTGAAGTGCATGTAAGTATTAAAATGGAGGAGAAAGTTACTTAAACAACAGGACACTGCTAGTGTAAGAAGAAGACTATTGTCCATTAATAGATTTTGCCTTGAAATAAAAAGCAGCTTGACAAAATTCTAGACCAGCATTCCAATAAAACATAGTGCAATCCAAAACCCAGTATTATGTTAAGATGACAATAATTTTCTGAGTTATTATATTTTGTGGTTGCTTTTGATTCTGGGGGACTGACTCTATGACCCAAAGAACCATTGCAGGCCTAAGCTCTTCTGTTCCAATTCATGTTTCTTCTCCTGATTTATTTCTCCATTTGGTTTTGTTGTTGTTCCAGAATGTCCAATTAATTTTGACATTGGCAATCACAGTCAGTAAGAGTTCCTTCATTCAGATAAGATATTCCTGAGTTCATACATATTTCACTTCATCTAGCTCTTCAGCAAGACCTACCAGGATATTGACTCCTCCCCCTCCCCCCCCCTTTTTTTAATTCAACTTTAATACTGATGATAATAAAACTGATATAATTTTCATGGTACTTCTTACTACATTCTTGAAGTTTTATATATTGACCTCTTCTTCACCTATCAGTACAAATGCTTTCTGAATTTTATTTTTATTAGCAGTTTTTTATTTTCCTCTCACAAAGAAAATCTCATCACATGTAACCCAAGGCTGCAGCATATATTGACAGATTATAGTAAGTTTTTAGATGAATACCTGAATGACCTTTTTCTTAGAACAAACTAGTTACACAAATTGGGGAAGATAACACAATTTTTAAAATCCTCTGGAAATATTCCCATAAATAGTAGCTGTGAGGTACAAAAAGACTTCAAGTGGTTATATTTTAAAATGGCTTATGTTGCTCTACAGCTTTGCATCATTTGATATGAAGGTGTAATTTAGACATGCACACAATTTGTTATAAATGACTATAAAAGGTGCCAATAGGAATTTTAGATGAATCATTCTCACAATTTTCACTTTGCTCTGTAAACACTTACTTAGACATCTATTAGTGGGGAAACAAGATCTCATACCAGCCAGATTCTATTGATTCTGTTCCCATTACTGTAGCCTTAAACAGGTAGAACTAAATCATAATATTATATCTATGTTGGGTGCCGTCATTGTGTATGTAATCAATAATGTATATCCTGTTTAAAAATAAAAGTTTCAGTGAAATATGCTTCCTAGGAGTCAAGTTGCACAATATCTATGGCCTAATATTCAAAACTAATCTGATCTATTGTCAACTCTCCCTTATTTATATTTGAATTACAGTTATGTGTGAGGTATGCTTTGATTTCAGTATACAAATAAGAAGAAGCCTCTAATAAATTTAATAAATTGATAACCAAAAAATCTGAGACGATTGTTGGTAACTGAGGATCGACCAAAATTTTTTGATTCTCAGCTTGAGGGGAAGAGGATTTGATTTAAGACATCAGTACAATTCTGCAGGGTTTTACTAAAACATGTTTCATATTTGAAGGAATACATTTTTTGTGGCATTAAGTGTGGGGTGAACTGATACTTCAGACATCAGGCTGCAGAAGCATAACAAAACATAATGTTTCTCCACATTAGGGAAATTGTAATGGAAGGTCTCAAACTTGTATATTGGAAGATCTGTCCTGACACATTCTAGCACCAAGGATATTTATAAATGCAGGCAGTTGCTAAACCCAAACACTCAAAACCATTGACTGTAGCTGAGAAACATACTGAAATTTAGAGTTAATCTTACATGTTCCTAAGCAGAACTGGATGTCCAATTTTAAGGAATTTCCTTAGCTACCACTAAGTGGGGAACAAATGAAAGTCAGGAAATAGGAAATGGGAGCTGACTTCCCATCAATAAGCATTTACATACACTGGAGTTCCAAATATATGCAGGTAAGGGTGGTCATAGGAGGATGTACTGCAGGTATAAGGTTCACTTAATGCCTGAAATGTGGGCTGACTGCTCAGTAATGTTCTGGATTGCTGCAAGGAGCTGAGCTGCAGAAGTTAACAGCATGGACCACCAGCAGGTCTGAGCTTTAGTATAACCTTAAGATCAGCCTTAACTTTTTGGTGTAGGCCTTGAAATTAATCAGACTATTTGCCTGATGAAAATTACAGTATCTCAGATTATGTGTGGCATGTGGATGCCTGTGCACACACTGAATAAAGTATGTAGAAGTTTGCTCAGAAATGTTACTGGTAATTCCTGTTATTTAGTTTGGGACTATTTGAATAGAAACTTTTCACTGTGTTTAGCACTGAAGTGAATATCGAACTAAAGCACTGCATTTTAAAAACCTTACAGTTCTTTGTAATGAATAATAAATCAGGATTGCTAATTCCCCTTCATGTGAAGAAGTCCATGATTATGAATGCATAATAAAAAATTGTGACACTTTTCATGGAAACAGAACTGGCCTGAAAGCTTTCACTGCCAGTTACTAAAACATTTTTTTAAATGCTCAGGCCTTGGAAACTAGCTTACTGTTGTCACAGAAGTCTGCTGCTGTAAGATCCATTATTTTAATTTCTTACTGCCGTTCCTGTTGAGAAATCAGTTATGCAAACTCTTGTTTTACATAAACCAAACATGATTATAGGTACCTCTTATAATGGGCAAGAATTACTAATATCAGAAATTGAAAATTAGATTAAAGTATCATTGTATCTTGGGACATTTAACCTATCACAGAAGACAAACACCAAATTTTATTCAAATAGTTTAGTTGTTTCTGATTTGTATAGTATGAAATATTGTAAACTCCCTTGACTGAAGTCAAGCAGGGTCTCATGCCCTGAATAAAGAAAGAAAAAAGGTGCGGAGAGAGGGGAATCCTAGTATTATAACAAATGTGTGGAGTATGGTGCAAGAGTCAGCTCAGGAATTATCAGCTCAGTTCAGTGATAAGTCTGTCATATTCTTCTGGCTTTTCCAATTAATTTGGATATCTTCTTGCTTGCAGGGTTCTGAGTCATAGAAAAACTATTAGCATGGACTCCATGTTGGGATGTGCATGCACTGTGTGTTTGCTTAACACTGCACCTAAGTACTAAGCTGTAGCTGAACCAATAAACTTTATCAGACCAAAAGTTGTAATGCGCTGAGTCAGTTGGACAGCACAGTTAGTCTGCAACATATATAACTTCACTGCTGGTAACAGGGAATTAAACGGTTTTGTTTTATTTTAGATTTCACTTATGCTTAAGTATACCATATGTTACACAGGAAACTAATTTGCAGATGATAACTTAAACTGGAGAATAAATACCCTTTTTTTATTTGTTCCCTAACAAGGGATAAATAATGTGCTAGATGTTAGGTTCTACATAATTTTAATTTTTAAGACATTCACAGAATCTCAGAACAGCTGAGGTGGGAAGGGACCTCAAAAGATTGTCTGGTCCAATCTTTTGTCAGAAAGGGAGATTATCTAGGATCCTGTCCAACTGCATCTTGAAAAGCACCAGTGATGAGGACTCAACCACTGGTGGGGAGGTTGTTCAAGTGACTGATTGTTCACACTGTAAAAATGTCTTTGTTATGTTGCAATGAAACTTATTCTGGTGAAACTTGTACCTATTGCCCCTCTTCTTCTCCATGTGACCCCTCATGAATAGAGAGTTTCTGTCCTTTTTGTAGATGCCCTTTAAGTGCTGGGATGCTGTGATGGGGTACCCCCTAAGCCTTCTTTTCTCCAGGCAGAAAAGACTTAATTCCTTCAGTCTTTCTTCATAGGGCAGATTCTCCAGCCGTTTGATCATTTTTGTAGCCCTCCTTTGGACCATATCCAGTCTGTCTACATCGTTCTTGAACTATGGGGACCAGAACCAGACACAATACTCCAGAAGTGGCCTGACATGCGCATGTCTCTTATCTCTGCTAGTAATGCCCCTGAAGATGCAGCCCAGGATCCAACTTGCCTTTGCTGCAGTTCACTGCTGACTGTGTTTCAGCCTGTTCTCCACCAGAACCCCCAGGTCCCTTTCAACAACACATTTCCTAGTCTGTATTGGGTTCTTTGGTTATGTCATCCCAGGACTTTGCATTTGGCTTTGTTAAACTTCACACAGTTTTTGCTAGCCCACTCTTCCAGCCTGTCCAGGTCTCTCTGCAAGATGGCCCTCCCTTCTGATGTGTTCACCTTACCACCCAGTTTATTGTCATAAGCTCTCAATTCTTAATCACTCTGCTGCTCACTTATTGAAATTCTAGAAAGAGTCTGAACTAGTTAGTCTAACAAGATAGCAGGAAAATAAATATCAAACTATAGGATAGGTCACTATGTATTCAAGTGCTTTTTGCTAAGCATAAAACCTAGATCAAAATAATGTTGCCCCAGTGTGTTTCATGTGAAACTGACTACTATGAAAAACTGACTTTTCTGTTACTGTTTTATAGAAATATTTACATTTGAAAAACACATATAAAAGTTTTATCTCACATCAGCTACGCCTCCACTTCAGCACTCACAATATGAGACAGGAGTGTTTTATTACTTCCAGTACACACTCACAGCTTACTTTGCAAAAACTCCAAAAGTGTTGGCAGGTAAAATTATCACTTCCAAGATCCAAGGAGACAAAAATTGTTTCTTCTGCTGCTTTATAAGGCTTTGACCTTCTGTCTGTAAGCAAAACTCTCCGGGCCTAAGTGGAAATTTTGCTCATGTAAGGACTATAGGTTATTTGTAGCTTGTATCCAGAGCTTAGCCTTCAGTGCCGATGTATAATAAGTAGTAACTAATTTATGTTTTCTACAGAAAGTCTTCATGAGACAAAAGTAATTGTGAATATAATGTTTATTATACAAATAACATTGCTGTCTGACTCATGGGAATCAAAGAGAAAAGTTGGAATCAATGTTCATTAAAAATTGCTAACAAAGAAATTTATCTCTTGGAACATAAATTGGAACTGCTAATATAGTGACTTAGCTCAGTAAATATTTGAACTCTGCTGGTAAAAGGTAGCTCTTTTTGGTTCACATACAGAATTTCAATTCTTTCTGAAATTGAAATATGAAGACAATAAGAAATTTTGAAGTGATCTGGACAAAATTATCATCAGTTCTTATGGTTTATGTGAATCCAATTAACATTCTGTTTATTTCAAAAGAACTTTGGAAAACTGTCTGAAACATACTGTGTATGTCATGATTCACTTTTAAAACACTGTACAAAATTCTACAATATACTTTTTCCCCACTAAGTAATTTCTGGGAAAACAGCATGCTGGGGTTCCTCTCTGAAGTGCTCATACACCAATGCATGTATCACAGGGAAAATACACAGGAAATTAGCAATCTGTGTAGAGTTGCAGGACATTGATTGTGCTGGAAACATGGTGATGCAATGGAATGACTCCCATGATTGGAGTGCTGTAATGGAGGGATACAGGATGCTTAGGAAGAATAGAGCAGGAGGATGAGAAAGTAGAGTTGCCCTTTATGTGAGAGAGCAACTGAAATGCATGGAGCTTTTCCTGGGGATGGATGATCTGAGAGCTTTTGGGTAAGGATTAAAGAACAGACCATTATGGGTGACATATAGTGCATGTCTACTGTAGACCACCTGATCAGGAAGAACAAGTAGATGAGGCCTTCTACAGACAATTGGAAGTGTCCTCATGTTTGCAGGTCCTGGTCCTTATGAGGAACTCATGGGCCCTGATATCTGCTGGAACAGGGACAACACAGCAGGGCATAAACAATCCAGGACATTGTCAAGGGGCCTGCATGGAAGAACGAAATGCTCTTGCAAAACTGAGGCATAAAAAGGGAGTATATGAAAGCTAGAAACAGGGACAGGTAACCTGGGAGGAATACAGAGATACTGTCCAAGCATGGAAAGATGCAGGTAGGAAAATCAAAGCCCAGGGATAAAATCTGGTGAGGGATATCAAATGCAACAAGAAGGGCTTTCAGTACATCAGCAGCAAAAGGATGACCAGGGAAAAATATGGTCCCACTGCTGAATAAGGTGGGGACCTTGGCGGAACGGGACATGAAATAGACAGAGGTACTGAATGCCTTCTTTTGCTTCTGTCTTTACTAGCAAGATTGGACTTCAGAAAACCCAGATAGCTGAATCCAGTGGCAACATTGCAGTAGGGAAAGCATACCACTGGTGGAAGAGAATCAGGCTAAGGAATACGTAAGCAACCTGGTCATGCATAAATTCATGGGCCTTGATGGATTGCACCAATGAGTGCTGAGGGAGCTACCTGATGACATTGCAAAGCCATTCTCGATTATCTTCAAAAGGTCATGGTGACTAGGAGAGGTGCCTGAGGACTCTAAGAAAGAAAATGTTACTCATATCTTCAAGAAAGGCAAGAAGGAGGACCCAGGGAACTACAGGCCTGTCAGGTCTTGCCTCCATCCCTGGCAAGGTGATGGAGCAGCTGAACCTGGAAACCACTTCCAGGCAATCAACCAACAAGAAAATCACCAGGAGCAGTCAGCATGGATTCACCAAGGGGGAGTCATCTGACACCAAGGGGACAGACAGGTTCTTTTATGAATCTTATAAAGATGACAGCACTTTTACCAGGTATCAGGAGCAGGGGTTATCGGTCACACCCTCCGGTAACATCCCCATAGACAAGCTGTTGATACGTGGGCTGGAGGTGGACAGTGAGGTGGATTGAAAACCAGCTGAATAGACAATCCCAGAGGGCGGTGGTGACTGGAACAAAATCTGCTTGGAGTCTGGTAACTAGTGGTGTACACCAGGGGGTAATCCTGGGTTCAGTCCCATTCAATATCTTCATGAATGATCTGGAGGATGGCGCAGAATGTACCCTCAGTAAGTTTGCTGGTGACACAAACTAGGAAGAGTGACTGACACACCAGAAAATTGTGCTGCCATCCAGAGGTACCTCAGTATGCTGGAGAAATGGGCTGACAGCAACCTCATGAAGTTCAGAAAGTGCAAAGACTGATACCTGGGAAGGAATAAGCTCAGGCTGGGTGTCATCCATCTGGGAAATGGCTTTGCAGAGAAGGCTATGGTGGGGGCAGGGGTTGGGGAGGGTCCAAGATGAACATAAGCCAGCAATGTGACCTTGACACACAGACCAACAGCTTCCTAGGCTGCAGGAGGAGGAGTGTTGTCAGCAGATGGAGACAGGTGATCCTTCCCTTTTATCCAGCACTGTCAAGGCCACACCTGGAGTATTGTGTCCACCTTTGGGCTCCCCAGTACCAGAGAGATATGGACATACTGGAGAGAGTTTGAAAAAGGGTCACAAAGATGAAACTTTCCTACAAAGAAAGGCTAAGATAGCTGTGACTGTTCAGCCTGGAGAAGGGAAGGCTCAGGGTGATCTCTTCAGTGTGTGTAAATATCTGAAGGGAGGGTGTAAGGAAAATAGAGCCAGGCTCTTTTCAGTGGTGCCCAGTGACAGGACAAGAGGCAATGGGCACAAATGGAAAGACAGGAGAGTCCACCCGAACATAAGCAAAGCTTTTTTTTTTTACTTTGGGGTGACTGAACACCTGAATAGGTTGCCCAAGGAGGTTGTGTAGTGTCCATCCTTGGAGGTATTAAAAAAAAATTCAGTGGTGCCCAGTGACAGGACAAGAGGAAAAGGGCATAAACTGAAACATGGGAGCTTCTGTCTGAACATCAGGAAACACTTTTTCACTGTGAGGGTGACTGAGCACTGGCACAGGTTGCCCAGAGAGGCTGTGGAATCTCTATCCTTGGAGATATCCAAAAGCTGTCTGGACATGGTCTTTGGCAACTTTTTGTAGATGACCCTGCTTGAGCAGGGAGGTTGGACAAGATAACCCCAGAGGTCCCTTCCAATCTTAACTGTTCGTTGATTCTGTGCTTTACAAGTGTGATATCTTTGACATTGGTAGTTTTATAACATTACCAGAGAGAATGTTTCTTGTATAACCTCAACATCAATCCCAAAAGAAGACAACCACAACTGACATGTGGCAGGTAAACAAAAACTTAATTAAGAAACTAGTCATCCAGTGCTGGGTATCCTCTTTGGAAAACATCTTCGTGCATGGGACAATGAGTGAAAATTGAAGTGGAAGTATTTTAGGTAGTTTTTTATGGAAGATAAGTGAATAAAATTTGAATTTTAAGTCTTCAAAACTTAATTGATAAACATTACTATAATTTCTGACCTTCTTCTCCAAAGAAACCCACTTTTATGTCTAAAGGGAATGAATATCTCCTAGTCTTTGATTATTTTTTATTCAAGAACATAAAGAATTCCATGTATATCTCTAAAGTTACAAATATTTGGAAGCATTTTTGTATTATAATTATTGAACCCCTCTTTTTTAACATTAGCAGTTTGCATATAAGTTCATTAACTATTAGTTGAATGAGGACATTGTACTATTCTCTTCATATCCCCAGAGCTCTAGAGAATTTCAATTTCAATATTAATAATAAAAACATTTAAAATGTTGAAAAGTGAAGCTTATTTTGATCTGGGGAACAGAATTCTAGCTATTCTACCCTAGAAGGATGTATCTGATGTTCATTTAGTTTTAACTAGTGTTAAAAATTAGTGCTGAAATAAAAAATACAGGGTAGTTTCAGTTATAGCAATGCTGACATTTTATAGCAATGCTAACATTTTATAGCAATGCTAACATCAACATTTTGCAAATTAGCGTAGAGATCAGACATAGATTCTTCTGGCTATATTTCTCATTAACAGAATAAAACATTCTCTGTATCAGGCTATGGAAACAAAGTATGATAAGCTGATCACTCACAAAAGAGAAATTCTCTTGTGAAACTATAAGAATATAAACAACTTCAAAAATCGGGACATGCAATATTAATAAAAAATAAACTATGACAAAAATTAGGGGGTTTTTTTGGTTTGCTTTTGTCTAGTTATGCAGATGTTTTATGTATCAACACAATGAAGGAATTCACCATGCTGTAAAAAACTAAAGATAATGCAGTTTTAGATTTGATGCTTGCTTTCTAGTCAGTCAAGCTAAGGTACAATGTTACATCTCATTTTATCATTAATTAGATTATGGAGTCTTCCAGGTAGAGAAATCTTTGATTACTCAGATCATATTTAAACATTAACTCAGATGAAATTGCCCCCCACCAACTGTATCCATTTAACCTTGTTCTTGTGTTCACATTAAAATCACACACCAATACTCAGCCTGTTCAAGAGATGTTAAATTGGATCTTGATGTTCCCCATATATTGTTTTCATGACTGTTAGGTCAATAGTCTTAAGGGAAATTAGATAAACTATTATTAGATTAAATTATTGTGCTCCATTATGAAGAATTAAGTTTTTCAGTGTTTATAAGACATATCTATACTTTAGATTCTAGGGAGAAATGCACAAGTAGATTCCAGGTAGATACAGGACCAATATCTTGTTACCTCACCTAACTGTAAATTAGATGTTCATGACACTCCAGAGACAGAGAGAGACAAAAAGGATCTAGGATTAAGCTGAGTAGTTCGGGGGAGGGGAAAAAAAAGTGTCTTAGGAATAGGGATAGAATTTAATTTAGCTATCTTACTGTATTGTTTCAAAGAAGCTTCAAGGAAAAAAGTGACATTTTTACTCTGTGTAGCAGGTGGATTTTTAATTTATTTTTTTTTACATAACCATGGAAAAAGACTGGTATGCAGAACTTCAACCCACCCTTTTCCCACAAGCTTTTGTTTAAAGGTAGTAGAGATACATTTCCATTTTCTGTGAATTGCTCTCCTGTAAGTTTTTATTTTGTTTCATTTTCAAATTTTAGCATGATGTAAGAAGTAAAGTTGCTGCCATTCAAGCACCTAGTTTTGCAAGAAGTTTGGGTATGAAAGTGGTAGTACTTTATAATCTGGTTTTAAACTCAGTGAAACATTTATCAATAAATAAGTTTTACTGCTGTAAATTATTTGCTTGTCATAAATCCTTTTGACTTCAACTAGCCACCCTGCATAAATTAAAGAGTATAGAATTGCTCTCCAAACACCTATGCACTAAACATGGGAAATGTGCCACTGCTCCTGTTGGCATTAAATATCTTTGTTTAATTGTTTCTACATGTTCATGCAGATAACAGGATTAATTCTTCTCTTAGTAATATCTGTACATTTTAAAAATGTCACTTTTTGTAAACATAACAGAAATATGATTTTTTTTTCAGAATTAGATCAAGGGGGACTTTTGGTGTCAGTGCAGTGAAGTCAGAATTTCAAATTAAATCAAACTGTCATGTAAGCCTGGAGAACACGATGCATACCGTGATTTTGTTTCCACCTCTGCATCCAGACTATGTGTTGTTGAGCTATTTTGCCTTTTCTTTTCAAGGCAAAGGAATTTATTGTTAGATATCAATTTCCAGCAGTGCATATTTTGTTATAAGCAGAACTCAGGTGACTAGTCTTTTATGCAAATGAAGGTGAATCAAATCCTATTAAGTGATACGGAGTGACATCAGAGTCTACAGTTAACACTGAACCTGACTTGTTATATTATCTCTTTTTTATATAGTTTCCTCTGATTTAACTGAAATAAAACTATTATACCGGAATAGAATTGTAAACAGGTTAATTTTTACCTTGTTTTTATGTCTGGAAGTGTTACTAAAGTTTTTCTCAGCTTTTAAATCTACTCAGCACTCTCTAGATGCTTAACACACAGTCTATTCTAATGGTCTTAGTGGGAACAGACATCTTTTCTAACTTTGTGCATCAAAGTTCCCTGAGCATGTCTGCTAAATCAGGAAATGTGCTGCCATTCAGCGGGACCTGGACAGGCTGGAGAGTTGGGCAGAGAGGAACCTGATGAAGTTCAACAAGGGCAAGTGCCAAGTGGTGCACCTGGGGAGGTCGAACCCCATGCACCAGTACAGGCTGGGGGATGACCTGCTGGGAAGCAGCTCTGCCAAGAGGGACCTGGGAGTCCTGGTGGATGACAAGCTGACC
>JAKFQP010000061.1:2304655-2389797 GCA_023375905.1 Nycticorax nycticorax | reverse complement strand
TATGAGGAAAAGCTTCTTTACTCTGAGGGTGACAGAGCACTGGAACAGGCTGCCCAGGGGGGTTGTGGAGTCTCCTTCTCTGGAGATATTCAAAGCCCGCCTGGATGAAGTCCTGTGTAACATGCTCTAGGAGAACCTGCTTTAGCAGGGGGGTTGGACTAGAGGATTTCCCGAGATCCCTTCCAACCCTTGTGATTCTGTGATTCTGTGAAACACTCTAGACTAATCCTACCTCTTGTCATTTTTGTATTTTCATTAACAAGAGTACTTTCCAAAGCACATTGTCATGCTATCATCCAGCAAATAATGCCCCCCACACATGCATTCTGTCCATTTTGGGACCACTACCTTTCAAATAGATATTCCACTCTGTTTATAACGGAACAAAGAAAGTAAAGCAAGGGTAGTTAGAGCTAAGTGACTTGCATTGTGAAATGCTATAGGTATGGAGCAAACCAAGAAAGCAAATAAGCTTTTCCAACCAGAGTTCCAAAACTTAGTTGTGTCCCTCCTGGATTTATCAGATCAGAGGCCAGGAGCAGGCACAAAATGCATTTATAGCTCCCTCACCTCCTCCCGCACTCGTCCCAGACTGCAACTGATTATCAACTCTGTTGACTTGCTGTGGTTATCTTTTGTTATCTTGCAAAGGAGGGTTACAGGGAGATGAGGTCCTGATGAACAAGAAAGAATGGAGGAGGTTCTGTTGTGAAATAGGTTTGTTCATACCAAGGGCTCATGAAAAATTACTTTCATATAAAAGAATACACTCTTATTAAGAACATGGAAGATGTATCCACCCAAGGTATTAGGAATGTTTTGTCTTGTGTGCTGTAATATAATCTTGACTCAACTGAAGGTATAGGAGAGGTGACCTATAGAAAAGTGCGACAAACTGTGTTGTGTCACCATAATTACCTAAAGTGCAGTAAGGATAGTGGGGATTAACAGTTATGGAAGTACTCTAAGCATAAAGCTGCTGAAGGTGTGCATCTTCACAAAGCATGAAAATGAGTATTTGGTGAATATAAATAGAAAGCATCCTGTATGTCTTTGTTTCTGTGGGAACAGAACAGGAGTGCTGAGTGCTGTGATTTGAACTAAAGACATGTTACCCATACTATTGTGTATGCAGTCTGGATTATAAATGGTAGCAGAAGATTCTCTTGTACTGAGTAACCACAAAGCATAGTGGGAGAAAAGCTCAACCCCCAAAACATCAGGAAATTAAGTAAATATGTCTACACATTGTGAAAATTCTGTTAGACTTTTTAGGCAATATATTGATCGACAGGCTCTTTTTCCTCAGGTACAGAAGAGACAGAAAGGGAGCTTTTCAACATGTACAGCTTTGAATCTCTTCAGTGACTTGCTAGGGAGAATGAGCAGCTTGGGTTGTTTCAAGTTCAGGGAGCATTTGATGTTCAGATCAGAGAAGAAAAGGAAATAAACAGCTATAAAATTTTCAGAAGCAATGACTTTCCACTGATGCCCTGAAAAGTGTAATCAGCTCATTTGGAAATTCTTCTATGGGAGTATCCAATCACTGATACATAGTGGGTTTACTGAAGGTTTCTGACCCAACTGTTCCCACTTCGTCTACAAAGATGTCAGTGGGCTATAAACAAAGTAGGTGCTATTCATAACTCCTTGTGCAAATAAAACTTTGGTCTGTCTGCTCAAATGCATACCGAGAGGAAGCACAATCCTATTTACCACATAAAAATCAAAATTTTTCAGTGTCCTTGAAAATAATAAATAAGAATAACTTTATCTGGTCCAAAAGTGGCCTGTCAAATAATGTTCAAACTGATTAAAGTGTTGGGAACTATGTATCCCTTTTTAACAAGCTTTCTAGTAAAAGTACTAGTATTTTCTCATGAACTGTGGAAATTAAACAGTATCAGTTCAATGATATCCATGTTTTGCAGAAAAAATCCAGGCAGATCTTAGCAAGAGCTATGAAGTTTTAGATTATTAGAATACTTCAGAAAAGCTGATACATGAGTATAGATTTCACAATTTTATCTGCTGTTAGCTGTGAAAAAAAATAATTACTAGTAAAACTGATAGGTTTGGGGTTTTTTTTTTCTTTAAAGTGCTAGCCTGAAAAATATTTATCTAAAATCTGCTGATGGTAATAAAATGCTGAGATGGTTCAGGACAAAGGAAGAGAGTCCATAATGAGGCTGTATACCTAGAATTTTTGACTGTTTTCTGTTAAGACCCTGCTAACATCATCCAGTCTGATAAACATCAAGATTTAAGAAAAGAGAAAGTTGTGAGTCTGCTGCACTGGCTGTTTGGAAAAGATCTGATTTATCTGATAGCCCAAGGGTTAAGTGTTTGCACAGATGGTACACCTTCAAATTTTCCATCTTTGATTACTTAACTCTGGCATTTTGCTGTCAGTTCCTGAAGCAATGCTGGGAGTATGAAGTTGGGTGTCCCTCCTTGTTTTATTTTCTCTAGGCCCCCAGATGGGATTTTTTATTCCTGCAATACCTGTCCTTTCTGAGATGGTGATGACTGTTCTTTTTAAAGATGTGATATTGTCATGACACTTCATTTTTGAGCTGAAATATCTGGAATATTAGTGAGTAGATTAGCTGTTGAATATGCCATCACTTCCTCTTCTGATGCCTAGTTAAAGCAAAACTGAGAAAATAACTTCACTCTTTTATTATTTTAGAGGAAATTATAACTGTCTGGATGAGCTTTCCTTCTTCCACCCATTCTAACAGTAAAAATATATTAACGGGATTTTTTTTTATTTTTTTTTTTTTTAATAAAGTGAGGAACAGAATGATTAAAACAAAGAAAATGGTCAAAAATCTATGTGGTCAATGAAGAAATAATGATACAGGTTTCTAAACCATCAACCTCTTTTAGGTTCTAGAATGTGTCAAAACAAAGGTTCACCCACAAGCAAATCAATCAACACCTCTGTATATATTCTGAAAGACAAAAATAGCTTATGTCATTTACACTGCCCTTGTATACTAAAGACATATGCAAAAATTTCACACTTATGAGAGTGGATCCATGAAGTGGCACAATTTGGCCTTACATGTTGTTTTATTATAGTCTGAAATTCTGTATGCCACTTTGTGAATGGTTTACAACATGTTGAGAAATTAGCAGCTAGTTCTGCCTCGAAAAACTTCTCCAGACTGCCTCTAATATTGCAAGAACATTGCAGGTTTCATTAATAATTTCCATTATTTGCTTAAAACTGTAACTGTTTTTGGTGAAATGTGCTTTTTTTTGCATTGCCAACATCCATAAATCTTGAATGAAGAAGGAACTTTTCCCTACTTCCTCTGAAATTCATGGTATTTTGCAAGATCATGCATGTTTTAATTACTTTCCCTTTAAGTGGCTGTACCGTTAGAAATGTTTATTAATCCAAATTGTCCTTTTAAAAAATCGTGGGCTAAATAAGAATAATAAACCCACTAAATTCTTAGATCCACATCCTCCAGTCAATTTCATTGTTGGTTTTGCTTAGATGAAAACTATAGAACTGAACTTCCTGAAGCTTCTCCACAGTTTTTTAGGACTCCTGAAATAGAATCTGCATGGACAGACCTTTATGCCCGCATAGCAACAAACTGGATCAGAGGGATTGTTAAACAACCAAGGGCATAACTAACCTTTTCTTCAATAACTTTTTGACGGAATCACATTTTTCTACTTGTCTTATTGTCCCAAGGCTCAGCACACTTGCATCTTTCAAACAGCTAGGCAGTTTTCTGAAAATAGCCCTTCCTCACAGAATTTCCTACACACAGAGTCCATAAGCCTAAGAAAAATAGAGACTGAGAATATTTTCACACATACAGCTCAGAGTAGTTTTATGGCAGATACAAATGATTTGAAGTATAAATGAAAATGTTATGGATGCTAAAAATATTTTGGAGAAATAGTACTAGATGATAAAGCAATAAAGCTTCTTCATCTTCAATGCTGATGTCTACTCATGCTTGAAATATTTTCATGAGTATTCAGTCTAATGTTTGGGGGTTTTCTTACCTGTGTACTTAATAAAGCCATGAGCGTCCTCTGATAGTACTGAAATGCACAGAGAGTCTGTCCAGTATTTAACGAGCATTTTTTCACACAAATACATCACCATTTCAGGAAGTGTGTGACACCAGCTTGCTTACATTTCAGTGTCAGTTTCAGGAGAATCCATAAGGGTAATTAATAGAAGTTCTTTGAGATATAGCATTCTGTTCCACAATGATGAATCTATATAAATTTTAAGGTGAATTGTTTGAGTAAACCAGATAAAAGGGAAAGAAGAATAGAACTGATGCAAATTCTCTTTACAAAGATCCTGTACTATTTTTAAAGGTTATAAGTCAATTTAAAGCAACATTATCAAACTCTGTAAATGGCATCTAAAAAGAAGATTACAAAACATCTGATATAAAGACATGTTTTCATGTCTGTCTTCAGAAGAGAAGAAAAAACATTGGAAACTATGATGAGGTGAAACATTTTGCTCTAAAGTGATTGTTCAAAATATGCTTGGAAAACAGTATCTTTCAGCTGTCAGAATCAAGGATATTATACTAAATACTGGTATTATCTCTCTGATGTAACTTGGATACTGTGCTGGTTAGGTGAATATCCTTATAAAATTCATAAATACTTAGGTAATAGAACCTTCACTGGAAAATATGCTAGATCCTAAATAATCAGGCTTTTTGGCTTCCATTTTTGTGTGATCTTTTTTAAATATAATTATATCTGATTTCTGTGAAAAGCAGAGATTAGCTGTATTTCTCCTGTCTGTAGACAGATGTAAAGTACATGCTAACTCTGCTCCAGAATTTATTTCAATTTTTGCTCTATTCTTAACAGCTTATAACATAAAGCAGTGGTCTCACAGATTGTTGTAGTGAATCTTCAGATTTATACAGCTATGTTTTCTTTTTTTGTCTTACCTTTTTTAACTTTTTTAGGTGGTAGGTTTTGGGTTGGGTTTTTTTGGTTCAAGATTTTAACAGGTGCTATTGATTTTGGTCATTTTATTGAGTGGCAAATGACCATAACATGATGAGATTGGTTTTTTATATGATAATCACTACTGATATTAAAAATATCAAATCAAATAGTTATCATGGCATGTCTTTGCAAGTTTTGGGTAACTGGAAAATAGCTTGGGTGGGGAAAAAGGGATGATTTTGTAACAGTGAAGTATTTGAATGTGAAATAGTACAACTGATATAGTAAAGATCACTATAACTTAACATTTAGAGAAGGATTATGGAGTTTGTGATGTAGAAGTAATACGGTGTCCCTTGGCATAAGGAAATAAAATTGCAGTGTCACTGACGGTGCAGAAAAGTGATTACAATTTCTCAGTCTAACACAAGTATTGACTTACACGTTTTCAAGAAAACAAGAATGCAATGGAAAAGTTTTATTAAGACATCCACAATAATATTTTGAAGCTATGGCTGTAATATAATAACATGAAGTCAACAGTGCACCCCGGCCAGAAAGTACAACAGTATACTGAGCTTTAGGAAGAGGGGCAGAGCCAGGACATCAAGGGGAGTGATTATTCTCTTCTACTCCATGTTCATTAGACCACATCTGGATATTACATTCAGTTTTGACCCTTAAATATGGGAAAGACATGGACAAACTGGAGTGGGTTCAGGGGATGCCACTGAGATGATGGGGTCCAGAGCCCTTGCCCCGCAAAGAGAGGCTGTGGGACCAGGGCTGGTTCAGCTGGGAGAAAGGATGGCTTCAGGGGCACCCAACATCATCCCAAGCACTGATGGGAGGGGATAGAGGAGATGCAGGTGGGCTTTTCACAGTGGTGCATGGAGGTAGTTTGAAAGGCAGAGGCACAAGCTGAAACACGAGAGACTCAGGCTGGAGGTAAGAAGTCTTTTCTCCAGGAGGATAGCCCAGGAGTGAAACAGGTTCTCAGAGGCATCGAGCTATTTCCATCCTTGGAGGTTTTCAAGACCCATCTGGACAAAGTCCTGAGTAACCTTGTCTTGATTAAGGATCAACCCTGCTATGAACAGGAACTGGGGTTAAAGACCTCCCGAAGTCCCTTCCAACCAAAATTATTTTATCATCCTGAGACCGTTAACTAGGGAAATAAATGATCATGGCTGTTTGTGTTCTTCCATTATTCTCTTCACGAAGCAAGTGATTTTGTATTAAGCATTCTTTGGACGTGGTGTATTCTCTCTATCGACGAAGTAATCTTTGTAGATTTGTTACCAGGTCTTGCGTATTCTGGGCACAACACACACATATTAGTAAGAAAGGGCAAGCATTCTTCACTACATCCTGATTAAAATAAGGAAAGCAGTTAAAACAATAGCTTAAGAAGCTGGGACAAATGGATAAAAAGGAGTCAAGGAGGGGAAAAGGAATTAATATTGCAGGAGATTTAGAAGTCATTAACCACCAGACTCCAATTCTGTTAATGTTACCAAGCCTTCAGCATTCAGTGCTGTATCAGGTCTACACTGTGCACACAGCTATAATAGAAAAGAACACTAATGATAAAGGAAGAATTTAATCTTGATCTACCCTGCAGGGACCCAATCCACAGCAGACTTTAATTGCCACAAGTGCAAGGTCAGTTTCTATATGCTGAGGATTTCTTATTCCAAATTTTATTTAACCTGTGCAGAAAAATGAGAGCAATGTTTCTCTGAAAAAAAAAGAAAAAAAGCATAGAACATTGTAACATTGGCATAATTTATTATGCTGCATAGAGCTGAAATAACAAACAAGATGTAGGCATTATATTGCTGCCAACTATGCAACTGCTGCTTTGCACCTGTTCTAGGGATTGGTCAGGGAGCTGTTTCCCTGTACAGGCACAGCCACAGTTGGAAGGATGCATTTTCCTGGAAGGATGCATTCCCCTGATCTACCCCTAAACTCTTTTTTTTTTTTTTTTTTTTGGAGACACACTAAACAACTGCAATGACATAAATGTCTCCTAGTTCTAAGACTTCAATCCTAAAACTGTGTCTGTCCATTCTAGCTCCTGACAGCAAAGTTACACCATTCCTCATACATTTCAGTCCTTTGGGGAAAACTTCCTAACAGCAGCTTCCAGAAGGCAAATTTGGAATCTTAGTATCAGCAAAACATATAGTAGTTTTGCCTTTTGTCACTGAAGCCAGTATTTTATATCCACTTCTGCCTTTCACTGATTTGATTTTTTTCATCAATTTCCTGTTGCTGTGGTTCTCCCTATGGCTTTTGTTTTCTTTTCTGGATTATATTGTGGTTACTATTTTAAACAAATATTACATCTATCGTGTATATTGTTTTTTTGAGAAATGTTGTAAAATCTGTTACTTTACAGAAATTATTTTAATGACTCTCACATCTGAGTAATAACTAAAATATACTTTCTTATCTTAATTTTTGTAATAAAACAAGGAAATAAAACACAGGTTAATGGAGTAGGAGGTTCAGTGGAAAGGGAGGATTTCTTATCACTAATGAGACTTGAGGACAGAGTACCATAATAAACTACACACGTTCATCCTTATGGACAGAATTATTTTTTTCCTGTTCCCTGGTCTTGGAGCATTGTGAAAGACACACAACTGATTTTGAATATATTAAAAAAACTGCTAAACTTTAGCAATTATCCATGAAGAGTTGGAAACTAGCAGCGGGATACGCAGAGGCATGCATGTGTGTAGGGTTACCTATAATGGACTTGACTCAAAAAGAGCAGTTTAGTAAAGACAAAATAAGAAACCTAGAAAAATAAGCAGATTAGTGTTGGAGTGAAAAAAGCAATGCGCAAAGGCAGCAGCTTTTACAGCATGGTACCTGGTGACAGAAAAATCTGGATAGTGTCAGGTCACCTTATTATGCCACTGGATTATGGATTTCATTACTTCTCATTGCTAGTCATGAGCCTTGAAGGTCAAAAGTCAGTAGTAAAGAATTTGTTGGAAGTGATACTATGGTCTCTTTCAATGAAATACAATGTAAATTTCTTAGGACCCTGCCTCTGTCTGTGCAGTGGGAAAGAGGCCTTGGACAGGTAGAGAAATGACTTGAGCCAGCCAGGAGAAATTCAGCTGATGCAGGGTCACTTACTGGCCCTCTCAATATGCTTCTTGAAGGCTAAGAATTGCAATTGAAATTTAACATTGTTAATCTTCATTCAAGGAATACTAGCAAATGCCTGTCAGTCTCACTTTTACAGGTACAGAATGCAGGAAACTAATTTGTTACACTGGTGAGAAAATTCGTGAAAATTAATGCAGTATATGTATATTCATATTCTCTCTCCTACATTATAATTCATATAATTACTACCATGGACAATGTTCTGGGCTGCCTCTACATGAATTTTGGCATATATCTTAAAATCAAGACTATTGTTTTAAATGAATGAATTTTACTACCTCAGATAGCTGATGTACATAACTGTCACATGACTTAAAGTGTGACCAGCGTATAGCAAACCTGTAACTGGTATAATCTGCTTGAGTAAAATCTGCCTGGGCTTCTGGCATATTTTGCATGTAATACTTTATTTTCATACAGCAGATTACTTAGAAGCACACATCTGTAATTTGGTTTAATTTAGGATTACACAGATTGTCAAGGCAAACAAAATTGGTGTTCTTATAACCAGTTCTTACTTTGCTCCACTACAGCACTGTAGGTCCTGACCTCTTACAGAATTGAAAGCCTTATACTCTCATTTACTTCAGAGGAAACTGAGGGGTCTAAGACCTCAGTGCGCTGAGCCCTTAGAAATCCAGTAACTTCACACCTTATGAGTCTCCCATTCAATTACAGGTGTTAAAACTCTGGTGTTTAGGCCCTTCAATAAGGGTATAAAAAAACATCTAAGCCCTTTGAAAAGGGTGGCTGTATGTATAGTGTGTTGGGTTGAGCTTGGCTGGATGCCAGGTGCCCATCAAGCCACTCTATCACTCCCCTCCTCAGCTGGACAGGGGAGAGAAAATATAATGAAAGGCTTGTGAGTTGAGATAAGGACAGGGAGAGATGACTCACTGATTACCATCATGGGCAAACCAGGTTCAACTTGGGGAAATTAATTTAATTTATTGCCAATCAAATCAGAGTAGCATAATGAGAAATGAAACCAAATCTTAAAAACACCTTCCCCCCACCCATCCCTTCTTCCTGGGCTCAACTTCACTCCCCATTTTCTCTACCTCCTCCCTGCAAGAGGCACAGGGGGACAGTGGTCAGTTCATCAAACATTGTCTCTGCTGCCCCTTTCTCCTCACACTCTTTCCGTGCTCCAGCATGGTGTCCTTCTCACAGGAGGCAGGCCTCCATTAACTTCTCCAACATGAGTCCTTACCACGGGCTGCAGTTCTTCATTAAATGCTCCAGCGTGGGTCCTTTCCACAAGATGCAGTCCCTCAGGAACAGACTGCTCCAGTGTGGGTTTCCCATGTGGGGTCACAAGTCCTGCCAGCAAACCTGCTCCAGCGTGGGCTCCTCTCTTCGTGGGTCCACAGGTCCTGCCAGGTGTCTGCTCCAACACAGGCTTCCCATAGGGTCACAGCCTCCATAAAGTGCATCCATGTGCTCCAGCATGGGGTCCTCCACAGGGTCTGCTCCATTGTTAACCTCCATGGCATGCAGGGGGACAGCCTGCCTTACCATGGTCTTCACTACAGGCTGCAGGGAAACCTCTGCTCTGATGCCTGGGGCACCTCCTCCCCCTCTTTAGTGTCACTGACCTTGGTGTCTGCAGAGTTGTTCCTCTCACATATTCTCACCCCTCTCTCTGACCACAGTTGCAGTTGCACAGCAGTTTTTTACCTGCTTAAATACATTAACACAGAGGTGCTACCACTGTTGCTCATGGGCTCAGCTTTGGACAGTGACAGGTCCATCTTTCAGCCAGCCAACACTGGGTCTATCAGACGTGGGGGAAACTTCTAGCAGCTTCTCACAAAAGCCACCCCTGTGGCTCCCCTGCTACCAAAACCTTGCCATGCAAACCCATTCAAGTATAGCTTGAATATTTGACAAAATAAAATAAAATAAATTCATTGATGATGAAGAATTCAGTTCATGGACGTCTTCTTACCACCTGTTTGCCATTTTTCCATAAACCCAGAGTACATATTTCTATAAGCCAATGATCACATGCACATGAAAGAGAAAGTAAAGACACTCTCTGTAGGATTAATTTCACTAATGTAATCAGTTTGATTTTGAGACTAAGCAAGTCAGAATGCTTGATTGAAACCATCAAATATTTTTAGCTCTCATAGAATGCAGTGTGCAGACCTGGCCTTCTCCCTGTGTAATATTAAAACTTTTCTTTTATTTTTTTGCCCTATTTCAGGTCCACTCCAGTGGTGGATTTAACTTTCTCATAGTAAGCTACAAACAACATACTCCTTGTCACACTTAGAACTAAGTCTTGAAAAATTTAGCAATTAAACTAAGTGAGAGTGAATAGTATTCTAGTCAATGCACTATCCAATTTTAACTATTTAATTTTGAAAATACTTTTTTAAAAAAATAAATAAATGTGCTCTTCATTTGTAATAACACACTTGTATTCAGATCAGTGGGCCATTATTATGGTTCAGAAATCCAATTTATTTCAATATAATTTGCAGGGATAAAGGACTGTGAATGCTGTCCTGCAAACCTGGGAATTGGGTCTTCCACATGGGTGTGACTAGATCACATATGTATGGATTCAAAGAAAACAGAGAATATTTCCAGCATGACACATTTAAAGTTAATGGGACTGAAGTAGCTAAACCTCCCCGTGCATTAAAGTTTCTCCTTGATGCCCTGAACTGGAAATGGAATATTTACAGACTGTAGGAATTTCTGCCATAAAATTGGTGCAGGGCAAGAGATGTGTTGGGAGTTGTGCTTTTGGCTTCTCCTTTAGATTGTCTGTATCAATCAAAACCTTAAAGCCTATAATGCTTGTTTTTTGTAAGTATGTTTGAAATTCAGTCCTGTGAACGGTAACTATAATTATAATGTAGAATTAAGCACACAGAAAAATTAATGGATTGCTTAATTTTAGATTTTTTTGAAATTAAATGCACTTCCTATATGTGTAGTATGTGAGTAAGGCTGCTATATAGCTGACAGTATCCAAATTATATGCAAGTTGAGTTTATACCGGCACACTCAAAATCACATTGCTGCTATACAATGATTAAACACTTCTCCAGCTCACACCATGTTCAGAAATGTATGAGTAGTAAAAAATCCATGGAAACAAACTGTCCATGGATATTTAAAAATGAATTACCCATTTCCATGAATATTTGATCTGCTTATTACCTGCAAAATGCTTCAGATTCTTTGCCTGTAATTTGAGCTTATTAAAGTGCTAAAGGCAAGGCTCTCTGTGACAGGAAGGGCTGTAGTTCCGGAAAAAAATATGGGAATTGTACAGTGTATAAAATTTGATGAGATAGACAGTCCAGGATTATAGACTTCCTGTGGTATTATGTTTCTATGACACATGAATCAAAATGTTAATGTGACAGAAAAGTCGAATTGTCCTGCTGAATTGGCATGCATATGATCAGCACACATATTTGTTGGGATTACTATCTTAAAGGCTATGTTTACTTTTGATACTTTCGCAACTAAAAATTAAAGCATAAATAAAATGCTTCTGTTATACGCTAAGAATAGTATTTGTAACAGGCAAAGGTAACTTACAGGGGAAGTGGAAAGGTTTATAGAGTATAAATATTGTAGACATAAAATCCATTGTATCAGGAAAGGATTATCTTTATCTGCTGATTGAATGGAGAACATAATAATAGAAAACAGCTGCAGGCCATCCCTTCTGTGAAGTTGCTTACAGGTGTCATTATCAAAGATTTTACCTTATGGTAGAATATAAAATTCATGTTTTTAAATGAGAAGAATAAAATTTATTTCAGATTTATAACTTTTTTTATGGTGTCTTATTTTCTAATAGAGATAATAGAAGTCCATATGGAGAAAAAGAAAGAGTGAAGTCAAAAGTCACATTAACAAAAATATTTTATAGTATCCATTATAAAGCTTTCAGTTTAAAGTTTTTGAAAACACACACACACACAAAAAATCTCTTAGAAATATGTTAGTACTATAAGGGTTTCAATAATGTTTTTACCTCTGGGATGAGGTTGATCCCAATAAAATGTACTAGGCATGTCCTTTAGGGACTTCTTTTATTTTCCCCTGCCCCTGAAAACATCTGTATTATAGTGGAAGATAATTTCGAAATAGCATTAACAGCCTTTTGAAGCTTTAGCTTAATCCTTATCCATAATCATTAAGTAGTCTACAAAGACTACTTAAATGTAGACTGCATATAACATTCACAAACAAATTAGTTCAGTTAGTGGTTGTTCACTCTCCTTTTTTTTTTCTTTCTTCTGCATTAACATTTATATTAGAAAAAAATATTCTTCATGTTGCATATTTTAATTGTTAGAGAGAATACTTAGGTCTTGAAAGCTTAAAGATTTAATACCTCAGTTAACATAACACATTTTTTTTATTTCTAGTAAAAGATCAAAGGAGAAATAAAACATATTTGATACTTTGCATTTGATACTTCGCATATGATAAACTTTCTAATTCAAGATTGTCGTGATATAGCAGATGTTGGGAAAATAACAGCTAAAACTTAATTCAGAGCCCAAATATTTAGTACGTATTATTTAACAGTACAAAACTTGCTTATAAAAATGAGTACAACGGTATTTTTAAGAAATTGCCTATAATATAGACTTCTTATACAACAGCACAGACTAGTGGCTTTAACAAGTCATCAAGTTTGTCTTGTTCTCTTAAGACCTATTGAAAGATGACTAAGATCAGTGTGTATAGGAAATCTGAGTGTGAGTGTAAGTAGAAGGAAGTTACTTTACAGAGGCAAAGTAATACAAAATACTGCTTCTACTTTATTAAGAAATAAGGAACAGTGAAAGATATGCTGTTTAGAGGCACATCTCCTTTAGGGGAAGAAACAGCTCATGAGAGTAAACCCATTTTTTTCTTCTTTTTTTTTTTTTTAATTTAAGGAAAACACATTAGTAATGATATTTCTTAATTTTTGTGTTGTTTTTCTAATCCATGCATGTTTTCCTAACAAGTCTAGGCACTTTGCAGAATATATTGGACACAGGAGCTGAATGAAAAGTTATTTTACAGAGTGACAAGTCATTTATGCTATAATATATTGAACCTGTCTTGCACATTTTTTACATTTATTTGCAAGGAATGACTTTGTCCATACCGATTCTGTGACTTTCTCAATTTCTTGCAAAAGTGTGTCACAGATTCACTATAGTGTTAAAGAAGGTTACAGAGGTGTTTTTCAAAAGCAATTGATCATTTGACATTTCTAGACAAAATGTCTGTTTAAGATTTGTCTATGCATGTATTGAATCTGAGTGTACCTCTGATATTTAATCTCTTCCTAGGTCTTCTAGACTTCAGAAAAATATAGTTACAATTAAGGTTAACAACCTATGCTGAATATGGGAATTTTGATCATAAAGGTTACACACAAGTTTCTTTACCCAATTTTTCACACATCTTCCTATGCTTCCTCGATACAGGTTATCTCTGCTTTTCATGTCTTCCTAGTCAGCCCAAGCACAGTATCACACTGACATCAGTGCAGTTGCTTTGGGGTAGCTTGTATACTCTTTGAGCTTTATTGTCCTACATTTCTTCCTATCAGGATGCATCTCACTTCTTGAGAAATGCTTTTCTCTGCACTTATCCAAAGAACACCTCAAAAAAGCTAGTGTGGCCATGTAGAGGCATGAGAAGATGGTACATATACATTCAGTGCACAGGAAGCTGCCAACCATAGAAAAATAACAGCAAATTTTGGACTTTCCAGAACCTAGCTCATGCAGAGGGAAAACATATTGCTCTTGCTCTTCAGAATAAGTTGACAAAATGGGAAGAGGTGTGAGTTTGTGTGCATCTAAAAAGATCTCCCAGCACATCTCCTCAATTTGCAGCCTAGAAATGGTCAACATGATGAGATGTAAAAGACATGAAATATAAAACCCCAACACAGAAGGAAGTAAATGCTTCACCATGCAGTTTGAATTATGATACAATTTAGTGTAATTTTTCTTGGTACAGAAATTATTACAGCATTATAGCCTGAAATTAATTTATCTTTTGACTATGTAATCATAGTTCCCTCTCACCACACCCTTCAACTGTGTATTTATATTCTTTCTTCTTTAGCTATCTAATCATTACACACTGCAACTCTTTGTCCCATCTCAATATTTCCAAGTGGTTCAACTGGCTTGATTTCTTCATCCTAGTTGATCCCATTTCCACTCCATCCTTCATTGCAATTTCTTCCCAGTTTCATTAATTTTTAAGCAAATAAAAATAGGTTAATGTAATGAAAATATTAACAGAGTTCTGCTAGCCTCAAGACAGCAACTAGAGACCAACCATGAAATCTTCTCTCTTTCGTGGTAGAATATATATGACTATAGGCATTCTAGTTTAGACTTGCAAATGTGTTAGACTGAGTACTGACGTGCACATCACAGTTCAGCATGAACCATTCAACATTGAACTTAGCTGTCTTGAAATCTTCAGCAGGCTGATACAAAATTGATGTTTAAAAGCCTTTAGTTGGAAAGGAGAAGTCAGTGTTGTCTGGATTTGGCACTATACATACAGAACTGAGAATGAAGACAGAAAAGCTCTTCAAAAATGTCCAATACTGTGTAAGCTACATGTTACTGCTTACGCTACATTCAGCATCAATATGATTTTGCAGTGATAACTACTGATGTGCATTTTGTGACCTAAACAGAGGTCTCCTAGAAGGAGGACAAAATGAATGTGTGGTTTGTTTTTTTGTTGTTGTTGCTGCTGTTTGGTTGTCTGGGTTTTTTTTTTCTTTTTTCTTTTCTGAAACTGCCAGCTCTTACAGAAAGTATTCACTGTGACGTCCCTACTACCTTTCCATAACATGTGCGGTTTTAATTTTTTTTTCCTAAAATAATACTTACATATATTCATAATGAAACATTGAAATTAAACAAATGCTTGTCCACAGAGACCTCTTTGTCTTTAATTCCCCCCTCCCTTTGCATCTTCTCATCTCCCACTTTTGGGAGGATTTATGTCCTCTAGTTCATATTTATCCAGCTGGTTTAGTCACCCAGTCCCCTACTCAGACATTGCTTTGCAAGGAGATTTAGATCCATATTTTCATAATTTTACACTCTTGATACCGTTAGAATAATTTAGATGGTTACACAGATGTTACACCTAATTTCAGCAATAGAATAAGTTTTAATCTTTCATTACTTTACTCATTAAAAAAAAATCACTTTTGTTTATTTGAATCAGGAAAGGAATCCTTCCAGCAGGTGGCAGTAACTCTCCACCTACCCCAACTATGACTAAAAATTTGTAATCGCCCTAAGCAGAAACTCCTGTTAAGAATTTCTTTTCCCAGCTGATGGCTGAATTGTTTATGCAGGCTATTCTTTTTCAGTTTTAATTTTCAAGAAGACCAAGCACAACAGGTATCACTAAGTCATCTGAAATTAGCCAAGACAAGAGATATCTAATTCCTACATCATAATTAGTTCTTCGTATTGATAATTCAGATAAATGAAGGTGGATTCAGGTTACAGTTAATCTGCATTTAGGTGACAGGGCTGCAATACTTAAGTTAATATTGCAGCTGCAAGAACCTGAAGCTAGTCTGGCTTTTACTCAGAATCTGTAAGGGTTTTCTTGCAGTAGACTTGTCATTCCGAGCTATTCTGCTTACTTGACACGTTTGTAGTATAAGTGGCATTGGACAGGATAGACACAAGCTCCCTAAAGTAGACCCTTGCTCAGACATTCTTCTCTAGTCACAAATGATCACAATATATTCCTGTTCAATGAACACTGTCAAATAGATTATTTAGAAAGAAGCCAATTAACTCAAATGCAGTGTATGCTGCAGCTTGGTATAAATAACGGACTGATTTTATTTTAAACCTGCCTTAAAAAAAAAAAAAAGTTCTATAGTGATTTTTTTTTTCTCTTCCTGCTGAAAAATTAGTGCAACTACTGAGATAGCAATTGCCTGTGGCTCTACCCTACATCTTACTCAGCGATGCATAGACTTAACTTCATCATGCAAGTAATTCCTCTGCAGTGGAAACTCCTTGTTTAACTATGCCTTAATACATCAATAAGACTTTTTAGGATCCAGATGTAGCTGACTACAATTAAATTATTGTCGTACATGAGAAGCATGATCAAAACCACATATATAATCAAGGGATTATATACATAATACTGCCACTGCTGCCAATTTCCTTGTTTCTTGATATACAAAGAATTTGTAAGTAAACCTGGGTAATGAAACAGAAGTCTAAGAGAATCTTAACCTATTCTGAGTTTCTTAGGTGACAAATATGAGGTAAAAAATGTTGTGCTTACTTCAAACCAATTGTATTATAATCCAGATTTCAACATGACAGTTAATACTACAACGCATTTTATCTGCCAAGGAGTTTTTATTTCACTTCCAACCTAGAAGTATATTGCATCTTTTTAGCAAATGTGATTAAAGGACTTACATTAGAAAACAGAAAATTGTGTTAAAGTACTACGAAAGAGCTTTCAATTACCTGATGACAGACAATTTCTTATCTATGTTGTATGCAGAATGTATGCCAGGGGAAAAGGATCACTAAAAGTGCACTAGCAACCACAGAATAATCTTTTTTAACTTTTTTTTTTCTCCATGTTTTTGTAACATGAAAATGACTGTTTACTTGTTAGTTTTATTTTTTTTATATTTTTATCTTTAATTTCCATAAAGAAAAATATGCTTTGCTTGCAAAATCTTTTCAGAAGACTTTGGAGGATTCCTGGTCCTTTTGCTTTTAATCTCCATTTGCTATAGCTTATGGTCTAAGATCACCTGTATCAACTTGCCTGTAGAAATGTGTTATATTCAGAAAGGATTAGAGATACAGGATGCTGTTGTGAGATGATGTGAGAAGATGAGAATAGGTAGAAGAACACTTTGGCTTTTTTTTTGTAAACCTGTCCTTGGGAACTGGCTTCTCTCAGCCAGTACTGGACTAGATGATGGCTTCAAAGGACTTAAAGTGGGGATCCCAGTTTTCTAATGCTCACCAAGAGTGAAGTTTTGAAAAATGCACTGTATTTTATAACAGTAGTGCATTCAAGATCTATATTTTTTTTTCCTACAGAACATAAATTTCTGGATATGTACATATTTGACATTTTCTGTAATATGTCAGATGTTTTATTTAGACCATAGTTCTTACCTTACAGAAAAAGTAGAATCATAGCACAGAGGGAAAGGGTTACTGCAGTCCTGCTCCAGGGTGCATTTTATAACTCATCCTTTACATATGACCAGAAGAAATACTTGTAAAATTTTCAGGGTTTGGTTTGTGGTTCCCCCCATCCCCCACCCATAACTTTTTATGACTTCTCAGCTTACCGGTGACTGTTTTGTAACATTTGCGTAACATATCAGCTGACCCATTAGTAGAAGATTTTCCTTATTATTTTATAGGAATTTCTATGTGGTAATACCCTATTGTCACAAATGCCAAATGTTGTTGAGTACTACTTGCATTCATTTGCAAGATGAGACAACCTTCAGCTCAGCTGTAGGTCTGGGCACAGCCCTAGGCCCCCAGCCAGGCATCACTGCACCTGGCTTTAGGGGAGTCATAGGGGAAAACATTGGCACAGCTGCAGGGCAACATCCCATGGTATCTAACTGTGGCCTGTGGCACTGATGTGAGTCCTGTCCCCATGGCACCCAGCTGTGGGGGCTGCCAGGCAGCTTCTGGCATAGCTGTGTGGCCTCTCCGCCACTGCTTGGCCTTAGGGCCCAGAGGCCACCTGCAGCCTCGCGCTCAGGAAGGGACTGGGGGAGTGGGGCCACCCCTGGGTGGACAAGCCAGGAGCTGGGGACACACCAGGTTGGGCAGAGCCCTCACTATGTGGTGCAGTCCCCTGGGCTGGGAAAGAGCCAAGGGGGCCAGGCATGTTCTGCTGCAAGGGGATGGGCAGGACAGGGGCAGCCCAGGCCTGTCAGGGGCAGTAGGAGGTGGAGAAGGCCCTGGCCGGACCTTAGTGGTCCTGGGCAGGGGCCTGCATCTGGCCAGACTTTAAAGGCTGCCCCAGGCCTTGACATCCTGGTTCATCCCTGACTGCTGCTTTCACCTCAGCCCGTGATAAATCTGCCAGGAAATTCTATCTCATGAAGAAGAAATGCTAACGCTGATATTAGGATTACTAACATTCATATTGATAAAGGAGGACAGTATGATCCGCCCTACTAATCTTTTTCCTACAATTTAGGAGCTCTTTTTACAGCTTGGGTTTGCAACAACATTGGAATAGAAATTGTCAAACTTTACCAAATGTAAGGTAAAACAACTCTGATGCCATTCTAATAGGTGAAAAAGGGTTAAACACATTTTCACTTTGTCTCTCCACAGGGGCCTGTTTACTACAGCTTAAATGCCTACCAAACAGCAGCCTAAAACCCCTCTATTTTGCTTCCTGTGCTACTACATTCCCATTGGGGCAATGCCATGTTTTTTGATATTATTCTTTGTTGTGCTGCCTCTAAATAGCAATATTACTGAGAATTACTTTACAGGAGGAGAAACACTGATTTACTTGGCTGTAAAGTCATTCCTGGAAGGCTGCCTGCTTGTGCCATACCCTAACAGAGAGACTGTCTTTCAATCTATTGGTGAAAATGAGATTAGGCAAGTGACAGGTGTTAATGGGCTGTCCCCACATCTCCAAATGCAAATACAACTCTTAGCTTCATCATCTGCTGCCAGCTTTCTGGACTAATACTCAGGCGATCTTGAATGGCCTGGGTTGGCCATGAAAGTGGGATAAGGAAAGTATTCAGAGAAACATATTTAAGGGTAAAATATCTTTTATTCTTATAAAACACATTAGATACAAAAACCTAAATCAACATATTTCAGTATCCTTCTTGCAGATCTATATTATGATCTCCTTTCCCACTATCTCTATAGAAACGGGAAGTACTCTCCGGCCGCTTGAGATCAAATTTGGTTTTCCCTTGCTTATTTAGCATTTTTGCAAAACTTTGCATTCTTGTTCTCTAAGGAAACAGATTGAGCTAAATTAGGCTTCAGATTTGCTATATATATTAAGATTTTTGATTTTGATATAACTATTCACACTTATGTTGTAATTTGAGGGATGGCTATTTTTCCTTCTCTTGTACGTTATTCTTTGGAACCAAAGGCACATCTCCTCGTGTTCTTTCTTGAATACAAGCAAATGTTTAGATAAGGAATATTGCATTATAAACTTCACTTAAGCAATGCATATTTTACATGCTCCCTATGTTCTTACTTTGTAGTTCATCATCTTTCTAAAGATGCCAGTAAACACTCTTGGTGTACTCACATCTTTAGAATGATTATCAGATATTGTTGATGGCAAGCATTGTATCAGCAAGGAAAATTCTCTCTTAATAAGCAAGCAACTTCTGACAGTAAAATCTCTTTGTCAAATACATTTTCTAAATATAAAATAACATTTTCCAACTGTACAGGGAAAAAAAATCACTATGAAGAAAGAATTCTAGGTATATATAAAAGTTTTATACGTTCTTTCTCCAAAGTTTTATACAGTCTTTAAGCATTTTTTCAGTGATACGGTAGAAATGTTGAGCCTTCTCTCTGACACATACTCTAATTCAAGCTAAGTACTTCCAGTCTCAGGAAGATTCAACTTCTAGTTCCCTTACCATGCTTGTTATGAAACCATTATTCTCTTTTTTTCAGTGCTTCCATTTTTAGAGGTTTTCTACATATTTTTATAGTCTAAATCTAAAGATAGCCAATGTTATGGACAGCGTTATGTCGATGCATTTAAACAATTTCAAGCATCTAAATGAAATTACTCAGATTTAGGATATCTCAGCATGATGGTTGTTTCTACCACGTTGACTATGACTCAGTTACTTGATTCCTTCTCTTGTCACTACTTTCTGTTTTGGATGCAGAGGTGTCTTTCTTTTCTAGAGCACACAAGTTGTTTCTTGTTCATGAGTCCTAAGTCCATCTAGGACCTCATCTGCTACCCTGTGGCATATCTATGTGCACAACCATACTGTTTAAAGAGATTCCCTTGGAAAAATATTGGCTTGGCTACAATCTCATTTGTCCTGATAGGTTGTTCAGTTGTTAATGAGCTCTCTTTTCTGCCTCTGGCTGTGACTTCCAAATTCCTAAGAATGCTTTTTGGCACTGTAGAAAAAACAACCTATATTCTATTTACCATCAAAAAAAAAAGTCCCAAATAATGTGCTTCTGCCCCTTCCCCTGTGCTGGAGTGACATTCATCAGACTGTCATCAAAGAGGTAAATTTGTAGAATATAAGACCCATATTTTTTTAGGTAGCAGTGCTGAGCTCTCTAGACTCATTGACTGTGTGTCAGGGGAGTGACAGTGGAGAGGTCAGAATAACATGACAGGAGAACATGCTCTCTTTTCTCTGGTAACTGTTAGTTTTGCATACCTAAGGCATGAAATACAATAAATGTCAATTTCCGTCATATCAATAAAAGAGTGATTATGAAGAAGACTAAAGGACAACCACAAGAGAATTAGCCCTAATGAGGTAAAATTGAATTGAGTAACATTCATTCACATGGTTTCACATGCTTTCACAGTATTCTTCAATGAATTTATTTACATGGCATGTCAGTGACATAGCAGAAGACTGTCATTCCCATTTACCAGTGACAAACCTGAGAGAGGGGTGTCCATGGTCTCATACAGAGTCTAACAGAACAGTCTGTCTCCAAAATTCACTGGCAGCCTCTCAGCACGGTCCACGACTTGTCTCTCCAGAGCTTGTAACACTGTGTGACAGACTTAGAAACAAGGTTTGGGAGCTGTGACATTTGCTTTCATATATTTTATACTCAGAGGCAGGAAACAAATGTTCTGGAGACAGAAAAGGTTTTTGGAGGGGAGAGAGTATTTTTGTAAAAGGTATCACAGACATTTTATAAGTCATTGTCTTCTGAAGCAGGGACCAACCTATTGATCCTTTTGGGGGTGTGCTGCAATATCATCCTCTTGATATTTGTAGCACTGTAATCCACCATTCTCTTCCTGGGAAGGATTTTTTTTTCTTTTTTTTGCCTTTTTCTTTCTCTTAAATAGACAATGGTGACTTATTAAGTAATGGAGATTTTTCTGTGTCTGCAAGTTTAGAAAACCAAATAGAGGAGTTTTCAGAGCTGCCCTATGATATTCATCTGCACAGTTGATCTTGGCAATTTTTAAGGTTTTATCATCTGTGAGTTAGGCTCATAGCTATGCTGATATACTGATATAATTAATGATACTGGGATGAGAACTAAATCAGCCCTAACAGTGAAATTATTAAATTAAATTGAATAAGCATAGAAAAGAGCCATGGAAAGGTGGGTAGAAAAAAAACAGTGCGTGGGGTGAGATGAAAGGCCCTCCTGCCCCTAAATTAGGAAAAAGTTAGTCTTACCAAACTTTTATCCCAGGACCTCAACTTTGCAATGGTTCATCTAATTTTCTTTATTCTGATTTATCTTTTTTGGACTCAGCCCTATAAGTCTTCTCTTTGGTTTGGGGCTTTTTTCCCTCTTTCTTTTAAATGCATGCAGAATGTGTTTATTACTCTTCAAGAAGATAACAATAGATTAATCTATTTAAAGTGGGCTGTACTTATGTAAACAGAATATTTAGAATATATTTTAGGTATTATTTTTATTTCCTTTGGTTAGAAGTACTGTTGTTTTTTGTTTTTTTTTAAGAATGCTTGAAGAAAAATAACAGTATTAACAGAAGGGGAAATTATTCTCAACATGAAGGAAGTCTTTCAGTAGTGATGAACTGGACAGGTTAATAATTTTCAAGTTATGAAAGGCCATGTACTTGGAGCAAGCAAACCCAAAACAAACAGCTAAAATACATAGAGTAACAAAGGGTGCAAATAAAAGAGTGCATTAATTCACAAAGTATCTGATATTTGCATATGTTTAAAGAAAGGGGCAATGGTTAGTGCACTGTTTTTTCAGGACTTATTTTATAGGTTCATAATGCTTAATCAACATTCCTATGATGTGATGAGTAATCAACTTAATGATTAAGCAACGTAAGTAAAAAAAGTTAATTGATGCTTTTACATACATAAAGGAAATGCTAACTGCTGTATCGTGTCAGCCTAAGAAATTTCTGCCATACAAACAGAGCGTTAAAATGTAACAAAATATGTATTCAAAGTAGTAATTTGAATGGTGTCATTCAGCCTCCAACACTGACAAGATATATGCCTTAATATTTTCATATTTCTATTCATCCTGTTTCCAGTGCGACTGGTATTGAAACACTCCTGACCCCAAAATGGTTGACTCAGTCCATTGTGATATATAACCTTGTTTCACCACATTTGGAGTCATTGCAAGATCGTATTAGATAAATGCTCTAAACATATTGATATGCTTCCCTTGCAGTTTATATTACTTTATATTTCTTTACTTTTAACAAGGAAAAAAAATGCTGCAAACTGAGATACCAGTTCAGAGTAAGGGATTCTTCCTCAGTAGGTGAGAGGCAGCCACACAGAGAATCAACACTTCATAAATATTTGGCACCTTTCAGAGATGAAGTTGAGATCTTTCCAGTTTACCTTTTCAGTCTCCAATAGGAATAAAGAATCTGAAATATTTTGGTTGTTTCTTAAGGGCTTATAACAAGAAAGTTGGAGATGGTAAAGTTTCAAATATGCAGTATCTGTAGCTTTCAAGACAGGCTTATGCGGTTGGGTTTTCTTTTGTTTGGGTTTGGACTGCAATGCACTGAATTCTAGTCACCTAAGATCAAAAGGTATCTTTCCTACTTCCATATAGACTTAAAAGACACTTGGCACTTCTAAGAAATTGTAGGATGCCTCATATCCTTAAATGTAATCACACTGCAACAAATACCCTGAAAGTCTTTGTTGCCAAGTCTATCTCTTTACCTTCAGACTCTAGCAAAAAAAAAAAAAAAAAAAAAAAAAAAAAAAGGCTGTTTGAAAAGTAGCTGGTTTTAACCCCACTCTTCCTATCCTGGGGAAGTTCAGAACTTAATTCTTCTGATATTTGGAAGTACTTGGTTTCTTATTTGTAATCTGTAACTAATACTATAATTTTTTTATGACTGTAAATATTTTAAATCAGAATTAGTGAGAAATCTGACCCATGCTGTTAGAGTGATTCAAGACAACATAGTTTTGACAAAAAATCATGTCTTCATATAAAAAATGCAGAATAGCCTTCTTCTATCTTCATATAGAAATATTTATCTTCATATAGAAAATTACATCATACTGAACCCAACATTTAAATTTTAAATGTAAAATTTATGTAAAGATATCTATTAAAATAGCTAAATAATAATAATAATAAAATTTCTTTGACAGATTTTAAAAAATTAATTTTGGAAATTAACAACTAAATGGATATTAACCACTTGGTTACAGCATAAGGAGAAGGAAGGCATATACCTGTTATTCCAGTGCAAAATAAAAGTGGATATAATTTTTTATGAGGAAGCAATATACGAATAGGGGCATGTTATCAAGTTCAAATGTTTTGTGTAAACATAAATGTTTTATAATTCCAGGAAAGGAGTAATTGTATTCATTGAACATATAGAAGCACTGGAGTTTTAGTTTTTCCTACTTTTAGAGAAAGTTAGCATAACCAAGCATGTGTCTTAGAATTGCAATCTTCATGTTTTTCCAAATTATAGTTCACTGGAAAAAAGTATCCTACTTGTAAAAAAAATTAATAAATGTGATTAATCAACTTATGCACAGTATTTCCTGTAAGAACAAGAAATAAAGGATATACATTTCAAGTGATAATTCAGAAGGAATTTACAGTTATTCAATTCCATGGGTACATTGTATTTTTATCCTGCTTGCAGTTTGACATCCAGTTGATTGGATCACATTTTGAAGTAATATGTTATCTCTTGGGTAGTAGTTAAATGGTTGTAACCTATAAAAGGTTACAATGTTCATGAGATGAAACTGTCCCTGTTTATCTGGTCATATCAGATTGAAGAATCAATGAATTATGCAAGTTAGGCTTAAGATGGGGAGGTAGGAGAATCTCAGATGTCAGCATGGAAGTGAGGCAAATGGGTATTGGGACACCATTTAGCATTGGTATATGCATGCTGCCAGCTTTAAGAAATCCTGACTCTTGTTACATAAGGAAAAGCCCAAAAGGTTTCCCAGGACACCCCACACAAACCAGCCAATGGGTTCATAAAACAGAAACTTTATTTCAATGTCAGTTTCATACAGAGAAGACGGGTGTCATGGAGCTCCCCTTGTCCATGGCTATGGTAGCTTCCAGCTGCCTGTGAGACTGTGGTGTGGTGCAGACTGGGGCTGTGTGTACTTGTCCTTAAGTCAATGGCTTTGTAGAAAGCTGCAGAAATCTGGCTGAGTGGCTGAAGAAGGAGGGGATGGGAGTGCACCATATTTCTAGTTGTGTCCTTGTCTGGTCCTGAGGCTGTGAAAAACAGGGCAGTATCAACAAACAATGGGAACAACCACCCTTGGTCACCATAGCCAACCTCTGCCCAGGGCACTCTCAGTCTCAGGCCAAGGCTGTCAGTCCCAGGTCTGCCTGGCAGCCAGGAGACGCCCATCCTGAGCTGCCCATGTCACCAACTGCACGGTGACATTTTTCACTGGCAGCCTGCTGCTTGACTGTGACATGGCCACTGCATTGCTGGAGTTGGTGCAGCAGCTGGTAGCTTGAAAACAGCACCAGTCAGATGTTATTTTGAGTTCTTATCTTTATGTGGACATCCTTGTAGAAAGCTGCAAATCTCTCCGGCTGAGTGGCTGAGGACAGGAGTATGCCATGGTCCGGTCATGTCCTTTTTGGGGTTGCTGGCCCTAAAAGCAAAGGAAGAGCAGCCACTATCTGTTATACCACAGGCAGCCCCTGCCTCCTTGCCTGTGGCCCTGCCATCCCCTTCCCTGCCTCTTTCAGTGTCCTCTCACCTCAACCTTTTCTCACCCATCAGCTCACCTCCAGCCTAGGCTGGATCACTGCATAGACATTTTTATAACTTCCCTAGGACAACTGTGTCACCAGCCCTGCTATGACATGGCCACTGCCCATGTTCTGCCTGCTGTGACAGAACAGGGTGGGGTGCTAGGGGCTAATGGAAGACTCAGAACTTGGCTGCACAGGGAAAAAGGGCTGTTGCTCTTCCAATTTACTCAAATGTTGATGATAATTCAGGCTTATGAGGAAAATGGCCAACACAGAAAGACTGCTGTTGTTCCTGTATAATGGAATAGTTCTGGCTGGAAAAGACCTACAATGATAATCTAGTCCAACTGTCTGACCAATTCAGGGCTCAGGATAAGGCCACACCGTTGCTGAATACAGCAGGACAATCACCTCTTTTACCAGCTGGTTATACTGTGTTTGATGTACCGCAGGATGCGGTTTGCCCTCCTGACTGCCAGGGCACACTGCTGGCTCACATTGAGCCTGCTGCCAACCAGCACCTCCAGGTCCCTTTCTGCAGGGCTGCTCTCCAGCCACTCCTCTCCCAGTTTAGACTTATACTCAGTGTTACTCTGTCCCAGGTGCAGAATCCAGCATTTGGTCTTATTAAATTTCATGCCACTGATGATTGCCCAGTGCTCCAGTCTATCCAGATCCCTCTGCAAGGCTACTTGTTCCTCGAGAGATTCAACATCACTCCCCGGTTTGGTATATTCAGCAAACTTGCTAATGGTGTGTTCAACTCCTGCATCCAGATCATTGATAAATATGGTGAACAGAACTGGCCTTAGAATTGAACCCTGAGGAACACCACTGGTGACTGGTTGCTGGCCAGACGTAGCCCCATGCACTACAACCCTTTGAGCCCTGACCTTCTTCACCCAGCACACTGTGAACCTGGTCATCCCACAGTTGGACAACTTGTCCAGAAGGATGCTCTGAAGCACAGTATCAAAAACCTTACTAAAATCCAGAAAAACTACATCCACCACCTTCCCTTCATCCACTAAGTGGGTGACCTTATCATAGAAGGATATCAAATTAGTTAAACAGGACTTTCCCTTTATGAACCCCTGTTGACTGTGCCTGATAACTGCATTATTCTTTAAATGCCATTCAATAGTAGCCAGTATAATCTTCTCCATAATTTTTGCAGGAACTGAAGTTAGACTACCAGGTCTGTAGTTCCCTGGGTCTTCCCTCACACCCTTCTTGTAAATTAGAATAACACTGGCTAGCTTCCAGTCAGCAGGGACCTCCCCAGACTCCTAAGACTTTTGGTAGATGATCTAGAGGTATAATTAATTATTTTTAATAATTAATAAATTGGTTTCTGTTTTCAAACCATCCTGTACTTGATTCTGCACAGAAAGCATGTAATGTGAATGTGAAGTGGGGTGGGATAAAAGTTAGTCAGTTCAGGATTCCTTCCTCCTCTATTTGTTTTCAGACATGGAAAAGGGAAGGAGTTCAGAGTGGCTAGGCTGTCAGAATCAAAATGCAGCCTGTTAAACAGTACTTTAAAAACCCCATATGTATAAACATGATTTACCATACATACAAATAGGGCAGATTTCTGATGGAAAACCCCAAATTATAACTTTTATGTTAGCCATCGTGCTCCTCACCCAAAGTCTGATGAACTTTCCAGAGACCCAGTTATGGGATCAAACACATAACACTCTATTTATAATGGCGAATTATTTTGTAATTAATACCTTACTGTAATTCCATATACACATCTACAGCCACAAAGCTTAAAGAAGAAAATAGAAAATACATCAATTTGGATTTGTTTTGATTTAATCTGAGGGTACATGAGAGTAAGAAATTCATATTTCCTAACAAATGTTAACTTCAAAGAGTAGCTGGAAAAATTACTTGTAGGTGGCTACATATTTCTTCCTTGCCACTCACTTCCTTAGACTATAAACAATAGAAAAGGGACCTTTTTATTCTTTTGTACATCTCACTTTGTGAAAGAGGTTGTACATGGTCAGAAGCTTTCCAGTCCATATTTCCATATTTCTTTTCAGTGTTCTAGTGCTTATAAATTTGCAACATGTAGAATTTCTGTGTAACCTCACTTTTGTAGTAGATCTGAGTGAGATTTTCCACTGAAAAATCCAGATTTAGTTTGACCAAAATACCTCACAATTTATTTTGCTGTTGGAAAGAAGAGAAATCAGATTTTAAAATCCTGAAATTTTCAAACACATTTTTTGTTCACGAAGTTGCGATTAGCTTAGCTAGAATTGAAAAGTTCTTAGTCTATAGTGATACTATGGGTCTTCATTCATGTGCTTCATTAGGTTCTTAGTCTGGAAGGCCAGGCCAAAGCCTAATCAGATAATTGGAAGATTCCTGTTTGTTTCATTTGGGTTCGGATCAAGGTTGTATTGTCCCATTTACAGGAATCCTGGTGATAAGATTTTTATGTGTCTACATGCTTGGGTACTTGGAAGTCATAAATGCCTAAATCTATGACCATGTTTAAATTTAAAGCCATGCCATTTACACACTGTTGGCATCTTCTTGAACTATTTTTTTTTTTTTTTTCCCACTACCTCTTAGCTGTGCTTTCCTTCATAAAAAAAAGAATCAAAGGAACCAACAAGCTTTGCTCCAACTTCATTATTTCCTTTAATGTCACTGAGTCTTAGTTATGTTTTTAGGGGGAAAAAATGCTCCACCTGCCTATTTTCGAATACTTTCTTTGTGTTGCATATGCAGTGCATTTCAAAAAACATTTTTCTCTGAAACTGCTATTGTATTATGACAAAAATAGTTTCACCTAAAGTTTAGGGGAAGAGTTTTTAGGGCAAAACATTCTTGATTGCTATTTGCCATTTATTGGTATTTACTTGCCTTTTATTTTTACCTGAATCATTACAAATATTGTAGCTTCTGAATGTCACCAATGAGATACAGAAAAAGGTGAAAGGTTGTTATCAATCACAATCGGCCTAGGTGGGTGGAAAAAACATAACTGTAAGTGCCATAAATAAAATGTCACAGAATCACACAATGGTTGAGGTTGGATCTGGACCAACCTCCCTGCTCAAGCAGAGCTACTTAGAGCGGGTTGCCCAGGACCATATCCAGATGGCTTCTTAATATTTCCAGGGATGGAGATTCCACAGCCATTTCTGGGTAAACTGTTCCAGTGTTCAGTCAACCTCATAGTAAAAAGCTGTTTCCTCACTGAAGTACAGACAGAACTTTCTGTGTTTCCTTTTTCCTATTGTCTCTTGTCCTGTCATTAGACACCAAAGAAAAGACCCTGACTTCATATTTTTTGCAACCTTCCTTCAGGTATTTATATACATTGATGGGTTTCCCCTTGAGCCTTCTTTTTTTCCATGCTGAACAGTCCTAGCTCTCTCAGCCTTTCCTCATAGGAGAGATGCTAGAGTCCCTTCAATATCTTCATGGCACTTCATTGTTTCTCTCCAGTATGTCCATATCTCTTTTGTATGGGGGAGCCCAGAAGCAGACACAGTACTCCAGGTGTGGCCTCATCAGTGCTGAATAAAATGGAAGTATCACCTCCCTTGACCTGCTGGCAACAGTCCTCTTACTGCAGCCCAGGAAGGTGTTGGCCTTCTTTGTGGCAAATGCACATTGCTGGCTCATGTTCAATTTGATGTCCACAAGGACCCCCAGGGCTATTTGTGCAAAGCTGATTTCCACTTCTGCTTGTTAAACTTTATGAGGCTGTTGTCAACATTTCTTCAGCCTGTCAAGGTCTGTTTGGACAGTAGCACAAACCTTGAGTGTATCAGGCGTTCCTCCCAGTTCTGTGTCACCTGCAAAATTACTGAGACTACACTCTGCCCCATCCTCTAGATCATTAATGGTGGCATTGAACATAGTATTACCTAGTGTTGACCCTGGAGCACACAGCTAGTTACTGGCATCCAAGGAGACTTCGTATTGATGATCAAAATGCTCTGAACACAGCCATTTAGCCCGTTTAAAATTGACCTCAGTGTCTGCTCATCCAGCCCATATTTCATGATTGTCTCTGTGAGGGTGCTACTGTGGACAGTGTCAAAAGCCATATGGAAGTCTAGGTAGGCAATATCCATCACTCTTCCCTCATCTATCAAGCCTGTCATTTCACCATAGAAGGTTATCAGGTTGATCAAGCATGACTCCCCCTTGGTGAATCCATGCTGACTGCTCCTGGTGATTTTCTTGTCAGTCAATTGCCTTGAAGTGGTTTCCAGGTTTAGCTGCTCCATCACCTTCCCAGGGATGGAGGTAAGGCCTGATGGGCCTGTAGCACCAAACTTTTCACTTGGTCTCTGTGATTCCTCAAGGGTGGTCTTACTAGTGGAGGCCAATGCAAAGAAGGCATTCAGTATTGCAGCCATTTCCATGTCCTGTTTCACTGGGGCCCCTGTCACATTCAGCAGTGGGTCCATGTCTTCCCTAGTCTTCCTTTATATAGAGGCCCTTCTTGTGTTTGACATCCCTCACCAGATTCTGTTCCTGGGCTTTCATTTTTCTACCTGCATCTCTGCATGCTTAGACAGTGTCTCTGTATTCCTGCCAGATTATCTATTTCCACCTTTCATATACTCCCTTTTTATGTCTGAATTGCCAAGAGTGCCTTGTTCATCCATGCAGACCCCCTAGCATTTTTCTGTGACTTTCTGCTTGTTGGGATGGACTGTTCTTGAGCTTGCAGAATATGATCCTTGAATATGCAAAGCATTACAGGGAACAATCCTGTTCAATAGAATGACAGAAAGTACTCCCACTGAGAGTACAAAATACTTGTCAGTGGCACTTATGCTTATCATATTTTTGGGTAACAGAACATGTTTCTTTTTTATTATCGCTTGCCTTAGTTTAAGGTTAACTTTTCAATAGTGAGAAATTAACTTATTTGTGGACACCATGCACATTTAGAAAGTGTGCTGAATGTCCATGGTATGTAAGGCAGGATCCAAAGACTAAAAGGCTGACAGTCTTTGTGCATCTGCATTATTACCTCATTTTTACTGCCACAATATATGTTTCTGTTATATTATTGGGAGGGGGGTTTTTAGAACAAAGAGAGGAGTCTGGCAGTATAAAGCCTAGAAGACCTGCAGACCAGCAGTATAAAGACCAAAATCTGCTGCTTTTCTTGTTTTGTTCATGATTGTATTTTAAGTGGAACATGTAATCCGGAGACAAAAGAAGAGAAAAGGAAATACTGAAAATGAATATGTTACCAAGGCGCATTGAGAAGTACAAGAAAGAAGAGAAGGAAAGTAGAGTAACTCTGGTCAGGCTAAGCCGGCTGTTATTCACTAAAAGAGAGAAGAGTGAAAAAATGGAACAATTGGATATTTATGGAAGACAGCGGAGAGGTGGGAGCATAAGAAATATTAAGGTACATAAAATTCAAGAAGGGAAAGATGGATACTTGAAAAGACAAGTAGGCAGGTTAGAGCTAGAAGACAAGAAGGAAGAAAGGACAAAACCAATATGTTATAGAGAAGAGTTCCTATGATGGTGGCACAGGTGAAGCAATAAGAAAATTAATACAGCATGAAAATATCCATGTCAGTCTCACCAAAAAGCAGAAATGTCCTGCTTAATGCAATAATGAGAAAACAGTTGGGTTTGGGGTTTTTAATTTGCTTTTATTGCCCCACAAAAAATCTTTTATTCACGTGTGATGAAATAACTTAAGAGTATATGGCAGCCGAAATAGGCTGTTTGCCTGAAGGGTCAACAGGCCAATGCATTCCACAAAAGCAGAAAGGGAAGAAGTTGTGATAAGATGAAGAAGAAACAAAAGAAAAAGTTAGTTTAGAAAGGAATATCTTTGCATGATAGAAATGCTATTGTCACAAAACCAGTCATAGTTCCCTCCCAAGATACAAATACTATGAAATCAGAATAGTATAGAGCTAGGGGATAATTAAACCCATCCAAAAGCAAAGTATGGAGATATGCATAACTGAAAAGAAAGGTGCTTTTTAATTCTATCTTCCTACAGTGACATTCAGATACATGCTGTAAAGATGATTCCTGCATTTAGTGTGTATTTGATGCTCATCAGTTTTGGCTTGGGTAGTTTATAGAGCCTGACTTATAAGCCTGACTTCTAGTGAGAAAGAGTTAAATAAGTGAGCTAGAATGGGCATCCATATGGTAGAGACTGGTGCTGGTTTGTGATATGTGAACAGATATCTTTACTACTGGCAAGGCTACAGTTCTATTTTCACAAACTATTAAGGTAATTTACTGATTAACATACTGCCTGCGCAAGTAGTGCAGGTTTGATAACACCTCTAGTGTATTCAGTGAGCTAATAGCGTAAGTATGGTTATGACACTACATTTTTACACCAAAAATAGTACATTGAAAAAGAGTTGTTCTAGCACAGTGACATAGCAAGAAAGTGTTTATAATTAAGACAATGTGGTTGAAAACACAATTGTTGTTTCATAAACACTTCAATCAGAAAACACTTAAATCAGAAAATAACCATATCTGACCATTTCTGATCTGGACTGGTTTGCATCAGAATAACTCTACAAATTCCACTTCATTTTGCTGCCTTTCAATGATAGCAGTTTGCAGAAGTTATTTATTGTCAGTGTACTAACTTTTTCTGTTTCTTGAACTCTTCAGAATTTACTGGTGTTACTGTAGAAATGAAAATAAAAGATGTTTTATTTTCTCTTTCAGGGAAATCTGGAAGAGTCTTACACTTTTAATCCTCCAGTCATTGATTGTGTTGTGAGGACATTGTGGTTTGGTGGTAAGTTGGTGTGGATCTATTGCTTTGATCAGCTAAGTTGTCATTTCAGATTTAACTGCTAAAACAATATCCTTCGTTGCTCTGTCTGTGTGACAAAACTTGAGAAATGCCTTCTTAGGTCTGTTGGCAAGTTCCAAAATCGTAAGTCTACAGTTGATTTCATACGTAGGAAGTCTGAATCACAGAGGCATCATATTTGTTCTGTATTTACAGATCAATTTACATATGAACAGAGCAGTTGATTCATACATGCTCAGTGCCTATTTTCCAGAAACCCTAGGTTTCTATGCATTTGGAAATCTGTGTAATTATTGTAGTTAGATTGGTAGAGTATGAGTTACTCAAGCAATGTCTGATACTGTCATCTTTTCACATTTCAGTGTTCTATTTGTCAACTATTTGTCAGAATTTTCCTCCCCCCTCCCACCCCAGCATGACAAATCTCTAAAGGCTTTTCTTTTCCTGACTACAGAGAGGGCTGATAGATTTAAGAGGTCACCATGTCCTGTCAATGTTCCCTGGATGAGCAACTTTTATGAAGCTCTAATAAATTACATCATGACTTCTGTTGATCTTACCAACACTCTGGTAACTTTTATATAACAGTCCGTGGCTAGGAATTTGTATCAAAAATAAGGTTATTTTCAATTTTTACTTTTAGACCTTGAGCGGATACAGCAGGACTGATGGTCACATATTTCTAGGTGTTAGAACAGTTCTGAATGATGAAGGGACCAATGACTGTTAGTCACAGTTCAGAGAATCATGACTGGTGGCTCACAGTATTTCTGACCTCCAGCTGCTTGGCCAGTCAGCCTTAATAAGCCATGCTCATTCTTTTTTTTTTTTTTTTTTTTTTTTTTTTTTTTTTTTTTTTTTTTGTTATAAACTAAAAGTTTACGTTACTGCTGGAGCTCTAGTGCTAAGAAATACAAACCTTCAGCTTTCAGTGAGAAATCATATGGCTTTTGTTAAGCTAGATACCATTTTGCAGTATTTTTCCATATTTCTATGAATCCATTAATAAAACTAGAAGAACAGTTTTCAACTCCAATTATACATCCTTGTTATATAAAAAAGTTTAATGTTCCAGAATTTAATGAATACAAGAAAACCTTTCAAAGTGCTAGATACTGAGAAGAATACAGTTGTATACTTTTTCATTTTCTATGGATGTATAAATGGTCATTATATGTTATACATCAATTGCAGAGTTAGGACCACTGACATAGCATAGATTCTTCTTCGTTTTGTTCTATTCTTGTTGATAAATGGAGAATTTACAAAGTAAACAAGCTAAATTATTTCTGACTTTAATATATAAAGATCACTCTATTCAGTCTGTTATTTTTTAAGCAAGGCAGCTATTTGTTCTGATCAGTCTTCCGAGTGACTTTTTTTTGTGATACCATTGAAGTATAATATCACGTACTATATCTTGGTCTAAAAGCAGAAGTGATTTCACACAAGCAGTGTCTATTTGAGTGAATACTAAGAACCAAATTCAATTTTCATACAGTTTTCCTTTGAAGGATTTTTCTTCCTTACCTTTGCAAATCAGTAACAGATTAAAGTGTGATCTAAATTATGTCATTTGGCCATCTTTTTGTTTAATTTAGTTAGCTAAAATATAAGATATTTTTATTGGAAGTAATTAAATTATCCCCTTGACTTGATTATTCTTACTGTAAAAGTACACGTAGTTTTCATGCAGTAATGTATTTTACCCAAATTAAGAAAGATGTTCTCAGAACAAATTCACATTTGTACAGTAAAATCTAAAAAATACAAATATAATTTATTTCTTCCTTCTCTTGCAGTAGGGTGTTTTTAATTAAATATTAAGTTAGTATTAATATTGATATTTCACAGTTAAAGAAGCCTTGATTCACTGCATTTAGATTATTGCCATTTTTTTAAGATTGCAAATCTTGTATGAAAGTAATTTCTTATATATCCTAGGCTGAAATCTTATCACCTTTTCAAATGTAAGAAATTTCCGTGGAGGAATCAATATCAATGAAAAGCCAATGAGAAATAAAAAATAGGAAAAAAAAAAAACCAACCAAATTTATACCAAAGTTTGAATTGTTTAAGGCTTGTATCAGTTTTATAATTCTGGATCTATGTCAGATATACAATGATATACAATTTTCAACTTCCATACTTTGGCTATTTCAGATGTTATGGAAAAAATAAATCCAAATTGTGTAAACATTTTCTCTTACAGAAATTAATTTATAAAAATTTCATAATAATAAAAAAGCATATTAAAAGTTGAGTAGAGGTTGCTTCTGTTATGTGTCAATTTCTTTTAACCAGAAATTCAATGCTTTGTTTTTCTGTGCTTGGTGAGCACCGTTTCGGCCCTGAAAATGTCAACATGTAATTCTTCTTAAGGGTGAAATTTTGATAGTGCAGAGATATAAACCATATTTCTTAGACTTCACTTTGTCTCAGATTCCACATGTAAACTTGGATGAACAGGGATATGCCTGCAGCGCTTTCAATGATAACTAAGATACACCCAAAAGGGGACAATAGGTCTTCATTATTTAGAATTAATTTGTTGTGGTTTATGAAAAAGATGGAAAATGGAGATATGGGGAAATAAAATGCAATATTTTACTTTTGGTGCTCATAGAGATAAAGGAGGCAATTGTTAAAGCTTTTTTATTATGAACTTCATATTATTAATAAGAATACATGATTATTAAATTAATGCATTAAAATCCTTAACACCAATTGTCAGTTCAATAGCTTGGCAAGCTAAAATTAGAATATTAAAACTTTAACCTCTAAGCCATATTTTTGAAGCCAGTTTAGTTTGGTTGAGTTTGAACAGTCTTTTAGCTTGACAGTTACTTGGCTCCCTGAAATGTAATGGTGGATTGAGTTCAAATGCTGAGGATAAAGAACCACATTACAAAACAATTGCATGTTATGACAGTAGTTCACATCTTGCAATGACAACAGAAGGGTCGAAGCCGAAATGTCTATGCAGAGTCAACTGCACCTCAAGTCAAAAAGTAGTTCTTGCGGCTCAAAACTGATGAGACACCCTGTGAAAAAGTGAACTTTTTTTTCCACCCAGGCATTATTGCAGTTGTAGTTTAGCCATTTATGATCAGCACAAAATTCTGTGCTTAATCAGTCTTAAAATTAGGGAGAAAAAGGACCTCCTTCTTTTGTTAAAGTCTATCTTGTTCCTAAAAATATCCTTACTGAAAGTGAGAATAGCATAAGTCGAGCAGTCATTTCTACTGAAGAAATAGTGATTAGGAAAGCAGCCCTAATGGAACTGCAGAAAATATTGGTACAGCACAAAAACATTATTAATGAAAATATTTTTTTCACCCAAATTAGAGGTTCTTTAAGTAACTTAGTTCTTCTGGAGTGCTGTCATTTTGTGCATAGAAACCTGAATCAAGCAAATCTTCATGGAATAGTTAGGCATTTTGAAAACACATCTGTTGAGAGTTTTTCCTTCTTGATGATCTATTACAAATTATTTTAAGTAAAATAAAATGGAAACCACTCCTAATCCATATTTTTTTTCTAAATATATATTAGCATTGCTCCTAAATATGCAACACACAGCAAATGGAAGTGGAAGGAAATATGTAACACAGTTCAGTATTTCCCAGTAGCTGCATGCTGACCGTAGTAGATGAGTCAGAAAAGGTAATCTGTAGAGTTACAAAACAGAGAATGTTATAATATAATCTGAAAGAAAGAAGATGTTCCTTCTCTACAAGTATATTTTTGACCTTTCACAACCAGGTAAACTCATGCAACACAGTTTCTGTGGGCTAATTGTAGCGTATCAATATCATTTTCTCTCTTATTGTAAATGAATGTATTAAGAATCAGAACTTTTTCAAGAGCATTTTTAGTGTGACCTGTTGTTATACATATATGTCAATATTCTCTTATAAATATCTTATGTATATCTTACAATCACATGTTCAAAAATAAGTGAATGCATTCACCAGTTTTCCTAAATGTTAGGAACATTTAAAGAAAATTATTATTTCACAAAGGCCCATTTCAAGACCTTGTACAGTTTTGAGAGGCCTTATTGCCTGCTCACCAGGGTGTGTATGCCTAAGAAGGAATTAATTATTCACAGAGAACACCTTTTTATCTGAGTAATGATGTGCTGTTGCAGGACTGACCAAAAGTTTGTAGCCAAAGAGCGTATTCTCCCTCAACGTATTCTTGATAGAGAACACCATACTTTAGAAACATTTAAAAATGAGACAATAACTTGCCAAAATCATTGTGCTTAGTAAATATGAATGTTTTTAGTTCTGGTTTTAATCTTTTCATATCTATGTTGTAATATAGCTCTTAACAATGTTTATTGTATTGCCTGAAAATAGGAGTGATTAGATGTAACTAGTTGTAAAATTAGCATCCTTCTAAATCAAGACAGTTATCATTTTAGAACAGAATAGTACAGCTGACCTTGGTAAAAGTAGTCTTCTTGTGTAAAACTAAGATGAATTACCATGTGATCTAGGTTGGTTATAGTCTCTCCAGAATAGACAGGGGTTGAAGATCTGTTGTACTTTATGCAAGTTAGGATATAAGACTTCTGAAGACAAAATGTCTAAAGAGATTTTTTCATTTATCTTTTCCCTCTTTAATTCAAATGCACTTTCACTACTTCTCATATACTCAGTATTGTTCTTTTGATTCTTCAAAACTTTGCAACTATTCAAGTACCTACTCTTAGCGAGTGAACAAGTTCATCCAGTTACTTTCACTCATATTTCTTTTTTATTATTTCCTGGTCAGATCCTGGAAGACAATTGGCTTCCTTTCCAAACCCAAATGTTACTAAATAACATTTAGATTGATTACGTTCTACATGCATATTTGGAATTTAGAGGCAGCCATTTCATAATAGAAAAGTATGAAAACTATGTTCAATGTTACTGCAGTTGTTAGACTTTGTTTTGTAGATTTAAGTATTAGAATACTGTAGCAAACACAGTTCTGAAAAGTTATAATGCAGATTCTGTGTATTATTTCTTCTCTTTTTGTGTCAGGATGCCTTTGATAAATGCAATCAACTTTTCTGTTTTATAAACCACTCAAAACACATCTAAGACTATCACATATTCTATTTATTCTTTCATTAAACACGAGCACAAATGTTGAGTGACCTAGTAGCTGTCAGCAAGTGTAGGTTAAAAGGATACATCAGGTTTGGCTTTTTTCTGAAATCTCAGATGAAAAAGCCATACTTAATGTTTTAACCATTGACTTAACATTCAAGATTCCAAAAAGGCAAAATTCCTTTACTTTTCTTTGTTTGTTTACTCTGTGCTTTCAACATCCTTTTATATTGTGAATAATTATACTTAGTTTCTCTAGTTTTGCTGATTCATGATTGCATTTATGGTCTCCTACAGTAATATGGGTGACAGCTTGTAAGTATTAAAATGCCTTTTCCCCTGCTTAAAACTAAGCAGGTAACTGTTATAGGGCTGCTAAAGTTCATCTGAATCCTCTGAGGATACCATGCTGACATTCTACTAGAAATCATAAGAGGTGAATAGTGGATTTGTGTGGTTTTACCTCTTTTGGGATGATAAATAATGTCAAGTAGTTGGCAAAAATAACTTATTAAAAGTGTTTATCTTCATATGCTTTGAGCTTTACTGTCTTTATTTAGGGTGAATGCAAATACATTTCTGATAAGCAACATGCTAGAAAAGAAAGAAAGATATAAAGAAAGAAAGAAGTATGAAGTGTGTCACTGTGCTGTACAACATGGCTTGTGTCATGAGTTCCACAGCCATAGTGTAAAACAAACCCCTAATAGGTTGATGTTATACCACCATGACACTTGGCTTCCTGCACAGGATTTTAAAATCTGTAGTTCCCTAACTTTCATCATACATACTGTTTTATTATAGAGACTGTAATGTAAGATGCAGCATGGAAATACATTGGATAAATAATCCTTTTAGCTTTGAATTTCTTAAAAACCTTTTAAAATTCCCATTCATCTAAAATGCTTGCATAGGAATTGCAGCAAAGAATACAATGGTCTCAACATTTTACTTGGATTATTAATTGCATTTTCTAATCACAGGATCAGATAACTACTCCTTTTCTATATTTGTTCTTTCTGATACTTCATGCCTTAAAAAATCCTTTGACAAATTACATATGTCTGTGAGCAGCACAAGATCATCTCAGATATACTGTTATCTTACTCACTTGTTGTCCACTATCTGAGAAAGAAAAGAAAAAACAATGTCTTGGATACTTAGAACAAAATCTCTTTTCATACATAAAATTTTATTTTATAGTCAATAGCATATAATCCTATTTTCCTGAAGTAGAATGCTTTCTGCTTAAATTAGGAGAAATTGCGTATCAGAGATGTTAGTAAGGCTGATGACAATTCTAAAATTGGAATACAATAGATTTTTTTTTTTAGACATAGGTTGAAATGTGTTTATCCAATTTATTGCAAATGTTAAGCAAAGTACAAGATCTGTAATTTCAGAAACATTAGAGAAGATCAAGGAGTTTGGATGTACATTCCTGCTCTAAAATCTTTGTCATTCATTGTTTCTCACTTCACATAATTCGTTCATATAGACTAGTATAACCATTAAACTGCTTCCTTGAAAGTAGGCTGGTTTTCTTAATGCGTCTGATAAATCCCACAGTATTCAAACACAGTCAACCTTAGACGTTCCCAATACAGTCCTTTTATATCTCAATGACCAGATTTAAACTATTAATTAAGTTCCAAACTGAAGAGCTCCAGTAATGATAATAGGAAAAAGAATCATATCTAGAAAATCAGGCCTGATCCTGAACTCATTTTGGTGTGTGAGTTGGAATTAGGGAAGATTTCACATGCATTCAATACCTTAGGTTAATTACAAGTTATATGCTTTTGTCAAAGATGTTTGGTTGGTTGGTTTTTAGCAATGATGTAGAACAGGTGAACCATTTCTTTTAGTTCTATAGCAAGAAATCAGGCAGAACACCATTAAAAAAGAACTACATAAAGGTTTGTCAGATAGAGTGAAAGAAATAGTACGTTTGAAAGAAACTGTTTATTCTCAAAAAGGTCTTTAAGACTGGAAGACAGTGACACATTTCATGATTCCTCTCTTTGTCATATCATTTAATGACACTAAGATACTTTAAAAACAAACAAAAAAACCCAAGCAAGCAAGCAAACAAAACCCAAGAATTCTCTCCTCACAAAATCAGTGCAAAAGTATTCATTTTCTTAATATTAAGAGATGAGAAATTAATTATTTGGAAGTGAGTTTCCTTCTTTGTTATGTTTTTCAACATAAATTCAGTACTCTGGTTGCTTAATCTTATTTTAATTAGAGAGTTTCAGAGTTGTTTGGTCTTTTTTTAAAAAATGTATAGATGTTGCTCTTACAGTGCGTTGCATGAAGTACAAGCCTGTGCACAAAGAACAAGTCTGTATTTCTGTATTTGCCTGGGGCTTTTCTGGGCTGGTGAGCAGCAGTCAGGATTTGCTGAATTTGATCCTGAATTTTCAGTTATTTTTTTCTGATGATACTATGAAGCTCTGGCTAAGGAAATAACACAGTATTTAGTCACTACTTACCCACATAATCTGATATATCTGTATAACTTGTAATTTTTTTCACTAAATGACAAATACGTGTTGCGACTTCTGCTAGTTCAGAACTATATTTCTAAAGAAGCAGTGAGGTGAGTAATACAACCACTCCATTGAGGAAATGGCTGTGCTATTGTAGGTGACTTTGTTCTACTCCCACTCTTTCTTTGCCTGCTTAAATATTTATCTGAGGTAGTAACAATAATTATGAAATGTAAGTTAGCAGCTGTTAGCACACATATTTTTGTTGCTGACAAATTCAATTAAAGACATTGCTAGCTAAACCAATCAAATAACAGGTAGATCAGAAAAGGTCAACTCTGAATTATTGTTTCCCATAATAATTTCCCAAACCATTAAGTCCATAAAATTCATTTGAAATTGAAGCTCGTAAAAGTAAATTATGGAAAATACCTGGCTAGTTTGTGGGTATTCTAGAGCATAAAGCTGTGTGTTTCCCATGCATAATGTTCCTGCTAACTTTTTCCAGGTTGCAGCATGACTACAGATGGGGTCTAGCAGTATTTTCATTACAAATGCCTATTTCCAGGAATGCTGAGTATAGTCTGAAAGGTTTCCCCCGCCTATCAGTACAAACCCAACATTTTTTTATTTTTTTTTAACTATGTTTTGGGGTGTTTATGAATGACATGAGAGAAGGCTTGATACACAGTAATAAATAAGTTTATTGTAGTAACAGCAGTAGCTTTTGAACTTCAGTAATCCAAAAGGGAATTACGTTTCCAAAATTCCAGTGTGAATTTGAACTTCTTCATGAATAAAAACGCAAAATAATGATTAAAATAAAACCGAGAGATCTTAAGAATAAGACAGGATGAAACAATAATTTATACAGCTGCATAAAGCTTTTAGTTAATCTATGATCAAGGCCTCTTAAAAATAATATTTGGAACAGTTCCACACAACTGAGGTTTTTGTGGTCCTGATTTGGCTCTTATGACACTTGTAACAGCTTATGGGGGTCAGAAAGGAGCCTAAACTGAATAGCTGCAGAAATAGGTAATTTAATGTGACCACAGTTGGTTTTTAAACAAAGTATTTTATCAGAGAATGCTGGCTTAAAAGAGAATAAGGCTTTTCATGAGGACAACAGCTATCACAACAGCAAAAGTTGGTAAAAACTAGCGAAAAAGGAGAAACCAATACCCATCCAGGAATTTTAAGGGAAAAAACTAATAACCACCAGAGGTTAGGCTGGAGTTAGGCACCCTAAATGGCTGTAATGATTATTCACCTGCAGTTAAAATGCCTTTCTTTATTTCACTGTGTAGCACAAGGAAAAATTGAACATGTGTCTGCTGAAATACCTCATGGGGAACTCATATGTCCTAAATTGGAAAAAAAAAAAAAATTATCATGTCTTATTCAACTATTCTGAATAGATGCTAGAAAAGAAAAAAAAAAAAAAAAAAAAAAAAAAGAGGGCTATGGAATCAACAGGTGCTGCCAAAACAATTTCGACCTCCTCTGCTTCTACAGAAATATGGAATTATCTGGTTTATAATTACTCCAGAAGAGTAGTTTAGCTCACATTAGCCAAGACACCTTCGCGGTCTACTACGGATGTTTATTAAAGTGAAGAACAGTGCAAATCCTCCATCCCACTGAGGGGGGAGGGTGAGCGAGTGGCTGTGTGGTGCTTAGTTGCTGGCTGGGTTTAAACCACAACACACATTAAAGCCATTGTGTACTTAAATAGTACAACACTGAGAGATCACAGTACTTAAATTTGAATATGTTATAGATATTATTGCAGTATATAACTGGAATTTTAGTTTTAATTTTTACCCTGAGTAGTTGTAATTTATTTTATTTCTGTTTTAGAGAGAAAATCTTGAGATCTTTACCAACTTGCAGCACTATCAGACTCTTAAGTGCAAGGGTTCAGATTTTTTTTTTTTTTTCCTGTTCTGTAAGCATTACTCTTTCCCAGATTGTAGCTGTAAGTTAAGTTTACTCAGAAAAGTGATTACTTGCAATTCTTTTTCTTATAGGAAGCTAGAAACATTTTGATTTGGCATTGAAAAAAGGGCATTTTTTTTCCTTTTTGTTAATCTGTATTAGTGGGTAGAGGTTCAAGGCTTCTTTTGAAAATATAAATGCCCAGCTGTGGGTTTCTAGCTTGAATTAATTTAGGTGAAAGAAACACAGTTCAAACACAAGTGTTAATGTTGTACAACATTGAGAATCTGCACTTTCATATTCAGACTATTTCATTACCATGGACACACTTGTGGTTTTTGTCTGGTACAAAGAGGAAATGGCTTCAAGTTGTGCCAGGGGAGGTTTTGATTTGATATTAGGCAAAATTTCTTTACTGAAAGGGTTGTCAGGCATTGGAACAGGCTGCCCAGAGAGGTGGTTGAGTCACCATCCCTGGAGATGTTCAAAAAACATGTACACATGACACTTTGTGGCATGCTTTAGTAGGCATGGTGGTGCTGGGTTGATGGTTGGACTTGATGATCTTGGACCTTTTCCAACCTTGATGATTCTATGGTTCTATGATAGTGAACAAATGCCAGCTGTGTTTTTGCAGATCAGTCATCAGCATCAAAGGAAATACATCTAACTGGGAAAGCGAAAAGGGATAAAATGCTGCCTTGAGCTGTGTAAAATTGAAACAGCTTAGTTTGATAGTTGCATGTAATAAGTTCAGGCAGATGGTTTTTAAAAAATTCTAAAATAACCTAGGGACTTCACCATTTACAGAATTATCTGTGACCCAAAATACACATTACAAGGGGATTACTACTGAAGGGTGTGTTTTCTACTACAAACCACAGAGTTGTAGACAAATATAAACAAAGGGGAAATGCTTTTCTTTTGCTAATGACCATATTAATGAACTGAAGCATCCTTCAGATGCTTTGGAAACCGAAAACTCTTAACTGAATTGTGATGTCTTAGAGTTTGTTAAAGACAGGAATAATACTAGAACAACCACAAAGATATTACTTATACTCTTATGAGACAATTCATTGACACAAAAGAGACATACGGAATTTTAAATCTATGTAGCTGAACTGAGACTGTCAGGATGGGAATAAATTGTATCTCTCAAAATCAGTGATTTCTTTTTCTTGCCAGAAGCACAGTGGAAGGTTAAAACAATCACATTAATTAAATATCTTCCCCTTAAGTATGCATCCAATTGCTGTGGTGAAAGTTATAATCAATTTTGATCGTTTTCTTCATTCAGAACATTTCCATGGGTATATCCCTCTCTACAAATATACACCTTTAACACATGTAAGTGATCATTATTCATGTTTGTGACTGCATTTTCTCCATACTGGGAAAACACGTTGATACTGCTTTAAAAGTGCTTAGGCAGTTCTATTGAAGTTTCATGGCTCAGCCAGTGAAATAATTGTCTTCACCACTTGGAATTACCGTGTTTGTACCAGTATTGTGTTACTTTGATAGGGAAAAAACCTGGGGGCAATTATTTCTGTTTGTCATGCCCCGCCCACCTGCTCTATACTTTGTTATCTGTGGAAGAATGTGATGTTCAGCACAACCTCTGCTTTTGGTGGGCTCTTTTCCCTTCTCAACTTCTCTACTGTCTGTAGTGCCAGAACATCATCGACTTCACATCATCTTCAATCTCAGGGTGAATTCCTCTGCTTTGCAAACTCTGCTTGCTCTCTCCACAGCCAAGAGTTTCTTTTCTCTCTGCCTGAGAATTTTGGCCTGTTTGCAATCTTACGAACTGAACTAGTCCCAAATCTCTTTTGTAACTTCACTTTTTTTTTCATTTATTTTTTATTTAAGAATGTGAGGCTTGTGCATTGAGTACAATAATTATCAAGGTTCTGCAATAGTTTGCTAGTTTCTCTAACTTGCCTGATTTAATGGAAGACTGTTAAAATACCACATCCCCGAAATGTCAGAAATAAACCTGCTCAACGGGTATCCCTTGCCACCACTTTTTTGCAAGTATATAATGAAATACTGTTTAGGGATTATTTATCTATTCTTATTTCCAGAGACTTTTTTACACTGCTGCAGCTTCTCAATATTTTTCCTGTTGGTCCTTGATGAGGCATGTTTTACCAGCTCCACCCTGATGATACAGCTGTGTCAGTCTCTGCACAGTACCAATTCCATGCCACAGACTGCTCTGTATGGACAGCTCTGTACAAGATGATACAAGATTATATGCAGCAGTATGGAAAACTCTATTCCATTCAGAAGATACCACCATCATTCCACCCAGCCCAATCCCAGTGTTATCCTAGTTTTAGATCATTTATCAGGGGAGCAAAGGATCTATGGGGAAAAAGGCTGGTTTATATCCAATATTTGCACCAGATTGAATATGTTTGTACTGGGGAAGAGAAAGAAATTGTAACACTCAATTATGAAATTTTGTTTAGTGCTGTGGGAGTTCTGGTTTGTGGTAAGGTTGCATTAAGAAAATGTGCTACCTTGCACCAATTTTGCATGGGTTGTTCACATTTTAATTTTCTGCTTGATGCAAATTACAATGTATGTTATAATAGACATTTATATGATGTTATACAAACCCCCTCCTATCTCATGTAAAATATTCCTGGAAGGGCAAACTGAGAAAAGCAAAGTTCAACACAGTTTTAGTACATGAAACAGGTCATATATTTCTTTCACTCCCAAGAACAAGAAAACTGGAAAAAAAATACCAGCTCAAACGGGACATTTTTTGCAATTATGTGCCTCTTGATGAAGTTAGCCTCTTGCCCTCAGATGTAGAAATGAAAGATAACAACTTGAGATGCGGTCAGTGATCACTTTATCCTCTAACAAAACAAAACAAAGCAAAACAAAACAAAACAAAACAAAACGGAGCCTGTATTGTTTCTTCTATGTAGTATTATCTAGATTTCTGATGGTGTTTTTATCTAATATTTTTAACGGACTGTTTTCAATGAGTATATATTTCAGCTTGGTTACTTTCTTTTTCCTGAGAATTCACATTAACTACAGAGAACCTACTGTACTTCACCACAGAATATTCTTCTATAATTTATTTTTGATCACCCATTAATGTTGTATAAATTTTTTTTTTCTGAAATTTAAGGTAAAAATATTTTTAACTGGAGCTTTCTATATTTGAAGCACATTTATCATATTTCTTACTATGTGCCACCTTCTTACACACTTACACACACACGCAGGACTCAGAATAACTCCACTGGTGTCCCAGTCCCCTGGCTATTGCCCTGAGAACTCTGTAGTCATGTCTGTTATACTCCAGGTTGCTCCTTGTAGTATAATTGGTTTCAACATAGAAGAACGGTGGGGGCTAATAGTCAGAGGGTCAGGCAAGCTTTGACTGTCTCTCCACAACATCCTGGATACGAGGTCCCACCAAGAAGCTAACTTCCCTAGAGAAGAAGTCAGGTCAGCAGTTGAATGCCTCCATCCCTCACAGCAGGGAGTGACCCACTACTATCACTTGTTATTTCCTTTTCATGCTCTTGCATGGGTTAGGATTAGTCATCCTGGATTCTTCGTTTGGAAGTAAACTGTAATGGGTGTTTTAAAATTGATCAGTTTCCAGGATACCACAATCAAAAAGAAATTTGGAAATATTTGAGTATTTGCCTTTTTCTCAAATATATGGACCTGCACAGGAGTAAACAGCAAGCTGTTGAGACAACAATCATGTAAAAAAAAATGAAGTTTAAAAAAATGCAGTAAGTTAAGATAGCTTCCTAGAAGGTTGTTTGCTTTGAAAGTTACAGTGGACTATATAAAAGAGTCTCATACTGTTTATGCAAGCTGTTAATCTAGTTCCATCCTGGTGTCAGAGCACATCCCCTCTGGAGATTGGTGTGAATAAGTAAGATTATATTCTTTAAGCAGGAGAGAAGTTTTTCTCAAGTGAGAGGCACATACAAAGTTACCACGTGAAATATCATGAGAAGATTTTTTAGGTCTTTCATACTAGAGATCAGATAATATTTGTTGAAAGGTTAATCAACATCAGAACTGAATTTCCTTAAGAATTTAGGGTGCTTGAGACACCTTAAAATGTAAGGAAAAAAAATTAAAAAATCTCTTTAATAGGAAAATCACAAATGCTAAAATGTCATGAAAGAAGAGGCACTAATGTACAGGGGAAGTGGAAGAGAGAAATAGACATTAGTGCTAAAAGAAAGTGGAATGTTACTTGAGTTTTTCATGTGTAAAGTGCCAGCCACCTTCCTAGTACCCTTTTTCCTTTTGCTGCTTATCAAGAAAAACAAAACAAGGTATAATGCAATCTTATAATTGAATATAAAGAACTAAATGATAACTGTCTCATATTTACAGAACACAAATCCAATATCCATGTACATAAACTTGCCAGGTAATGTACATGGCACAAACAACAAAGCCTAAGTACAGTACAACACACTGTGCTGTAAGAAGGGAATCAAATAAAAATTGCCTAGAAGAGCTCCTGTTTTCAATCCAGTGAAAAGCTGCTGCCTTCAAGACAAGAAGCTCTTGACCCTTAAATTGGTTGCAGTAGTTGGTAAATCTTGACTTGCCTGAAGATGGGGACTGCTAATTATCAAGGTTTGATTGTGATATTTTCCCACTGATATGGCAGCTGCCTCAAAATTACATTTGGCTAGACTCCCAGACATTAAAAAATGGGATGGACCAAGGAGATTGAAATCCCTCCGTATGTCCATTTTGTATTCATGACTTTTATCACTTTTAACACAGCACGTTTCATATCTGTGGTGCATAAAAACAAGTATTTCATTTCACTGAAACCAGTCCAGGTAAGGTTTCTCTTAGCAGTAGTAAGGTCTGTAATTGACAGCTTCTGGGCTGTGTGGATTATTTCATTCTAATAAATTCAGCTTCCCAGGTGATGATTGTTGCTCTCAGTTATTGATAATTATGTCTTAGGAGTAGTGTAGTGCTTTCTGAGAACATATCACAAGTGTGTCCTCAAAAGAACAGAGACTGATTGTTTGAAGGATTCATTCTCTTTAGTGCCACAATTATATTTTACAACTGTTCCTAAAGGGAAAGCCACACCATTTTTTTTAGACATTGTGTTCCCTTAAACATTTCTTTAGGCAAACAAATATCTCAGTCAATATGCAGACTAGAACAGTGTGTCCGGGACAAATTAACACATAACAATACCCAAAAATATTTGAAGAAATGGTACATAACCTTTATTCTAGCTAAAGGTATTACCCTTTTATGGAGATATCATCAAGTAAACTGTCAGTTTGTAAAGAGTATGTGCTGGGAGAGCCCTAATTTATACCTTGAGAATAGCTCATCTTGTATTAAAACTCTTTCCCCACAGAGTGTCCTTCACTTCAGCAACTTTTATTCTTTGCCTAAGAACCATCCCCTTGCCGTGACTTGAACTGTACCTGAAACAAGCACACCATATATCCAAAGTTACAGCTGCTTTTTAAATCACTGCTCTGTGTGTGTGTGTTTGTGTGTGTGTGTGCTGCCTTTTTCAGCTCTTACAAATAGTTACAGGAATGTGCAGCAGAATAACCCAGTGCAATATGACTGTTTTAAAGTTATTTACTTTCATAGTTTCTTACAGATTTTTTATTTTGGCTTAGTGGAATCAGGTTCAGACTAGAAAAATGATCAATTGTAAAACTTAACTGAATTCTTTATATCTATTGAAATTTCTCTCTCTCACTCTCTCAGACACATACATATGCACACACACAAAAGTTATAGACTATGGTAGAGTTTGTTTTTCATTGTTCATCCTTACAGGTATTTCCATCCTGGACAAATCCATTGAGTTTTAACAGGTTTTCTATCATGTAAAACTGATTAATTAGGATGGAGAATGAGGTTATAATAACATAAAAAAAGGTTTTGTTCTGCTATTAAACAGATATTATTATCATCATCATCATCATCATCATCATCATCATCATCATAGAATCATAGAATCATAGAATCATAGAATGTTTTGGGTTGGAAGGGACCCCTAGAGGTCATCTAGTCCAACCCCCCTGCAGTAAGCAGGGACCCTACTAATTAGATCAGGTTGCTCAGAGCCCCATCCAAACCTGGCCTTGAATGTTGCCAGAGATGGGGCCTCTACTACCTCTCTGGGCAACCTGTTCCACTGTTTTACCACCCTCATTGTAAAGAATTTCTTCCTTATATCTAGTCTAAACCTACCCTGGTTTAGTTTAAAGCCATTACCCCTTGTCCTGACACAGCTGGCCCTACTAAAAAGACCTTCCCCATCTTTCCTATAGGCCCCCTTTAGGTATTGAAAGGCCACAATCAGGTCTCCCCGCAGCCTTCTCCTCTCCAGGCTGAACAAGCCCAACTCTCTCAGCCTGTCCTCATAGGAGAGGGGCTCCAGCCCTTGGATCATTTTTATAGCCCTCCTCTGGACCCAATCCAATAGTTCCATGTCTTTCTTGTGCTGAGGTCTCCAGAGCTGGACGCAGCAGTCCAGGTGAGGTCTCACCAGAGCAGAGTAGAGGGGCACAATCACCTCCCTCGACCTGCTGGCCACACTTCTCTTGATGCAGTCCAGAGTACGGTTGGCCTTCTGGGCTTCCAACACACATTGCTGGCTCATGTCCAGCTTTTCATCCACCAGCACCCCCAAGTCCCTCTCAGCAGGGCTGCTCTCGATCCTTTCTTCTCCCAGCCTGTATTGATACTGGGGGTTACCCCGACCGAGGTGCAGGACCTTGCACTTGGCCTTGTTGAACCTCATGAGGTTCACACAGGCCCACCTCTCCAGCCTGTCCAGGTCTCTCTAATGACATCCTGTCCTTCTGGACACCATTAAGAAAAAATAGCTTATTTTTCACTAGCTGGCTGCTTTACTTTTTTTGTGTGCCTTACCTGATGTATAAAAAACAATTTAATAATGTATTATTTTTCTGAAACTCATAGTTTCCAGGAAGAAGGTTATTTAATTTTATTTGTTTTATAAGAAAAATATAGAAGGAAAATGCCACAGAATGCTTCTTATAAGAAGTATCTGGCCCTGCTTAGCTATAAATATTATGTGCAGGGAAGACATGTAAGTACAATTCAAATATGTTTAAGCTGAAAAAAAAATACAGGTATAAATAAATTTTTATTTCATAGAATATTTTTACAAACCCAGATTCAAAGTTAATATTTTGCTCAATTAGTTTTAGCCTTTAAGTTTCCAGATGGTAAAAAAGAAAGTGTATGCTAAGGTCCTGAATGACCCCCATCATTTACAGAGTATGAATTGTCTTTGGCAGTAGAGGAAGTTAGAGATGATTGTTTATAGAGAATTAAAAGCGACAGCAGCAGGATAGCTGGTGTCAGTAAGTCAACTATGCAAGTCAGTTTTCCTCACTGTACTATGAAATTATCCAGTTCCTTTGAATTACACACTGACGCAGACTGTGTCTTTGACTATCATGAATGAGCAGAAGGCATTGATTAAATTTCTCTCAGCTAATCTGCATTTTAAAAAATCGATTATGCTGCTGCTACGTGTGTACATACCATCCTACTTCTTTGCTGTATCTTCTTTTTGCACATGTGCTTCTCCAATAGTTACTGTGATTTCTGTACATACGCAGGAAACCTGGTAATGACATATTTCCTTTTTGCAGCTGGGCAGGACAGAAGACATGAAAGGGAAAGCAATAATTATCAAAGCAGTAGGGATGGTAAGAAGTGATGGATCTGCAGTCCTATGAAACCAGGATTTTTCACCTCTAAGTGTGTTGCAACAGTTAAAACAGCTCAAGTACAGAGATGCAGTTTATTTTACAGACGCTGGAATTCTTCATAATAATGTTCTCAACCATTGATTGGTTAAAATTAATTGAGGTCATGATGTCTATAAGTTCTCTAGCTGAAATACCAGCAGGTTTCTGTTGATCCTATTATAAAACATAGAAGGCTATTTTTTTTTTTTTACTTCTGTAACTCCATGGATCTTGATGCTGTGTCAAGCTAAAACTCTAAGATCTAGTGGCAAAAATTTCTGCAGTATTTATGTTTATTAAAAAAACCCAAAACAAACCCACAAACCAAAGCAACAAAACAAATGATTGTTCTGGTTAAAAGATTTCCATGGAAGGTGTGTTGGGTGGCAACAGAATATTTTATAAAAATATTCATCAAGCTGGGAGATGCCTGAATTTCCAAAGTACTGAGTTTTTCACAGTCCTCCCTTCCAAGGGATATAGATTCAAAACTGCTGTTACTAATACAAGGCCTGGTGCCAATTTCTCTCTGACCTAATGTGTTAGAATATGAAACAGAACTGCTCCAAATATACATAAGTGACTGTTTTGTGTTTGGGTTTTTTTTTTTCCCCTCATCAGTCTGCAGTTAGGGTAAGTGCTAGGCATACTGTATGTAAACAAAAGATGTCTCCAGTGTCCTATGTGACTATTCTAACAACTAGGCAAATTGTTATTCTTGAAAAGCATGGTACTCCCCTGAGATTGGGCTTTTTATTTGGTTTGTTGGATATTTCTTTCTTCCTTGTGCATGAAAAAAATTATTTCTCTTTTTTTGCTTTTTAATTCTCATGTAGAAAAATTTAAAGTCAAGACCATTTATTTTTCAAGGAAATGGAACTTCTGTTTCCTAGCTTGTGTTAAAAGGTGTTATACCATGTGGGACATCAATAATTAAAAATAATAAGTAGAAATCAGTTTTGTTCATAGAGAATACAGTAGTCCATGGGAAGATGAGACATTTTGAAACTTTTGATTGTCCATTTTGATGATACAGCTCTGTAGAACACTGATATAATAACCATGATGTTGGATACCTGAATTCTGCATTATGTGCACTAACAATGACAAAACATCGTATTGACTGGGTTTGAGAGGGCATTATATTAATATAATCAGGCGCGGAGAGGAGAGACAATAGCTCAGTGCCCCTGTTTATACTATGAAAGTAATATAGAGCAAGGGGCTAAGTCCACACAATACAGTTCACTGAACAGGTTCTTGGTCAGGTCCTGTTGTATATTAACAAAATTGGCTTCCCCCCCACCTTATTTCTACAGGTGTTATTAGTTTGGGTGCACAGCTATACAATATGGATAAGTTAGTTTTAGAAAATGGTAGGGTGCCATTAGATCAGTGATCTCTGCACTGTGTTGCAAAGAGACTTCAGAAACGAGATGTGTGGTGTTGTTGCAAGCAATTAACCATGTGGAAAAAAAAACCCAAACCAACAAACAAATGAAAAACCCCACGAACTAACCAAACAAAACCTCAGCAACCCAAAAACCTTATTCTGAACATCTAATTTTCTTGTTTTAGTTTCCTGCAGGAGAGCAAGATAGCTGAACCTGAATATACACAGGTTCAATTTTGTGGAGGGTAAAATCTGTAGTTGCTCCTGCTGACTGATATTCTTATAAAGATCACACTAGGCTCTTACACAAATGAATTTCAAAATATGGAAAACAGGAATCGGAGAAAATTCTCAAATTATCAAACAATCTTTTTATATTATTTACATTTGTAATTACATTTGTAAGTTTTGTAAATATTTAAGTTACAGCAAATTTAATAGATTTTCAATTAATTTCATTTTAAGATTACTTTGATTTTCTTTGGTTTATTTTCACATGTTTTGGTGTCAATTTATAGCAAGCTCTCTTGAAATGCAAGGTAAGTTTCCACTTCTTTGGAAAAGACTGATCTTGAAAGGACTTCTTCCATGCCAAAGTTTCAGAACAATATACAGGTCAGAATCTTGTTGCAAAGCAACTCTGTGTCAGTGATATAGCATTGATTATTAAGTTGTGTTCAACAATAAAACTATGTGGTTTAGTTCATAAAATATCACGAATGACAAAAATTTAGCAAACAATTAGCCAAGATTTTTAATGCTAATTTTTTTTCAGCTTCAAAGGCAAATATTTTATACAACTAATTTTCTTAATTATTTGTATTCTTTAAAAAGTGCTAATGTAAGCCTAAAAATTGAGTTAATGCTTTGCAAACAAGTACCTCTGAAAGCAATATATGTCCCATAGGACAAATGAGTTAAAAGATTAAAAGAAAATGAAGAATAATTTACTTTAATGTATCCACAAATGATTTAATAAAGGATTTGAAGTTTCCTTGAAATAACTTCTTTGAAATATTTGCTGCCTAGTTTAAGAGGACAGGCAAGCAGTAACAAAGTAGGCAATACAACAGTGCCAATTTATTTTTTTACATATATTGCTCATATATACACAAATAACATATTTGGGGGTCCTGGTGGACAACAAGCTCAATATGAGTGAACAGTGTGCTGCTGCAGCAAAAAAGGCCAATAGGATGCTGGGTTGCATTAAAAAGGGCATCACCAGCAGAGATAAAGAAGTCATTATCTCACTCAGCACTTGTCAGGCCACACCTGGAATACTGTGTTCAGTTCTGGTCCCTCCTATATAAAAAAGATGTGGACAGGCTGGAGGGGGTTCAGAGAAAGGACACCAGGATGATCAAAGGACTGGGAAGCCTGGCATATGAGGATCGGCTGAGAACTGGGTTTGTTCAGCCTTGAGAAAAGGAGGCTTAGAGGGGATCTCATCACCATGTACATTTAAAGGGTGGCTACTTAGAAGATGGAGACTCCCTTTTTACAAGGAGTCGCATGAAGAGGACAAGGGGTAATGGATACAAGTTATTCTTGGGGAGATTCCAATTGGACATGGGAGGAAGATTTTTCACAATGAGAACAGTCAGCCACTGGAATAATCTCCCCAGGGATGTGGTTGACACTGCCACACTCGACACTTTCAAGATGCAGTTTGACAGGGTGCTGGGCCATCTTGTCTCGATTGTGCTCTTGCCTAGAAAAGTTGGATGAGATGATCCTTGAGGTCCCTTCCAACCTGGTATTCTATGATTGTATGATTCTATGAATTCTAGTAAGAATACTAACAGTTTGCAAGCCTTCAATAATCTCTGAAAGATGTTATTTCTGAAAACAAGTTTGCACAGATCTAGCGAATCTGTGGTAGGTAAATTTTGTATAAATTCTCCCATGACAGGTACACTGACTGAATTTACCATTATCCTATTTTCTGTAAGCATTACTGTTGACATAAGCCACTGTTTATAACAAGAAAAACCAAAACCAAAACCAAACCCACCAAACCCAACAACAAATAAACTGCAAAAGCTGAAACCTTAATCTTTTAAATAAGTGGCCTGAGTTTTAGTGTTGTCAGCTTTCTACAATTCCCCAAAAAAAGTCATATAAAAAGCCCTACCAAAACACGGCAAAGAAATCTGGTCTTGTTATGTGCTTGTAAATAAGTTTTGTGCTTGCCACAAAATGCTTTTTATAGAAGCCTAGAAGGACAAACTACTGTTAACAGAAGTTACTGGTTAAGAGATAAACAGATTGGGTAAAACAGTTTCTTATGACGCAAGATGGAACAGTGGGGTTTGTGTGAATAAATTACTAATGCAAATGAAATGTGATCTAAAAAGGTGTAATGTCATCACAAAAACAACTGTAAAATGTATTTTTGAAAATTAGGTTATTAATCAAAATTTGTATATTAATTTCTGTTAGTACCACCAGGCTTTGTTACCAGACATACAGATCATTGTCTAAACACTAAAGTGGTATAAATTGTTTGTGTGGGAAGTGCTTTAAAATTAATCTAATTGGCATACATCATGCTAGAGAATGTATTTAGGTAACTTTGATATGAATAAACAGTATGTGACAGAATGTATCTCACCAAAAATTACTCATAATAATTTTTGGACTAAAACCTAACATGAACAAGAGTCTGTAAATTACGGCCTTGAATTTCGTAAGTGACTACCAAGCAGATATCAGATTTCTTTCTGCATCACTGAAAGACAGGAGAGAAAAAAGAAAAGGAAAAAAAAAAGGGAAATGCCCTGACTATTTTTTCAAGTGTAGGGTAAATTGCTTTAAACTATCACCTGCAATTGATGGAGGACATCCTAACCCAAAGACTAAATCTGAACTCTGTTAATCACAGAAGTGTAGGTCTGAAATCTGCCTTTAATATAATATTATAATAATGCCTTGAATAATCTGTGTGTGAGCATACTAATATAATGTATGAATGTGCCTTTGACTTTTATTTTAAAACTGTCATGATTTTTTTTATTATTTTAGTTTTATTTCTTTGTGCTAGAAAACCTTTTGTGACATTCAAGCTTTAGGTTCAACTTAGCTTTCTATCACTGGTCAGACTGGAAAGAGAAGGGCCTTCAAAAGAAAAAAAAGCCAGAAACATCCAATGCCAAAATGTCATGATAGTCTCTTCCCACTAGTTTTCTTGTCTGATTTTTAAAACATGGGAATTCAGGTATATAAATGAACGTTGTATCTATTGCTTGCTATTGAAATTGACTTTATGAATCTTTAAAGGTTTTACCATCATTAAGTGCTTTCAAAGCATTCCAGAGTTGCAGTACAATAAACAGTTAATGATCTTTATTATAAAGAGCTGTCTTCTTGGGGATGTACATATTTTTCATAATGACTAAGACCTGGAGGAATGCTTCTGAAACATGGGTAGAAGCTCACTTTTCTTCCCACATTCCTTATTAAATCTGGGTTTTTTCCTCACAGAAGTGTAGAAATATTATGCAAGAAAATAATATGTAAGGTTGCTCAGTTTGATTATTTTCAAATAAGTGTCTGATTTTTAAAAAAATAAAGTTGCCTAAGATAACATCACCTAAATGTTCAGATTACACTGGAAATAATGAACTCATCTAACATTTGGGGCCAATTTATGAACAAATAGTTTAAATACTAAAGACAAGATTTTTAAAAAATGCATAGCTACAGCACTTCTACACAGCTGCTGGAACCTAGTCTTAGGGGAATAGTGGAACAGCAATACTGACCTATTTTTCAACAAGATCTGAACTTTAGCTTGACAAGATGCACTATCTGAGTTGCCAACAGTTGCAGAAATGACAGTCCTATAGGTAAGGAAGTATACTATTATAAAAAGACTGGTTTAAAAATTCTGTGCTTTCAGGTATCAATATTAATTTCTATTTGTCATTTGAAGACATTGATTGAATATGACATCCATAATTCCACATATGGAAACATAACCATATACGTCAGAATAAATATTGTACCTCAAACAGCATACAAATACTTCCAGAATTCCCATGTAGTGGTCCTTCCCTTATTCTTTTAGTTCAACTGTCTACTAGATTCCCAGTTATAAAACTCATGCTGAAAGGGCTGGAAAGAGAGGAAAGAAACATTTCTTCTTCAAGCAGAGAAATGCTTAGGAAGGAGAGATCTAAATACAATGGGGGGGGGGGAGAGTTATATGTTTATGAGGAATACGTGAAGAAAAGAACCCTTCCTTTGCCCAATAATCAGTTCTCTTAAGACACTTATCAGTGCAGAAACAAGAAAGATGCCTAATATTCTCAGACCAGTTCTCTGTGTTATCTCCTTTTGAAGCAGTTTGGGAAATCAATACAGCTGTTTATAGATGTGAGTGTAGTAATCCTGTAAGAGTAACCCAAATTAATGTTTTAATACTTTCTGCAAAGTGAAATAACTCATTCATATACAAGAGGTTGACCTCTGCAATAGCACAATATGTTACACTTAATATTAAATCTTGTGTGACAAAAATTAAAAAAAAAAAAAAGGAAAATCAACCTTGAACACACCTTATGCTGAAAATCTGAGTTTGTTTCTTGCACTTTACATGGGTTGTCAAAAAATTGTGTTATTGAAAAAAAAAAAAAAAAAGAAGACAAGAAAAATAAACAGGCCACCAAATTATTTTCTTGGTAATTTTGTTGAATGGTTTCTGAATAAACAATTTTTTTTGCTTGTTGTACCTTTATTAACAATGAATAAAATTCTTTTGAGAGGATGAATGAAATATTTATCATGATATTTTGTTTTTCTTTCAGACATTTTTTAGAATTTGTTTGTTGTTGGATTTTTTTCTGTGTGTTTTTTGGCTTTGTTTTGGTAAAGGTCTTTAGACTATCTGCTCTTTTTAAACGTATATGCTGTCAACACGAAAAGGCACTTGCTCATAAGTTACACGGATATTTTACAACATCTCTGGTTATGTCTTCTGATGGTGATTCATGGGTTGAAATTTGAGCAAGAAAAAGGGCCTGGAAATTTGTGCTGTCTCAGATGCCTGATAGTCATTGACCCTTACCAGGATTTTGGAGAATAAGTATCCTGACATCCTCTTGAAACTCAAATACTTGTAATTAAAAACTAAAATTGAAGAGCACGGAAGACAAACATCAAACTCTGATAAGCATCAAAGCATCAAACTCTTATTTTGAATGCAAATTTATTTATGCAAACTTCTTTCTATATTTTTGAAAGGGAGTAGGATCTTATCTGAAGAAAATCTCTGCTGCGGTATTCTGCCTAATTATTGTCAATACAGTAGTATTGACATGCCACAATAAGAAAACATTCTGTATGGATTTCAAACATCTATTCATATTTCTTGTGAAAAGAAGATTGCTTTAATTTCTAAACTGGAAATGCCAAAAAAGTACTACATCTTATTTAAAGCAAGTATTTTTGTAACTTCAAATTGTTTAATCTTAAAACCAACATTTTTTAGATTTTCATCAAAGGAATATCAGCACTATTTTTCATATGGTGACAAAATCCACCTGCTTCGATTTCTCATTCCTAAAAATGTACACATTTTTTTTGTTTTCTCTTATTTACATTTAGAAGGCAATATATTTTCTGATTTTTTTCTTATAATAAAACCCCTATGGGAATTCTGTGAAATGTTGGTTGGAGAAGATATAGAGCATAGCAAAATCACCATTGAATGCAGTAGTTCAAAGTAACAATTCAACTTAATACAAAATCAAGCAATATGTTCTTGTTTGTATTAAATTATTGGGGAATGAGCACAACTTAGAGATTAAGTCAGAATCAAATAATATGAAGGACCAGATATGATAGTAGCTTTATTTCAGTGCAACACAAAATCCTGGATATGTAAAACAAAGACTTATTTAGATAAGTGAAATATGTGATTTCTGTCTTTCTGATGTCACTATATGTGAAAACAATAACATTTACTGCAAATATGTAATCTTTTGTAGACTGGACTTCTCTAGACTGTACATGTTAAAATCTGGATCTTGGATAGAGAGTCACATCATACAAAATCAGAGTAATTTTTAACTTTATAAGAAAAATTAATTGAATTCCTGAACTTTTTTTTTCCTGGGAAACATTCTTTTATCTAGAAAACACCCAAACAAAACCAAAATCAAAACCAACAAAAAAGGAAAAAAAATAAGGTCTCGGGTTACTCTGAGAGGAAAAGAAAATAATTAAGGGTTAATTAACAGAGACTTTTGTTTGAATCTCAACTAACCATTTATAATTTTTTCATCTGTGTATTCCCACAGTATTTTCAATTGTCTTGAGATTTTAAGAATTTATTTCCTCTCCATATTATGCTACTTCTTAGTTGTAAAGCAATTGCTATCCTTCACCCTAGAGTTGGCTGCATTTAATTTCTGTATTAAATAAACTCTAAGAGTTACGATTTCTAAAGTAATTGTGGATAATAAGTTTTATAGAAACACAAAAGCTTCTCACAAAGTTAATCTCCATATCTACCTCTTATGGTCTTTTTTCTACTTGAGTGGCCAGGAGGCACGGTGAAAGCATATGTCCACTTGCTAAGGTACACTGCAAGTCTCCTATTACAGAAAAAATATATAAGCACCAAGGTGTGATGAGGCAATTTTGGAAAAGCAAATATATACTTTGCAAACTTATTTTTTGTGTGTTTTTTTCTAGAGTCTAATTACTCATTGTTTAGATGAAGATCAATGTTCCTAAAAAACAGATTATGCTTTTTAGGATATGGGCACAAACAGTTCTATATTTATGACTGGCAGACTTGGAAATTACATTTACTAACCTTAGAACTGTGTTCCTCATGGCCCTATTAATGTAGTTTGAAAAATGTAGACTCTTATCTCTAACATAATTGAATTTTTTTTATCAACTGCTCTCAGGAAAGCAGTTGACCTGCGTCTTAGCAGGGTCAGTGATTTTTGAACTTAGTGATTCAATAAAGATTATAAAGTAGGAATGTGTAATAGCAGTGCTCACCTAAGATTTACTTTCTGACAATGTTAGTGGGAAAAAAGATTAAACATATTTGCATTAAAAAGATTTTGCAGGTAGATCGATGTCAAATAACTTCATAAACTATTTCCTGATCTATTATTCATTCTTCATCCTATATTTTCCTGTTGTTTTAAACATGTAAAGTGAAATTTCATTAGTTGTTCTCCCTAGAGCATGTTATAGAAGTTATTTGTAGCTACTGAAATAATCAGTCAGGCTTTATTCATAAAAATATAACAGATTATATTAAGAACAGCAAATATAAGCAGAGATATTCCAAGAAGGGCTGGTAAAAACAAGTGATTTTTGTGTTTTGCTGTTGATGTCTCTTGTAAGAAATAAATTGTTGACACTTCTATAATGAAAATGCTGCTACTGCATATCTGTCAGTTTAATGGTACCCCAGAGCTGCATTGTTGGGTTTCATTACGTATTAAAGTAAATAACATTTACTGTGAAAAAATGAAAAATGAATTTCAGTGGAGCAGTTATCTTCCACTTAGCAACCAGTATATTAAAGAAAGATTCTACAGAGAAGATAAGATTTATTTCATGTATTGGTATAGAGCTAAAGAATCCATGCATGAAAAAGGACATGGAAACAAAAGTTAAAGATTTACTAAATCGTTTATAGCAATTGTATGATTAAAGCAATGCAGTGTTTTGTATGGGAAGTTATAGCTGTTTAGAGTAAAATGTCAGGACTAATTTAAGACAGCAAGCTACAGTCATTCTTTTCTGCATATTCTGAATATATTTGAACTTGGTAGCTCTACTGCACATAAATCACTTTTATACATAAAGACTTTGACAATGTTTGGCATCTTATACATTTAAAATAAATCCATAAGAGATACACAAATTAACATACACTGATAATCACCTCAACCTGACACTTTCAGTCAACAGACTGCAACAAACAGGTGACCTTGAATGCAACACCACACTTCATGCTATATTGCTTCAGGAGACAAGCTAAGGGACATGTTCAATTTAGTGGCTCTTGTTTGACATCCAGTAAATCCTTATAGGTACATTCCTTTATTCTCTTTGCTACTACAATCTTTACAAATAAAAGTGTCTACCCTCATGCCTGTAATTGGAAACTTTCAAGTTTTTTCCTCTTCCCTTCTAGATGTTTTTTTTGTATTCTCAACGTATCTTCATGTCAGTGACGAGTGAATGAATAGCTCTTTCTCATTGTCCTTTCTGTTGGTACTGTTATTCTAGGGAAACTGTAATGAGAGGATGGTTGTCAAGACTGTTGCTGAAGATGTCACTAGGGAAACTTATTACTATTGCTTCTGCTTTGGTAGGTGCTTTCCAGAGGAAACAAATTGCCATTAGAACTTCTTCTAGAGATAACCTTGGATTAATCTGGCAAGAGTTTTACATTGCTACTACTAGGTCTATCTATAAGTTTGCTTGCCAGAAGCTATTGCCTAAAAAGGGACTTGAACTGGAATATATGAAGGATTTGGGACATCAAACCAAGCTCAAACAGCTTGATTTAGTACCAGACAAGCAGGATAAAAACAGTGTCAAGTCTTATATGATGATGTTCTCCTTGCATTTCCTCCTTTCCTGTTGGGAAGGATAAACAATTAATCAGTTCACCTTTAAAAATATCTTAAAAATACATGATCCTTGGCCCATTAATAGTATGGTTGAGCTGGATCACCAGTTCTACAGCACTAATAACTGTAAAAACCCACAAAGACAGAAAAGAAAGAAAAAGAAAAGTATAGCTGCTTTGGTTCTTAGAAAAACTGGTGTCTACTTTCTTTTTTCTTTTTTTTTTTTTTTTGACAAAGAAAACATCTGAGTATTTTAAAGAGAAAAAGGTGTTTTCCTTTACTGCAGCAGTTCCATTACTACAGCACACAAAGCCAATGAGAAAATTCTTTCTTATGCCAGGTAATCAGTGTGACTACTGGCAAGATGGTGAACTGTACATTAGCAACTCTGGTTGGGAAAAGATATTTATAGGGCTTTGTTTTAGTTAATAATTTCTTCAGGAACTGTCACATGTCAGGCATTTTGACTAACCTGGAAATACATTTTTTTAAAAAAAAAATTCCTCTGAACTCTATGCTATCTTGTAAGAGTATTTTTTTTAATTGTATAGTATTGGTAATAGATTGTTTAGAGCATATAAAAATATGAATGAAAAATTAATTTTTATCTCAGGATCTGGGAATGTTGTGTAAATTTGGAATTATGCAGATTCACTAAGTTTTATGCTTTGCATACAAAGTTTTGGTCCACATCGACAGTTCCTTATCCTGGACAATCAGTGTTTATTGAGGGATATGAAGAGAACAGAGGAGGCTGTACTAACTTCTCCTGTATACGTCTATTAAAAGTTCAGGTGGGTTCTGCTGCAGCTCCTGAGTCAGTAACAGAAGCAACAGAGTAGTTTCTCAGATAGTAAGCTCTTTAGCAGTAAGAGGTTATTCTGGCCATATCACCACTGGACCTCTCTTTCAGATATAGAGGTGAATGACATAGAGCAACTACAATGCATTCAGTTTTCTCTGTACCAGAGGATATCCCGGAGGAGGTTTCTGGTGAAGCTGGACTTTTTTAAAGGAAAACATCTTCCTAAAGGGCATATGAGCAAATAGACTGAACAGCAGGTATCTTATAAGAAAGACTGATTTTTCTTTCACACAAAATCGTTCGAATGATAGCCCTTGTTTTGACTGTACAGAATATCACACTACGTCTTCTGCTACTGATGAGAAAAATGTCTAATTTTTTTGAAATAACATTATTTTTCACACTTTTCATAGCAACTGTTGCTTATTTTTTTAGGTGTCCCTCAATTACCTTCTCTTTTCCGTGTAACAGTAAAACACCTAAATCTTTCAAGTGTTTTTCTTTGCTGTGAAAATTCCAATCACAGTACTGCTAGTATGTTTTTGATGCTAATACAACTATCTTCACATTGCAGTATATTATGGAAAAACCACCAAAAAAAGATGAAAACAAGGAAGTCTCTTTGTGCTAACACATAACTTTCCTCTTAATTCCTCCTTTTCAAGTCAATTATGAGACTGGATAGATAGTACCAGTAAAACTTAAGTAAAGTACAGAAATTATTTTTACAGAAGGTAAAAGACTTTACATTTAGACAATAATGCCCTTGTGATTTTAAAAAGGAAATTTGTCTACATTCATTTCACTGCGATACTATGAAATTAAAAATTCTTTCTAAAAAATAAGACATTATCAAAAAACCTTAACAGGAAGATATCATCACTCTGTATGTTACATTCAAAATAGCAATGAGAGATTAATCCACATTTTCCATTAGATAAAACTTTAATAAGAGGCCATGGCAGTTGCACCAACATAAGGACTGCTGAATTCACCGGTCTCTACCATATCTCAATAATACAGTGAGAGCACTATTTAGAATACATTCAGTAGATTTTTCCTAGGAATCCTATGAAGATTTCCTTAGTTTAGTTCCCAAAAAACTGCACCATGTATCAAATGCCAAGAATTTGTTGATTCTGCTCCCAGTTATCAGTTTCAGACATTTGGCTAACCTTGCTGACTAACATGAAGCTTAGACACTGTGCTTTCCCACATGTTCTCATCTGGAAGGCAGCCCACACAGATGATGACAGACTGAGCAATGGAGCTTGTTTCTAAGAAACAATGAAATGTAGCATATCTGTCTCCAAGACTTCTCTGAGAGGAAAGCATGTAGATGAATATTTCTTCCTTTGTTTAATATGCACTCTGCATCTTCCTTGCCTATTTATGTATCGGGCATGACACCAAGTAATTACATAGAATTTTTTTTAACAGACTTTTCCTTGAATATTTCAGATTTTGATATTCCATCCTGTCCAAGAAAATATCCAACCCCCAGCCCAGTTAAATAACTTGATTTATTTAAACAACTATCTAATTCTCAAGAGGAATTACAGTATGTAAAGCTTTTCTGCATCAGTCATATTTGCTATATAGAAAGAATGTTGTGGACTGCAAGATAGGCAACTATCACGCTGAGGAGTCAGATCCCTTCACCAGAAAACATGGCTTCACTGTTACATTAGCTATAGGCTCTTTCAATGAATTATTCTGCGTTAAAAAATGCTCTATTACCAAAGCTAATACTTTCAAAGAATTCTTATTTGAATTTGTTTCTTTAAGAATGTTTTTGGGGAAAAAGAGAAATATCAAACTATTCCATTTTGTTGTTTCAAAAATAAAAGGTTCATTCTAACTTTTTGGCTTCTAAAGAGTTCATCTCAAACTTGGGTTAATTATGCACCATTTTGAAAATTATGAATTATTTAAATATAAATATTTTAAAGCACTTGCACTGAAATGGTTCATTTAAGCCTTACCCAAAAATCTAATTTTTTGTTTGCAAACCATTGTTGGGAATTCAGCTTTTCATCACAACCTGGGAAAAATGGCATACTGCTTGGCATGGTTTAGACTACTTGTGATGGCATCAAATGTCATCATATACAGTTCTTCTTTATGTGAATATATGGGGGTTTTTATTTTATAAATGAGTACTCCATTTTGTTATTTCAACTCAATCACATTTACTCACAAGGTAAATATGACGTTCTACAGCCATTCAAGTCTAATTTGAGGCACATTCTTATTTTCATAATTTCTTCCAAGAATGAACAAAGCCAGGCTAAACAACATTTCAGAATGATGTCCAAAGTCTCCACTTAGTTGGCTTCTGGTCCTTATTTTCTCTCCATTCCCTTGGTGCAGACAAGCTGGCAGAGGGGAAGACTGACCTAGCTGAACAGAAAGCCTTGGCTGGAACTCAGGAAAAAAGGAGAGTTTATGACCTTTGGAAGAAGGGGCAGACAATTCAGGAGGACTACAAGGATGTTGTGAGGTTATTCAGGGAGAAAATCAGAAGCCCAACTTGAACTTCATCTGCCTACTGCTATAAAAGACAATAAAAAATGTTTCTATAAATCCACTAAGAATAAAAGGAGGGCTAAGGAGAATCTCCATCCTTTATTGGATGCCAGGGGAAAGATAGTGACAAAGGACAAGGAAAAGGCTGAGGTGATTAATTTCTTATTTGCCTGAGTCCTTAAAATTAATATTAACTCTTTAATACTAAGTCTTTAATATTAAGACAAGTTTTTCTCAGGGAACTTGGCCCCCTGTTCTGCGAGACAGAGACTGGGAGCAGAATGAAGCCCCTGTAATTCAAGGTGAAATCATTAGCGACCTGCTACACTGCTTAGACATAGAAAAACCTGTGTCACTGCATGGGACCCCTGCAAGGGTACTGAGGGAGCTGGCAGAAATGCTCACCAAGCCACTTTCCATCATTTATCAGCAGTTATGGCTCACTGGGGAGGTCCCAGTTGACTGGAAGTTAACAAATGTACTTCTTGTGGAACAAGAAGGGCTGGAAAATTGATCTGGGGAACTACAGGCCTGTCAGTCTGACCTCAGTGCTAGGGGAGGTTATGGAGCAGATCATCTTGAGTGCTATCACGCGGCAGGTACAGGACAAGCCAGGGATCAGGCCCAGCCAGCATGGGTTGATGAAAGGCAGGTCCTGCATGACCAACCTGATCTCCTTCTATGAACAGGTGACCCACTTGGTGGATGAGGGAAAGGCTGTGAATGTCATCTACGTGGACTTTAGCAAGGCCTTTGACTCTGTCTCCAACAGCATTCTCCTAGAGAAGCTGGCAGCTCATGGCTTAGACAGGTGTAAAAAACTGTCTGGATGGCTGTGGCCAGACTGCTGTGGTGAATGGAGTTAAATCCAGTTGGTGGCCAATCACAAGCAGTGTTCCCCAGGGCTCAGTTTTTGGGCCAGTCTTGTTTAATATCTTTATCGATGATGTGGATGAGGGGATTGAGTCTGCCCTCAGTAAATTTGCAGATGACACCAAACTGGGTGGGAGTGTTGATCTGCTGGGGGAGAGGAGGGCTCTGCAGAGGGATCTGGACAGGCTGGATCAGTGGACTGAGGTCAATTGTATAAGGTTTCACAAGGTCAAGTGCTGGGTCCTGCACTTGGGTCGCAACAACCCCATGCAACACTACAGGCTTGGGGAAGAGTGGCTGAAGAGCTGCCTGGTGGAAAAAGACCTGGGGGTACTGGTTGACAGACGGCTGAACATGATCACAGAATCACATACAGAATCACAGAATGGCAAGGGTTGGAAGGGACCTTGGGAGATCATCTAGTCCAACGCCCATGCTGAAGCAGGTTCATCCAGAGCATGTTACACAGGACTTCATTCAGGCGGGTTTTGAATATCTCCAGAGAAGGAAACTCCACAACCCCCCGGGCAGCCTGGTCCAGGGCTCTGTCACCCTCAAAGTAAAGATGTTTTTCCTCATAGTCAACTGAAACCTCTTATGTTTCAGTTTGTGCCCATTGCCCCTTGTCCTGTCCCTGGGCACCACTGAGAAGAGTCTGGCTCTGTCCTCGTGACATCCACCCTTAAGATATTTGCATGTGATGATCCAGCAGTGTGCCCAGGTGGCCAAGAAGGCCAATGACATCCTGGCTTGTACCAGGAATAGTGTGGCCAGCAGGAGCAGGAAAGTTAACGTCCGCCCTGTACTCGGCACTGGTGAGGCCGGACCTTCAGTACTGATGTTCAGTTTTGGGCCCCTCACTACAAGAAGGACATTGAGTTGCTGGAGTGCATCTAGAGAAGGGCAACAAAGCTGGTGAGGGGTCTGGAGCACAAGTCCTGTGACGAGTGGCTGAGGGAACTGGGGTTATTTAGCCTAGACAAGAGGAAGCTGAGGGGAGACCTTATCACTCTCTACAACTTTCTGAAGGGAGGGTGTAGTGGGGTGGGGGTCAGTCTCTTCTCCCAGATAACAAACAAAACTACAAGAGGAAGTGGCCTCTTGTTTAGATTGGATATTAGGAAAAATTTGTTCACCAACAAGGTTGTTGAGCTTTGGAAGTTGTGGAGTCCCCATCCCTAGAGGTATTTGAAAGACATGTAGATGTAGTTCTTAGGGACATCGTTTAGTGGTGGATTTGGCAGTGTTAGGTTAATGGTTGGACTTGATGATCTGAAAGGTCTTTTCCAACCTAAACAGTTCTATGATTCTATGATTTTTTTTCCAGTGAAAAGAAGTTGTCAGACTGCATATTGAGCAAGTTATGCCTTCACTGTTTTAAGACCACATACACAACCTTATATGGCAGCCAAGATTCATTTAAACTCTAATTCTACCCTCTGAACCAGTTTATACATTTTTTTTTCAATTTCTCATACATCCTTGTTAGTCACTAGTACATTTTCTGGTTTTATTTTCTTTGAATTCATACCACAGTCCATTCTTACACCTTTCTTCTTCTAAGAGCATTACTGCTACAGTGGCATTACACTTGAGAGCTCCAGACTTTGTAGAGATTCATGTGTATCTAAGGGCTTTTTCAAAAATATCCAGGTTATAGAAGATGATTTAAGTTTTGCTGCAGTGTGCTGTTGTGCTGCTTCCATATTATTTAGAAAAATAGTTTAGTGTTTTCTATGTTTAAGGAACTGAAAAATCAGACTTGTAATTTTTTTAAAAAATTGAGATCCTAAACAGCTAAAGAATTTTATTGACTATTTAGTTCACTTGGAGATCTTAGAAGGTAAGCAAGAGATTACAAATATAGCTACAAATGAAACTGATTCATTTTAGAATTAGCCCAAACTGATTTGAATCAGTAAAGCACATCATAATTCTAACCAAGAAATTGCTCTTAATATAAGTAGGAATAAATTACCATAGATTGCATTAGCTCTTATTGAAGATAGAATATTCCAATACAAGTAGTAAATAATCATGGTATCAGTATATAGGATTTTTTTTTTCTCCTGTTCCTAAATAAGAACATGTTGATGTTCATTCAAACAAAAAGGCAAACTAGTAGACTCTAACCTTTTGTTTGCTACACAATGTGATGGGCACCACTGGTATGAGTGAAATGAAGTATCAGGAAAGACCTATAAATGCAGGGAAATTCATATCCAGACGCAAACTTCTTACTTCATTCTTATATATTTTATTACACTGATCCCTAAACCCAAATCACTAGTGCAATTTGTATCAAAATTTGTCCTTTACAGATCAAGAGAGCCCACTGAGCTAATGCTATTTTTCATGGCAGTCCATGATGGGAAAGGTCAATGGCATTCCTCAGATATCCAAAGAGGCTGTGGGAAATACAAATGAAATATGAGTGTCCTAAACAGGTCTGTGATTGCATGACTGGGTGGAATAAAACTGTCCTCTTCTGGTACTGAAATTTGTCAGTTGGTAAGATAGTTTTCAGTCATAACAATGTGAAGTAATGACAAAGATAAATTTATTTCTACAGAGATTGGCTGACATACTACTTTGCTATAATTACTAAATCTAATACTAGTTTTCTGAATTTTCCCATCTGTTTCTTTTGGCTCTTCTAGCTTATTAATTGTCTACCTATTTGGGTAAAAAATATCCTTTCCCTCACCTAGAAGGTTATCTGCTTTTCCCAGCAGTGGGTTTTCCTTATAGATCAGAAGCTTATAGAATGGTAGCATTCCCAAAATGTCTAGGAATAAATTTCAGCTGTGCCTCCTAAGAGAGACATGGATCTTTTTGAGGCTGAAAGCTGTAAAACCAGTTTGTGCTGTCAGAGTTTAACTTCTTTTTCCCCTATTGATTTTATTATTGAGAGAAAGTGTTGTATTGGCAGCCCTTATTACTGAATCTCCTACTTGTTCATGCATCAACTTTGTATAGCATCAGCAGTGATAAATTGTCCTTGCAGGCTTCCCCATGTATCAGCCACTTCAGACTCCTCAGACATTTTATCTTTGACTGCCCTTTAATAATTTAGCTAAAAATGTTGCTGGTGGAAAAATACTAATCACATAATGAATGTGATTCTGTACTTGCACCCTGTGGCCATTTACAGTTTTCTGGAGTTATCACAAAGCAATTACTCAGCTACTAACTTCTTTCAACTCTGTAGTGCTTTAGACTTACTGCCTTATATGTGTTTGTGCTCAGTCTTTTCCAACCCATAAGCTATAGCCACACTTTCTAGAGTGTAGGATGGCATTTGAATTCTGTTTCTTTATACAATCACTGTTCCACAGAGCACTCAGCTAGCAGTATACTAAAGCACGTATAGTTTCTAGAATGGCATGGTGAAGGCATAGATCAACTACAGATCTCATTTGTTTAGGTAAGATTTAGAAAAGGCATAAAATTTTACAAGAGTATGTTCAAATAAGTTTTGTGAGGAAAAAATCTCAAGAGATGCTAAGCAACCTCTCTGTGGTTTTTAAGGCATCCTGTCTCTTATCATAGAAGCACATGATATAGGTCTTTATACAGAATCTCAATATGACATACAAACCTATAAGAAACACAATAAAAATGAAGTTTACTGTTCAAAATCAGCTGCAAGTTCTTAGTATTTTGAAGACTTTGCCAAGAATCTTGAAGCAGCTCATTCTGCTTCAATCCTGATCCAACCTGGACCAATGGACATGGTGTTATGACATGGTCTTGGACCTACCTCGCCCCAGTAGACTTATCAGGCTATCACTGCACCAAGGCTGTCCCTGGCCACTGTGTCTGGGCCTGGGCCTGGCCCTGACTTGCTGTCTCAGTGCCCTGGCTACCTGTCAGGGGAGGGCACTACCCTGCCTGCCTTGCATTCACGCTTGGCTCCTGGCTCCCTCCCCATGGTGAGCAGGCAGACCTGGCTTCTCCCTGAAATCTTCATTCAAAGTTTAGGTTAACATTTATCACAGCTATTTGCATATAAAACGTGCAATGAACTTGGCTTCATACTAGGAATTTAACTGTGCTGTTAGGAAGGTGGTGCAATTGTAATTTCTTACAGCTAAGTAGAATTCACAAGAACAACTTGATTGATACCTTTAAGTTAGCGGAAGCAGGGAAGATTTTCAGTCCTTCATGGCCTAATTTCATTAGACAACAGTAGTGTTTGATCTCAAAGAGCTGAAGTTCAGTACCCCTTTTGTTAGAATTAGTAGTGGGGGAAACAACAGGGACCAAGTTTTGTCTTTTTGCTTGACAGCATTATGCTCCAAGAATTGGTTAATTATCTTCAAGTTTTCATTCTGTTGTTGAATTACTTCTTAAACATGGAGTACTGTTGCTGTGGTATTGTGCTGGGTGTTACTATATTCCTGCGGGAACTGCTATACTGATCTTATTACCATATAAGGTTTTGTAATTAGGTTCAGGTTCAGTTCCTGTATTTTAACTGATCTTTGAAATTTTGTTTCCATTTAGAAGGGAGTGTTTATTGGGGGGTTGGGGGGGACCCTGGGGTTTGAGGCTTTTAGTGACTTATTTCACTGGAAATTTGAGAGAGCAGTCCCAAATATGTCTCAAGGAAACATCATTCATTAAATGAAACATAACCATACCAGCCTTAAATAGAGACTTGCACTATAGAAAATCGCCTCCCTAATTCTTTTCAGAGGCAAGTACTCTAGAACAAAATAAGCATAGGGTGTGACTGAAATAGTATTATACTGTTGGAACTGGAGATAATTTGAGACTGAAAAGAAGTAAATCAACTGTAAATGAGCATCACTTTAGTAAAGCTGGTCAAAGAACAAATAAGACATTTAAATCATGTGAGGCACCTGAACTAGCTCTCTGGTATGCCTGTGTGGCTCTCCACAGTGCTTTGTAGCAATACTAGCTCACAGTCAGCACTGCACTGTGCTTGGACCAACCAGTTACTTTTATAAACTTGATCAGCTCTTGGAAATTCAGTTTTCTGACAATGATCACTGGAGCACTAGACACTTGCTGAGGCAAGCTAAACTGAGTACAGGCTCAGGTACAACAAGGTCCTGAGACCTTGTGCTGCAAGGTCAGTACAGAGCCTGTGGCCTTATACCAGACCTGGTAGAAATCATGTATACTGGACTACAATTTCAACTTGAGCTAGGTGTTGTTATGAAATCTCAAAGTTTAAAAAAAAAAAAAAGTTATTGCACATGCACTGGTTTCTTAAAAAACCCTGTGTCTTGGAAATAATTATAGTAATAAAAAAAAAAAGCTAGCTAAGCCTATTGGTTAGGATCATTGGACTATTTTCCTATGATAATTGGAATGGAAGGGCTCTTGACAGTTTTCCCCTATGATCATGTTGACATATGCAGACACTTTCTTGCCTCATGAGTAAATAAAATATTAGATTTAGAAAGAAATCACAAATATGTGTATTTTGGCAAGACAGAAATGCAAAAGTGAAGTCGTTGTTTGGTGACAGATCACTAAAAACAGTAAGAAAGGCTGGAAAAGATATGATCATAGATAGCCTCATTGCTGTGTTTCAGTTTGTATCCATTGCCTCTGGTCTTGTGACTAGGAACTGCTGAAAAGAGCCTGAGTCCATCTTCTTTGCACCCTTCCTTCAGATATTTAAATACGCTGATGGGATCTACCCTGAGCCTTCTCTCTCCTAGGCTAAACAACTCTACTTTTTCATCCAGATAGTAAAGATGTTGAATGTGACTTATCTCATATTGCTATGACCTACCTTTACATGATAAATTTCAGTGTGCTGCGTGGGATAGGGGCTCCCTTGGGGCCAGGAGTGGTGGTGACTCCCTAGAGGGAGGACCTCAGCCAGAGCACATCCTGCTGCCCCCAGCCAGGGAGCGTGGCAAGCTGGGGGGACAGGCAAGGGTAGCTGCAGAGCAGGACATCAGGCATTTCTGCGGGGATGAGGACAGGCCAAGTCCAGGCTGTGATGTCAGCCTGCAGGTGGATATCGGGATTGGGCCTGGTGAGTGTACCCAGGGTCAAACACAGCCCCAGGATGACTGAAACGACTTCATCAAAAATTTATCATTGACAAGGAGTAAACCTGCTCTGCATGTAGTAATGTAAAATAACTTTTTGGTTTAGAAGGAAATTATCTTTTCTAGTCCTTTCCAGCATAACTTTTATGTTCCATGTAAAACCTGGCATATTAGCATAATCATCAAGGGCTACACGCAAAGTCTGTATATTGTTCAGTTTCCCGGTGAAAGAGTAAACAAAATATATTTGTACAGGTGTTAATCCAGATCACAATTTTGATGTGCCTTTTGTGTGGGTAACAGCATTCACCATTGCGCAGTTCTTGAAAACAGAGTAGCTATGCTGTTTCCTGATATAAAGTACTGTAGCTTTTAACAGTCTTTGTACGTGTTACCAATAGTCACTTCAGATTCCTGGATTCATTCACAAAAAAAGAGACAGTAGGATATCTGACACCAAAGAATGCTAGAAATCAGCCAGAGACCATTATGCCTAAGGCTATTGAATAAATTAGAATTTTTCCAGCCATACCTATTGTTAAAATAGGCCTACTTCAGAAGTAGAGATAAAAAAGACAGCCTTAGATTTTTAAAATGCAGATCTTTCATTTGGCTTTATGTATTGTTGCTGGAGCCATAAAAAAAATAACTAGTGATGTATGAAGCTTAAAAATGACATCCACCTATATGGTTTTTGAAAACTGATTTATGCCACTTTTTTATGTGGGGATTTGAAGAATTGTTTTAATAGCATTCTTTAACCAAGGACCAGTTATGCACAGTTAAGGATTCTGAAATCAAATCAGAATGTATCAGTAGCTATGTCCTTTCCTGATAACATATCTTCCTTTCCTTCTGAACTAGCTTATTGCAATATTTGTCCAAACAAATGGGAAGTTAGAGCACACTTTATACATCTGGCCAGACTTCACTAGCATATTTCAGGAACACAACTTCTGAACTGAAGGGAACACTAGGCAGACTGTACTGAATAGGCTAGGATGAATAGTGAGTGGATGATGAACAATGTGTTCAGAAGTATGAGGAAAGTTTTTAATGAGTGTTATCCTTGCCCAGTATACTTGGGCCCTTACCCTGACATTCACTAAGGTTAGTCATTAGGATTAGCTCAGCATATGTTTTCAGAAGCACAATAGCTGATTTTCACATAAATTTTTAAGCACAATCCAAAAGCCTAGAAATTCTGAACACATTATTTAGTTGAAGCCAAATAACCAAAATTAATAAATTAAGAGTTTAGAACTTCTAAAGCCAATTTTTTTCTTCAGATCCCAAAGCCTCATAAATATTTTTGCCACTGTTTGTTGACAGAAAGTTTTACATCAACCTGACAGTACAGAGTTTCAGGACCTGGCTGGATATGCCTTGACCGAGGCTGATTTTATCTTTCTTTAACAAATGTTAAGAGGCCAAGTGATGATTGCAAAACATTTTGGACCTGCAGCTCTTTGAGTTCCATCAGGTCAAGACCTGATGCTTTATATCACCATCATAACTTGAATCTCCAGAATTTTGCCATATTTGATGTGCTATATCTTCATTTAGGTCATAAAATATGAAAAATGTTTGTTATTCAAAGCATCCAGCTTAAATTTATCTAGGCAAATTTGGGATAATATTATCTGTTAGAATATTTGGATATGTGCATCAGGTGACTGCTTTTTGAGACCAAGCAAAATCATTGTTAAGTAGAAAAAAAGATTATTTACAGAGATGATTTTTTTAATCATCTTACTTGGCTTACAATTACAGCATGCTTCTCTGTCAATGTCTGGCTGCCTGTTTAAGCCAAAACTTTTAAATAACAGCATTCCTATCCAATAATATATATATTTTTTTTTTTAGTCTTATTACTCCTTAATTTACATTCCTTCCCATTTGGATTGTACATATCCCTCAAAAGAACCATGTGTACATATATTCTTTGCTTCACATAGATGATGACGGGGAAGCAAAAGGATAATAGATCCATATGCGTTGTATTTGGTAGCAGAAAAAGTAGAAAACATTGTGATTTTCTTTCCAACAAGCAGCGTGGATTGCAGAGGAAATTTGGACAGGAGGTGGACATTCCATTTTAAAATCAAAGGTGGAACTGTAGAAACTCCTTATCTTTAAACAGTGGAAAATTCTGCTTTAAAAATTTAAAATCAAATAGAAGTTTGGTAGTGTCTCCGTCTCCCTTGCTAAGCTGTGGTTGCTAGGATTTACAGGGTAGCAGCTTCTAGTATGATCTAGGAAACCTTACTAAATCCAAGGCTTTTCTGGTAAACTGGAATCCCTGGAGTTCCTTGTTTTAATTGTTCCTGTTCAAAACTTGACTAGACAAACAACATGCAATCCAGTCTAAGTTGTCTCTGCTTTAAGTGGAGAAACGGACTAGAAGAACAACTCCCAGGTTCCTTTCCAACCTAAATTATCTATGATTCTATTGCTCTGTGATAGAAAAGCATTTACAGTGACAGTCAGTTTTGTCTGAGAATTCCTTGCCCAGCTGTCCTTGCCTCATGTCATGATACTGCATACCAACATATCAGAAGAGAGTTTGTTTAGCCAGTTATTCCAAATTCATTATTTCTTCTTTTTCCCTCTGTAATGAACTTACATGTATTTTGTTTATATGCAACGAACACCATCTTAAAAAAAGCTCTCTCACATTAGTAAATACATATGATCTAAATAGGGATTTGGCAACATGCTGAAACTGTACCTGCAGTTATATTTCTTGTCTTCCCCCCCCTGCCCTCCCCTGCCCCCCCCCCCATTTGAAAGGATCTGTGGTCTCTGTAGCAATCTTACCTACTGTATCCTTCACAGACTTTGTTGCTTACAAACTCCGAAGCTAGCCCTAGGGTTACAGGTTAAGATTGCTAGAGAAATTGCTGGATTTGCACTTTCTTACCCTCAGAAGTAGTTATACGTAATTTGGTCTCCATTATGACTATAATAACAAGGGTCTATAGCACCAAAATGAAGTGAAATTGTATTTTACTTTAATACCTGTCCAAGCAGCTTCCAGTCTTTTCAGTGATTTTCCTGCCATATGCATTAACTTTTACATGTCTCCATATTAAAAGTTAGGACAATTTATTTAAGAAATGACTCTGTACCCAACTACAGCATACATGAATGATGATTATTCACTGAGCCATGAGTTTTAAGGACGGGACTGTTTGCCAGGGGTGGAAGACAGAGCTTTCATTCTGAAAATAGAATCAAGCCAGCCTTAAAATTCAAGACCTCTGAAGATTAAGTTGTCTAGCTTAATCAGAGAGAAGACTGAGGGATGAATTCTGCATGAATATATACGTATATGCACACAACTATGATAGAAAGGAGAAGACAGCTGTTTAACTTTGAAGACAAAATGGTGACATAAATCCAGTTATTGAGAGCCAACTTTTAGACAAGTATATTATCAGAATTAGAAATAAATGTTCTAGCTGTGAGATATTTAAATATTGTCAGAGTAGTGCAACTTGCAATCATTTGATAGCACAACTATTTCAAAGGTATACTTCACTCCAGAAAATTTTATAACCTCTGTGCATGGTTTTAATGGATATAGGACTGCTTTGGTTCATTTGGACCTTGAAATCTTTTAATCTCTGATTCCCCATTTTCATCACCATCTTTCAAGACTACCGGGGAAAACAAAATTTAATGCATTGACATTTTAATGTTCTTTGTACTTGCATCTATACATTAAACTAGTAACAAAATCAAATTTCATGCTTCAGAGCTTTAGCCAGTCATCAGCAAAGTGAAGGAGTACATTGTCTTGATGAGCAATTGGTTAGATATATTTTTTCTCCTCTTCCTCTGAAGAATCAGAGGTTAGCCGCAACGATAGACTGGAAGAAAAGATAGATAAAAAGACACCTACAAAATATTTCTTCAGTGTATCTGCTGACATGTTCAAGGTCATGCTGATCACCAGATTTTTTATTCAAGTAGGAAATTTTCCCTGCTCAGTCTAATGGGAGATTTTTGCCAGCTTCTTAATTTTCTCTACAGCAAAATGAGTAGAAGGAGCTCCTGAACAGTCATAATGTAAAGATTATTTTTCAGCTTCTAAATTCTATGGTCAGAATAAATCACTTCTTGACAAGAAGTGTCAAAACTGAGCTCCATTTTGTTTGGATATCTGGGTATATTTCAGTCAATAAAACCCTACTACTATTAAAAACCTGAAGTAGAGATGCACATGCAGCCTTCCGTTACTGCCATGACCTACTCAGGGAGAAATGTGTACAATCATTACACCCATGGGCTGTAAGAAAGGGAAGTTATCAACCCTTGCAGCACTCAGATCAAAAGGCTGACAGCTGTGGTTGTTGACCTTGGAGAGCTGACAGATCCCTATCCAGCCGTTCTCTCACTTCCCTTCCTTAACATGAGGAGTTAATCTTAATCTTGTTATCTGTTAATGTCTCTACAGTGTTTATGGGGCCAGAACGATACCACATTGGAAAAGTACCTGGTTAAAATTATGTAAAAAAAATAACCTAACAAAGTCTTGACTGTCAATTATCCATTTAGGACAAAAAGAAATAATGTGGATAATCTGTACCTTTTGTAAATGTGAGGTTGAATAAATTGATTCTCTTCCAGCTCTAGTTAAATAGGAACATGATGAACCTCAAGGAAATCTAAATACTTCACTTTTCCTAACATCTCCCATTTATATCTGTTTCTTAAGGAACAAAGAAACTGTCATATTTTCCTGAAAATGACATTTCTGTGGTGAGTTAACTTTGGCTGACTTCCGGATGTCCACCGCTTTCTCACTCCCCCTCGTCAACGCAACAGGGGAAAAAATAAGATGGAAAAGCTCATGGGTACACATAAAGACAGGGAGATCACTCACCAATTACTGACAGCAGGCAAAACAGACTTGACTTGGAGAAAATTAATTTAATTTATTGACAAATAAAAATAGAGTAGGATAGTGAGAAACAAAGGCAAAACTAAAACCATTTTCCTCCCACGCCCACCTTCTTCCCAGGCTTAATTTCACTCCTGACTCTTCTACCACCGTCATGGGCAATAGGGGTTATGGTCAGTTCATAACACTTCATCTCTTCCTCTCCTTCATTACCTGCTCCAGCATGGAAACCTTCCCATGGTATACAGTCATTCATGAACGATGTCAGTCCTTTCCATGGCTGCAGTCCTTCCAAAACAGCTCCAGCATGGGTCCTTTCCACAGGGTATAGCCCTTCAGGAACAGACTGCTACAGCGTGAGTCCCATTTGGGCTGCAAGTCCTGCCAGAAAACATGCTCCCACATGGGCTCCTCTCCACAGGCTCCTGTGTGGGGTCTCCATAATCTGCAGCTTCCTTTAGGGCATGCCTTCCTGCTGCAGTGTGGAGTCCTCCATGGCCTACATGGTGAATATCTGCTCCAACATGGTCCTCCATGGGCTGCAGGGGGACAACCTGCTTCACCATCATCTTCTCCATGGGCTGTAGATGAACGTCTGCTCTAATGCCTGGACCACCTTCTCCTCTTCCTTCTCCATTGACCTTGGTGTCTATAGGGCTGTTTCTTTAACATTTTTCTCACTCCTCTCTCACACATCTACTACACAGTATCTTTTGCCCTTTCTTAAATATGTTACCATAGAAGCACCATCATCTTGGCTCAGCTGTGCCCTGCAGGGGGTCCATTTTGGAACTGACTGCATCTCATATGGTTGAAGCCTTTATTCTCACAGAAACCACCCCTGCAGCTCCCTTCATCCCGCTAATCTTGTCACATAAATCCAATATAGTTCCCCATAGAGAAAAAAAGAATACTAGTTTATGGAATGAAGAGTTTCTTCGTTGGAAAGGATTTACCAGATTCCCATTATAAATTTAATTAATCTTCCAGCTACTCAGAAAAACAAAACAAAGTAAAACAAACAATCACACTGAGCCCAAATTTTAATTAAATAGATTGTATCCAAAGTAAAGATGCTCTATAAAGTTTGAACGAAACTATGTGGATTATGCAATAAGACCTTATAAAATAAAGCAGGCAGATAAATGTTTATAATTATGACTATTTTTACATTATTATGACAAAAATGTTGGAAAACATGACCAACATCTTTCTCTATAAAATCCTAGTTGATTAAGATTTCAAGCAGTAAATAAACTATTAAAATTTGGGAATGAGCAGAGAAGTAAGAAGCTGTACTCAGAAATCAGCTCTTGCAACTCTACAAAGTGCTTTAGAAGATGTCTTTGCTTTTATTTTTACACAAGAAAGCCATTTTTTTTAATGGCATAAAGTACAATGTAGGAATCTCAGTCACTTTAAGTCCTGAAGACAGGATCAGTATATTATCATCTTGCAGTCTGTGAGGATGTGTGAGAGATTTGCTCTTGCTGCATTGCCCTGGTTGAAATCTCATCTTTTTTTGCCAAGTTTCTCAGGCATGGCATCTCTTGTGAGTTGAGGAGTTGTGATCTTATCTAAGAGCTATTGAAGTTGATAAGAACCTTCTTGTTAGATCAAAAAAAGCTTAAAAATTTGTTTCGAGAGGTCAGCAAAAATAGGCAGTAGGATATAGAGCTTACATCTTTGGGGGCAGCAGGAGACACTCTCATGTTCTCTTGAACATGTTGCAGTAAAAGAGATTCCTTATTATTCTTTCCACAAAGAGAATAGAGAACATGGTATATGACTTTATGCTGATAAATATAAATTTTTATAAAGGGACAGTGGCTGGTAATATAAAGAGGTAATAGAGAAGCCTGTCATGGATTACTGTGCTCTGTAATGCAAATATCTTATGCTGATGCTATCAATAAAAATTCTGAAATTCATGTTACATATAAAGATAATAAGATAAGTGAAGTTTATGTCTGTGAAGTTCCTTTCTTTTTCTTTTAATATTGTTAGTTAAAGAGATATGTTGTACACTTAGAAACAGGACCATGGTGCTCAAGTCCTGATAGAAATTAAGTGTATTTTAATATTTTTCTTACTTCTGTAACTGTTCAGTACCATGCTTGTGATGTAGTTGCAACATTATTGAAGAAAACTTGTAAACTTAATCTACACAAACCTATACGAACTAAAAAAGCTTTTTTTTTTTTTTTTTTGTTCCAATGACAAATGTTTTGGTACTTTTAACTAAAGAGAGAAATGAAGCTCTCAAATACATAAAAAGTAGTAAATATTCCATCACTGGGAAAGAAAAATTTACTCTTAAATGGTGTCACTTTCAGGGATAGTGACTACAGATAATATGTGTGTTCATATTAATTATTTTATCAATTTGACATTTTTTGTTCTATTAATTAGATATTGATAACCTATGCATAATAAGATAATAGAAATATGAACTGCCTCCATATAAACATATCTGGAGATCACAAATACAGGTAAAAGGTGCAGAGTAAATGAAGTTTTAAAGTTAGAAATGCTTATTTAACTGTAAATGTGGATGAGTTGATAAAATGGACAAACTGTAATGTAGGGTCATATCCCACATGTATGAATGAAGGGAAACAGAAAAGGGATTTAATTTTTTCAAAGGGAAGTAATGAACATCAAATACAGCCACCCTTTCTTCCAAAGAAATCAGCAAGGGGTTACTGAATTCTGTGTTATTGCCACTATTTATAGAAACAGAAAGAATATAATGTCATTTTTACAAATAATTTTCCTTTTAATTTAATTTATACTACTAAGAAGTACTTGGGAAGTATTTTTCCATCTTCAGAAATCATAATTATCATGTAAACATTCCTTAGTTGGGAATGATTACTGGCATATTGTTTCTGTGATGGTTGAGGCAGGATTTAAGATTATCTCTTTTGATTTTAGTAATTTTCAGACAAGCTATAAGTGTCCCCTGTGACATCTAACATACATGAATTCTTCTTCCCTGTATTTTTTTTACCTCAACAAGGACTTTTGTGCCAGCATCTTGTCATTTTTTTCCAGTTCTATAAACAGATCTAGTAAGAGATATTATTTCTCCTCACAAGCCTTCCTTTAGTGTCTAGCTTGTATCTTTGTGCAACAGCATCGTAAGTCTGAATTTAATACATTGGAATTCATTGTGGCCAGAAGCATATATGTAAATGTCAATGCTGAAGCTTAACCTTTTTCTGATATTGTCAACTATATATTGGCATTTGGCTTTCTCGGCCCATTTTCTGAGAAAATGTAAATGTTTTAGGCCTCCTGGCAGGGAATTTCAGCATACATAATAGAAGAGAGAGACAATAATGCACAGTGCTCCTGTAGTGGCTAACAGAAGTAGCAGACAGCCCAAAGCTTCATGCTTATCTGCTTTCATTCAGGAGCCAAAATGGTGTTTCCTTCTGTTCCCAACCGATAACAAGTGCGAAATGCAGGCAAAAATAACTTTGGGCCAGCTACATCCCTATCAGAAAAGAGAAAAACAAATTGCTGGGCTGATTGGCAAGAAGGTGGTGAAAGTGTTCATAGGTTTTGCTGAGACAGAAATGTGTAGAGTTGGAGGGTAAGGGAAAGGGCAACTGAGTTCTAGGAAACAAGAGGAGGAGAGAAGCCAAGAAAGAGCATAGGAAAGAATGAAGTATATAGAAAGAAAACAAGAATTTAAGGAGAAAAAGATATTCTGAGAAAGGAGTTACTTGTTTCACTGGAATGGAAAATGTGCACCCGGTTTGTTTCCCTACAGCAGTCTAAGTATGGGAGAAAAATCTTATGGTGTTCCTGCTGCACAAGCTTGTTTTCCAATTTCAAGTTAGGAGTAATAGAAGAGAAGATATTTCTACCCCTTAGCCTCTGCTGATGATTCAATATTTAGTTAATTCCTCTGACTTGAGGAATTCCAGGCTAGAGCTGTTTGGAAATTTACCTTTGAAATAATTTCTCATAAGAAAATATTAATTAATTGCAAAATGTAACTTAGGATACAACAAAGTTTATGGTTGAAGCACTTCAGAGAGATTTAGTTCTCTCTTCCACATCCCCCCTATTTGTCTTTCCAGTCTAAATGTATCAGCAAGAAATGCTTAGATTTGCCTGTTATCCTCTTTTGGAAAGATTATTTGGCTTCTGACAAGGTCTTCAGACACTTTTGGAATGAAAAAAATAAAGGTTTGAAATTCAAAAAAAATTACAAGAGTTGGAAAAAATTTCTAATTCAGTTCTGTTCTAGATAGCTATTCATGGCCTACTGAATTAAATTTGTCTGTCCTTAAGGGGATTTATGTGTATGAGTAACTTCCACTAAAGCTTGTACTGAAGAGTACTAAAAGGCTTCCGAGAGAGCAAATTTACTAGTTGTGGTAGTCTGTAACTGCAGAGTGTTTGTGGCATAACAAAGATTTTGCATTCCATGGAATGATATTAATTTCCTGCATCTAAGATGAGGAATTTGGGGATTTATGTTAGAATTAGAACACAGTAGAAGAAGCTGTTCAGCCAGTTCTTCACCCAGCACACTGTGAACCTGGTCATCCCACAGTTGGACAACTTGTCCAGAAGGATGCTCTGAAGCACAGTATCAAGACCCTTACTAAAATCCAGAAAAACTATATCCACCACCTTCCCTTCATCTGCCAGGTGGGTGACTTCATCATAGAAGGATATCAAATGAGCTAAACAGGACTTTCGCTTTATGAACCCCTGTTGACTGTGCCTGATGACTGCATTATTCTTTAAATGCCTTTCAATAGCACTTGGTATGACCTTCTCCATAATTTTTGCAGGAACTGAAGTTAGACTACTAGGTCTGTAGTTCCCTGGGTCTTCCCTCACACCCTTCTTGTAAATTGGAATAACATTGGCTAGCTTCCAGTCAGCAAGGACCTCCCCAGACTCCCAAGACTGTTGGTAGATGATTGAGAGGGGCCCTGCATAACCACCTGCTAGCTCCTTTAGTGCTCTGGTATGAATCCCATCAGGTGCCATGGACTTGTGAACATTCAGCTGATACAGATGGTCCCTTACAATCTCAGTGTCCACAACGGGAAAATCACTGTTCTCACACTTGTGGTCCACCAGGTCAGGGGACTGGGTAGCCCAAGGTCAGACAGTATTATTAGACTGAGGCAAAAAAAGCATTGAATGCCTACACTTTTTCTTCAACCCTATTAGTCAGTTGACCATCTTCAACAAGTGTCAGTCCAATGTTTTCTTTAGATCTCCTCTTGCTATTACTGTATTTAAAAAAGCCCTTCTTGTTATCTACAGTCATAGAATCATAGAACTGTTTAGGTTGGAAAAGACCTTTGAGATCATCAAGTCCAACCATTAACCTAACACAAAACCATGTGCCTAAGCACCACATCTACATGTCTTTTAAATGCTTCCAGGGGTGGTGACTCCACCACTTCCCTAGGCAGCCTGTTCCAATGTTTGACAACCCTTTCTGTGAAGACATTTTCTCTAATATCTGATCTAAACCTCACCTGGTGAAACTTGAGGCCATTTCCTCTTGTCCTATAGCTTGTTACTTGGGTAAAGAGACTGACACCCACCTTGCTACAACCTCCTTTCAGGTAGCTGTAGAGAGCAATGAGGTTTCCCCTGAACCCCCTTTGTCCAGGCTAAACTAGCCCAGTTCCATCAGCCGCTCTTCATAAGACTTGTGCTCTAGACGCTTCACCAGTTTCATTGCCCTTCTTTGGACATGCTCCAGTGGCTGATGTGCCAGAAGGCTGTGCTGCCATTCAGCGGGACCTGGACAGGCTGGAGAGTTGGGCGGAGAGGAACATGATGAAGTTCAACAAGGGCAAGTGCCAAGTGCTGCACCTGGGGAGGTTGAACCCCATGCACCAGTACAGGCTGGGGGATGACCTGCTGGGAAGCAGCTCTGCCAAGAGGGACCTGGGAGTCCTGGTGGATGACAAGCTGACCATGAGCCAGCAGGGTGCTCTTGTTGCCAAGAAGGCCAGTGGTATCCTGGGGTGCATTAAGAGGAGTGTGGCCAGCAGGTCGAGGGAGGTTATCCTCCCCCTCTGCCTGGGTGGGACCCCACCTGGACTACTGTGTCCGGTTCTGGGCTCCCTAGTTCAAGAAAGTTGAGGAAATTCTAGAAAGAGTTCAGATGAGAGCAAAAAGGATGATAAAGGGACTGGAGCATCTCCCCTACGAGGAAAGGCTGAGAGAGTTGGGCTTGTTTAGCCTGAAGAGGAGAAGACTGAGAGGAGACCTCATCAACACATGCAAATATCTTAAGGGTGGATGTCATGAGGACAGAGCCAGACTCTTCTCAGTGGTGCCCAGGGACAGGACAAGGGGCAATGGGTACAAACTGAGACATAAGAGGTTTCAGTTGAATATGAGGAAAAACTTCTTTACTCTGAGGGTGACGGAGCACTGGCACAGGCTGCCCAGGGGGGTTGTGGAGTTTCCTTCTCTGGAGATATTCAAAGCCAGCCTGGACAAAGTCCTGTGCAACATGCTCTAGATGAACCTGCTTTAGCATGGGTGTTGGACTAGATGATCTCCCGAGGTCCCTTCCAACCTTTGCCATTCTGTGATTCTGTGATTCTTGTAGGGAGAGGCCCAAAAATGAACACAGTATTTGAGGCATGGACAGGGACACGACACTGGCCAGTTTCATCTCTAATTGACCTTTGGCCTTTCATGTATTCTCCCTGTATATATGGAACACATGTGTGTGATCTTCCTGTGAAGCCTGACCTTGCTCTGGAGATCATGGAATTTCTTTTTCCACTTGAGCTCTGTGAGGAGTTCACTGTTCAGCTGAGCTGGTCTTCTGCTCTGCTCATTTGACTTACGACACAGTGGAATTGCTAGCTCCTGTACTTCTGAAAGGTGTTTCTTCAAGGCTGACCAGTACTCATGGACTCCTAAGCCCTCAAAAACAGGTTCCCAGGGTACTCTGATAAATAGTTACCTGAATATTTTAAAGTTTTCTCTCCTGAAGTTTGGGGTATCAGCTTTGCTGTCCTTTTTTCTCGTTACACCGAAAATTTTAAACTCAACCATTTCACAATCACTGTGTCCAAGACAGACACCTACCATCACATTTCTGACGAATTCTTCTCTATCCACAAATAGCAAGTCTAGGAGGGCATCTTTCCTAGTTGGCTCACTGAGTACCTGAGACAGGAATTTATGTCCTACAAACTTCAAGAATTTCCAAGACCTGCTTGTCACAGCAGTGTGATATTTCCAGTTGGTGTCTAGGAAGTTGAAATCTCCCATAAGGACAAAAGCTACTGATGCAGAAATTTTGCTTACAGAATAATTCATCAGTGCTTACATCCTGACTAAGCAATTAGTACTAGACACCCATTACAACATCTCCTTTGTTTTCCTTCCCCCTAATCCTCACCCAAAGGCTCTCAAAACACATCATTACTAACTGCAAAGTGTGTACAATCAAACCTCTCCCTTACATAGAGTGCAACACCTCCACTTCCCCTGCCCTGCCTTTCCCTCCTGAACAACCTGTAACCCAGCATCCCAGCACTCCATCAGAGGGACTCATTCCACCAAGTCTTGCTGATAACAGTGATATCACAGTTCTGGCTGTTAACCAACACTTCCAGTTCATCCTGTTTGTTTCTCATACTGTGTGCGTTGGTGTACAAGCATTTCAGATATGCTCCCAAGCCCTCCATGCTCCTAGGAGCAGTGTAAATATTCCCACTAGCATTGCTACCCTCAGGCAATGCCATGCCAACCCTTAGCTTATCTACTGCCATCCTGTTGGCATCCCCTTCACCCATCAATTCTAGTTTAAATCTCTCTCAATCAGTCCTGCCAGCTTATGCCCAAAGATACATTTTGCCCATCGGGACAGGTGGATCTTGTCAGACTCTAGCATACTTGTGTCTCAAAGGCTGGCTCTTCCATGGTTTAAAAACCCCAAAGTTTTGGCAGAGGCATGAATCCTGGAGCCAGGTATTTATATCTCCCCGTTACTGGGAGGACTGGGAAAAACATTACCTGTGCTCCTGCATTTTTTAGCATCCTTCCCAGGGCTCTAAAATGTCTTTTGATTGATCTCAGACTTTTTGTTGCAACATCATTACCCATGTGAAAGAGCAGGAATAGATAGCAGTCTGAAGGCTGTACTAAGCTTTTCAGTCTTGTGGTGATGTCCCTAATTTGGGCCTCAGGGCGGGCAGCAATCTTCCCTGAAAGGAGGATCTGGTCTGCAAATGGGTGCTTCCGTTTTGCACAAGAGAGAATCACGAATGACCATTGTTGCTTCTTCTTTGCACTGGTGTTAATGCAGGTTTTCTTGTGAGGGATTCATCTCTCTGACCTTGGTAAGACTGCTTGCATAGGTTCCTCCTCTATCTTGTTGTGTGCTTCATCCACTGTACCCAGGGCCTCGTACCTATTCTGTAAGGGTATCTTAGAGGCTAAGGAGAGGTATCTCTTATGGCTCTGTGCTGTAACCTTCTTCCACTGCTCCTTATACCTTTCAACACTGCCTTCTTCCTGGCACAAAACAGATCCTGGACCTGCCTCCATTGTGGCCATGCTGAGTTAGTTTGCATGCATCAGAGATGGCAGAGTACAGCTCCATTGATCAAACCCCTTCTCAGACTCTGGAATACTCCTCAGTCTGCCTGCCTTCTCCTGCAGCTTGGCCACCAAGCAGAGCAGTTCATCTCTCTGGTCACATGTCCCACAGGCTTGCTTGCAATCACTCTCCACCTCCAGTAATATCCCTTTGCTGGGAACACAGCTGGAAACTTGGGTGGTTACATGGCTGGACAGGAGCTCTGTGTGGTTGCATTAATTCTACCAGGTGCTAGAAGCTCAGGTGAAGCAGAGGACACTGCCTTTTGCTGGGCGGTCACCATGCTGTCATGCACCTGCCTGCTGTCATGTACCTGCTCACTGCCACGCTGCCACTGTTTGCCCTTCTTGTGCCTGCAAATAGTTTTCATGAGGACCTGTTCATGAGGCTGAATCTTCCTTTTGTTGTCTTTTTGTAGATGGACAAAATATCTGTCAGTTTTTTAGTCAACTGTGACTCCTCTTTATCTTCACGACCTTTCAAAGAAGATAGAGAGCAATTTAAAATTGAGAGACTTTTTCATTAACCTTCTGTTTTAAAAATAGTTTATTATTATTTTGAAGACTATAGTCCATAATAAAGTGAAGAAATTTGGAAAAAATAAATAGTAGTCTAAGAACAAAATATATGTCAATCTTTATTATTTGGACATCTATGTTAAATTACTTTTCTAAGAAACACTTCTATTTTCTAATGCCAGATGTTCTGATTTTTCTTTTTTTCTGTACCAGCATTTAAAAAGATTTTATTTAAATTTAATAGATACAAATGAATATGAGTTGATTTTATAAAATTTTTTATAGCAAAATAAAGTATTATTTAGAGCATTTATTTATACATATGTTGTATCAGACATATGTTGTATCTGAGAAATTCAGAGTGTGTAATAGTTTATGCTTCCATCCTTTGTATGAGTGTTCTGATGAACCCTTACTGTGACAGGCAAAGATAATGTAATGAATGTCTTATTGCACTTGGAAGACTGTAAAAAAAAAAGTAACTGACACAATATTTTGTTCCAGGTGGGAGTAAAAAGCAACTGCTTTCCTGGCCCTTTACAACCTAGTTAAGAATTTGATTGACAGAATGTTGGCACCAGCTGTGGAAGAGCTGATCAGCCTCAACTCCAAGTAAGTGAAGTCTTACGCATTTGGAGGTTCATTTCAGACTAAATTTATGAAGCCTGATGATTTCTAACAACAAATATAAATTAAAAATGCAGTTTCTAAGACACTGTAGAGCATTTTGGTTTCCCATGTTGTAGAATTCAATTTCTCATTTACACACATCCTTAAATCAATATATAACTTCATCTCTTCATAATGTTATTTTGAAAACTTAGTGACATCACATTCTGATTCCTCTTCCTTTCTAGACAATTGAAAGCACTCACTTAAAATAATGCCAAATTATTATAAAACACAAACATAAATCATGAACATATATGCATATATTCGATGATCATTAAAATATAGATGAATAGTAGTCTGATGTAGAAAACAAACTGGTAAAAAATGTACAGAATATTGTTTGGGTGCTAATTAAATGGACCTTTCTTCCTATTGTATTTCTCATGGAAGAAAACATGGGAGACAATTGCAGATGAAGGACAGAGTCAGAAGCCTTGGTGGTCCAATGCTGGTCTGATGGAGTACCACAAGTTATCCTTCATGTGCTAGGAGCTAAGGTGACTGCTAAAGCCACAAAGTACAGGAATTATACACACACATAAAAATCTGCAGAGAACTTCTTAATGGAAATACACAGAAGGCACCAGCTGTAGTAAAGCATGTCTCTCATCCTTGTAGTCTTAGATTTTATCATTAATTAATTTGAGTATCTCAGTTCAACTTAGAAGATTTTATTTTCCCTGGCATTCTTTCCTGGAAATGTAAAAAAATTATTTTCTATAGCTAATAGGAGCTCACAGAGAAGACAAAGCAGGATGGTTTTCAGTTTGTCAGATCTGCTTTTTACTCACAATACAACACAGTATAATTTCTTAGTGAAAATCTATTTTCCACTTTGAACAACTGTTAAGAAACCTGGAGGATACTAGCCTGCGAAAAGGAGAAAAGG
>JAKFQP010000061.1:2276346-2303008 GCA_023375905.1 Nycticorax nycticorax | reverse complement strand
TTCTAGTTCTCAAGCTGAAAAAAATATACTTCATAGATACTTGGATATCAAGCAGAAGCAATGTGGGGATATATTGGAAGTTGCCTATTTCTTCAATCATGTGCAAGGTGAAATTAGCACCAGTACTTCTCTATCAATGCACTAAATTCTAACGGATGTTTCATCCATTTTGTTTACAACTTCATGCTAAATTTCTGTGTCTCACAAACTGATCTCAAGATCAAAGAAGCTACCTAAGTTAGTGGCATACAAGCAATTTCAAGCTTCTGCTCAATAGTGCTGAGCACTCTGCTGTGTTTTATGCAACATTTTAGGCTAAAGAAATATCTCAGTAATGTTTGAAGAAGGGAGAATATTTTGTCAAAAAATTTCACACTAAAATGAAAGACTCATAGGCAGTGGACATGTTAAAAACGTTTAGTTGATTGACATTTGCTTGGCACTTTAAAAATTGAGAAATTACTTCTTATCCAAGAGGCATATTTATGTGATGTATTAGATAACCAATATATCTGAAGTGGGAAAAGATGATACAGAATTATCAGAGGTAATAAACATAGTGATGGAAAAATCAGACCTCAACATTGTGGTGTGGAATGTGAATGGTGTGCACATCCCTTTGAGGTCAGTCACTTATAGTAGTTTTATTTTACTTAGTTTTTATTTCAAAGTGAAATTATAAATTTAGAAATATCACAATAATCATATAAGTCAGGTAAGTAGCACCTTATCTTTTTAACAACTGCTGTGTAGACTGTTTAAACCCTTCTGTCTTGCTATTTTTATAGACCTTTAGTAGGCAGGTAGTGAGTATGGACAATAGCTCCTGTTGCCAGTTTTACATGTTATTCTCTTCAGTGTAAGAAGTTCTATTTCCTATCAATAACAAGTTTTAAAGTTATATATAGACAAAACAGCAAACTGATTCCCATCAAGCATGGTGAAAATCCTGTCTGCAGCTCTTAAACTAAGGTCTGTTAATGTATTAAAATTGAGGCTTGGCAGCATTTTACATAACTTTTAAAGAATCTTCTGAATGGTAGTGTGTTTATGTAAATAACATTCTTGAAAGTGTTTTAAACCAGGACTTCTACAAAGAAAGAATTTTAAGTACTTTTGCATATTTATAAGTGCAGAACTTGTTGATGGTTAATAGCAACTATACTGTAAGTGTGACAGACGTACAAACTACTAAATAAATGAGGCAATCTAAGAGCAGACCAAACAGCAATGATATGTGAATATAATAATCTTTCCTAGCACACCAGTATCATTACCAAACATGTAAGAGCCTGACAACTTCTATTTTCATAAGTCCTGTGGAGTGGAACTACTCTCCTCTTTATGCAAATGTGAAGTTGAGACACAGAAAGAGCAATTAATTTTCCCAATGTTATATAGGGAATATATGGAAAGCTAAGGAGATGCTTTTCCAAATCCTAGGTTAGGATCTCAAAAATTAAGTTGTCCTTTGTGAAGGGCTGTCTGTAATACAGAAAACAAGTAGTCCAAGATCATTACTTTCAATTTCACATACAAAATTTTGTAATTAAAAGGGGAAAAAAACCTTCTGAAACAATTTATTGAAATGGGAATGAAGTTTCTATGTCATGTTGTACAGACTGGCATCATTTGAAGGTTAGCATATGTCTGTATTTCATATGGTACACATCATATGAAGAGGATTATGGAGGAATTTTCTGTATGTTTTAATTCAGGTAATATTCCTGACTGATTTCTGTTGGTTTGTTTGGGGGCTTTCTTGGCAGATATCTATCTATTCACTCTAATTTGATTCAGAGGAACTTCATGCAGACATGTCAATCCCCTTACATGAAAATCTCCTCCATCTAGAATGAAACACTCAATTTTGAAATTGTCCACTCAATTTAATAGGGTGAACAATATAAACATCACTCCTAATTTGAAATAATATGCAGTACATAGACAAAATCTATATAATTTGTTATTTAAGTATAAAGATATACCTCTGATATAGAAAATGCACAACATGTAAGCTAAAATTAACATTAAAATAATCATATTTTGGTTTTAGGATTGCAGCCTAGACTGTATTTTCAATGTATAATTAAATATATATATTACCCTATATAAGGGTTGCTTGGTTTTCATCTTATATAACCCTGATTTCAGCCACTTTTCAATTGCCAAACTTAGGCATTCAGACTGACAGTTTTTATGCAAAGTTATTTGCCTTGAGTCCAATATTAAAGTTTCACCTAAAACTGTTTGGTCATTTCCTAGGTGAAACTTGGACTTTTGTCCATGGTTTTTTAAAAATATACAGATTTTCCTGTCACTGGAAAATGGTGATATTTGACAAGGCCATGGTTTGGTGTTGTTTCATTTACCAGCAAAGGCTGCCACATTTTGCAAAGTGATTTGCCTCTGGAAAACTCTATGCACATGTTCTCTGTAAAAACTTCTTAGACTTGTTACCTGCATGGAGGATACCCAAATATCCAGGTGCTGCTACATGTGGCTAAGCAGTGTTTATGCCCTTGTGTTAAGGTGACAGATAACACACTGTCAAAATCTTGTTAAGCGTGAAAAGGTAACACACTTCATATGCAAAGCCAATAATGCATTATTAAAATATCAACAGTCTAAATAAAATACTATTATGAGTCCAGATTTAATCATCACACAGAGCGAAAGAAAGCAGGTTTGCTGATGATACCAAACTGGGAAGTTATGTTGACTCTCTTGAGGAACAAGAAGCCTTGCAGAGGGATCTGGATAGACTGGAGCATTGGGCAATCATCAGTGGCATGAAATTTAATAAGACCAAATGCTGGATTCTGCACCTGGACAGAGTAACACTGAGCATAAGTCCAAACTGGGAAAGGAGTGGCTGGAGAGCAGCCCTGCAGAAAGGGACCTGGAGGTGCTGGTTGGCAGCAGGCTCAATGTGAGCCAGCAGTGTGCCCTGGCAGCCAAGAAGTCAAACTGCATCCTGGCGTGCATTAAACACATATAACACATATAACCAGCTTGCCAAATGAGGATTTGTCCTGCTATATTCAACATTAATGTGGCCTCACCTTGAGTAGTGTGTGCAGTTCTGGGCCCCACAATTTAATAATGCTGTGAAGGTCCTCGAATGCATCAAGAGGAAGCCAACAAAACTGGTGAGAGGGCTGGGAGGCATGTCCTATGAGGAGCGGCTAAGGACTTTGGGTTTGTCTAGTTTGGAGAAAAGAAGGTTGACAGGCAACCTCATTGCTCTCTACAGCTTCCTGAGGAGGGGAAGTGGAGAGGGAAGTGCTGAGCGCTTCTCCTTGCAAGCCAGCGACAGGATGTGCAGGAATTGTTTAAAGCTGTGCAAAGGGAGGTTTAGACTGGATATTAGGAAGCATTTCTTCGCTGGGAGGGTGGTCAAACACTGGAACAGGCTGTTGAGGTTTCTTCCTACTCAATCTAGGATTTACTTGGCATAAATTTTGCATTTTCTAAAACTCTTTACACTTTCCTATCTTTTCATTAGCCTGCTAGTCCAGATTACATCTGAATTGACTATACAGAGTGTGCTATCAATGTGCTGAGCATATGTTCTTTAGCCTCTTTGCAACTCATGATTGGTACAGGTCTGCACGTCTTTAACTGAGCATTGGTGAATTGTTCAAAACTGTAGGGTCTCCAGTACCAGACTGGGACTTTTCTTGTCATTTACTGCCTGGGGTCCTCTACATTCCATCATGTACCCCATTTCCAAGGTCTCTTTCATACCAAAAAACCCTGTTGACCAAATCATGTTAAAACCATAGACATTTCTATACAGATGCCTACTTGTTACTACTACCTATCTAAAATTATGGTTCTGCGCCACAAAAACAAAACCAAAAAGAATACCCAAAACCTCAAAGTAAAATAAGTCAGGCATAGCCAGGTGTTCATGAGAAAAAATTATATGTAAACAAGTTAAAATACAGGTTCTGGCAGGTCAAGGCAGTTTCAGACAAAGACTGACAAACTTCAGTTCTGAAAGCTTGCAAATGAGCACAAAGCCTAAGATCTGCTACTAGCAATAGTGAAACTTACTACACTACCATGAGCAGTGTGTGACCTATAAGTGCTTGTCCTAGTTACTAAAGACTGATACAGAATTAGTATTGAAACTGCAAAATAAATGGTCTTCTCTATGCTGCCAGTGTTCTCCGTCTGGTTTATAGACAATGTGAAGGAGGAGTTTGTAACAAAATTCTATCACAAAATGTTAGCTGTTCATTAAATGGGTATTATCTCTTCCATTAATAGCTTTTGTGTGAGGCTTAAAAATGTCAGAACTGATACCAAGAGCAAAATTTACTAATTTAAAACATTTTTTACAAGTTTAACTTTGTCAACTTACCTATATTTACTGTGGGAGTGATGCTTTTCTTTGTCTCTGAAGAACTTTGTTCATCTGTGATTAGTTTTTTCTGTTTTTCATCTACTGTCCTGTAACTATTCTGTAATGAGTTTTATCCAAATTCAGAGGCAAATGTTTAAGCAGAAATATTTGCTATATTATTTACTCTGAATGTAACAGCGGTCACAAAAATGATATTTTCATCTAAATATGCTGGAATAATATACAACACTTGTACCAAACTTGCTTGAAATTTTTTGAAGAGAAAATAAGAGGAAACATTCCTGTGTCTGTAACTCATCTTTCTACAGCTCCTTTCGACACCAACATGAAAATAAATAATGAAATCTAAAATTCACACTCTCTTAAAGCTACGAAGTCTCTTTGTTCTTTCCTTTCTGATATTGTTTCTTATTTTCATAAATAAATAAATATTTTATCCATAGAATTATATCTGCTGATTGAATTCTTTCAGAAGAGAATTTAGTTAGCTTCCTTTGCTGAGGAATTTTTGCAGTAATTCATAGGAAACAGCCTCTGAGCTTTTTGTTAACATTACAAATCAAACATGCAAACAACTGTCCCTATCTTCTTTTATCTCAGATCAGTCTTAAAAACTCCCAAACTATTATAGTTTGATGATGTATATCTTTTTTTAAAGAAATTTAAATCTGACTTACTGTTCTCTAATAAATCATTAGTATTCCAATAGTGTCAGTCAGATTGGCAAGCAATCTACATGCACACAAACACATCATTGCTTACTGCAGCAAAAATCACGTTTAAACATTCGCTGCTTCAAAGCATATTAGCAGTAAATACAACACCTGATCCCTCTCTGGTCTCAACACATTTAGTAAGATTGTGAAAAGCTCAGCAATATTCGATGAGGGCAGATACTGCACCTGTCTAGTTTTGTCTGTCTTTTGAGATTCTTTCCAAAGTCTGTACAAAACTTGATTTGGACCTGATAGGTTTCAGGTTTCCCTGTGAAACTCAGTCCTTTTAGAACAGATCAGCTCAGTGTTGAACTATTCCACCATCACTGAAAGGTGTCATGCAGACTGAACTTTTAGTTTGTAGTGGACGACAGTACAGTTCTTAAACAGACATACAAATCACAGAATCATAGAATCGTTCAGATTGGAAAACAACTTTGAGATCATTGAGCCCAACCATTAACCTACCACTGCCAAATCCACCACATGTCCCTAAGTAGCACATCTACATGTCTTTTAAATACCTCCAGGGATGGGGACTCCACTGCTTCCCTGGGTAATCTGTTACAATGCTTAACAACCTTGTTGGTGAACAAATTTTTCCTAATATCCAATCCAAACCTGCTGTGGTGCAATTTGAGGACATTTCCTCTTGTCCTATCACTTGCTACCTGGGAGAAGAGACCAATACCCACCTCCCTACACCTTCCTTTCAGGTAGTTGTAGAGAGTGATAAGGTCTCCCCTCAGCTTCCTCTTGTCTAGGCTAAATAACCCCAGTTCCCTCAGCCACTCGTCACAGGACTTGTGCTCCAGACCCCTCACCAGCTTTGTTGCCCTTCTCTAGATGCACTCCAGCAACTCAATGTCCTTCTTGTAGTGAGGGGCCCAAAACTGAACATCAGTACTGAAGGTCCGGCCTCACCAGTGCCGAGTACAGGGCGGACGTTAACTTTCCTGCTCCTGCTGGCCACACTATTCCTGGTACAAGCCAGGATGTCATTGGCCTTCTTGGCCACCTGGGCACACTGCTGGATCATCACATGCAAATATCTTAAGGGTGGATGTCACGAGGACAGAGCCAGACTCTTCTCAGTGGTGCCCAGGGACAGGACAAGGGGCAATGGGCACAAACTGAAACATAAGAGGTTTCAGTTGACTATGAGGAAAAACATCTTTACTTTGAGGGTGACAGAGCCCTGGACCAGGCTGCCCGGGGGGTTGTGGAGTTTCCTTCTCTGGAGATATTCAAAACCCGCCTGAATGAAGTCCTGTGTAACATGCTCTGGATGAACCTGCTTCAGCATGGGCGTTGGACTAGATGATCTCCCAAGGTCCCTTCCAACCCTTGCCATCCTGTGATTCTGTATGTGATTCTGTGATCATGTTCAGCCGTCTGTCAACCAGTACCCCCAGGTCTTTTTCCACCAGGCAGCTCTTCAGCCACTCTTCCCCAAGCCTGTAGTGTTGCATGGGGTTGTTGCGACCCAAGTGCAGGACCCAGCACTTGACCTTGTGAAACCTTATACAATTGACCTCAGTCCACTGATCCAGCCTGTCCAGATCCCTCTGCAGAGCCCTCCTCTCCCCCAGCAGATCAACACTCCCACCCAGTTTGGTGTCATCTGCAAATTTACTGAGGGCAGACTCAATCCCCTCATCCACATCATCGATAAAGATATTAAACAAGACTGGCCCAAAAACTGAGCCCTGGGGAACACTGCTTGTGATTGGCCACCAACTGGATTTAACTCCATTCACCACAGCAGTCTGGCCACAGCCATCCAGACAGTTTTTTACACCTGTCTAAGCCATGAGCTGCCAGCTTCTCTAGGAGAATGCTGTTGGAGACAGAGTCAAAGGCCTTGCTAAAGTCCACGTAGATGACATTCACAGCCTTTCCCTCATCCACCAAGTGGGTCACCTGTTCATAGAAGGAGATCAGGTTGGTCATGCAGGACCTACCTTTCATCAACCCATGCTGGCTGGGCCTGATCCCCTGATTGTCCTGCACATGCCTGATCAGCACACTCAAGATGAACTGCTCCATAACCTCCCCTAGCACTGAGGTCAGGCTGAGAGGCCTGTAGTTCCCCACATCCTCCTTCTGGCCCTTCTTGTAGATCGGCATCACACTGGCAAGACTCCAGTCATCTGGGACCTTCCCTGTTAACCAGGACTGCTGATAAATGACAGAGAGTGTCTTGGCAAGCTCTTCCACCAGCTTCCCCAACATTTTTGGGTGGATGCCATCCAGCCCCGTAGACTTGTGAGTGTCCAGGTTTCTTTGGAAACTTTGCAATTGTTACTTTAAATGTAAGTTTGCTTTTTTATCAGGGAACAGCTAGAAAAGATTATTCTTCCGCTAAAACATGGTTGAACTTAGAAGAGAAGCAGTCCTAACCATCTGTAACCAATGCGCAGGAATTACCCCATTTTTTTTATTTTGGTTTTGGTTTTTTTAAGTATTTAAAGTAGCCCTTGTAAAAAGTGGGAGAATCAGTGGGGACGGAAAACGGCACACTTCCTGTGGTAATGGACAGCTGGATCATGATGGACAGATTTCCTGCAGTACTATGTCATTTCTAGAGAATTTGTGTGTGACACATGGGATACCACCTGCTGAGAAATTGAAGGCGCTATGTTAGCATTATTGAAAAAACAAAACTATGAAATGTCAGGAAATTAAGGTTGTCACATCTTTTGCCCCTGTAATGCCTCAGACAATATCAAGATTTAGAAAACTGTGAAAGAACAGAGGACAATTGACTCATCTGAAACTACTTCCATAGTCCTAAATATGTAGAAAGTAAAGGCCATTGGAGGTGTGTGTGTGTATTATTAAGCAGGACAAAGTTCTTTAATGCCACATTTACCATAGCTGTCACTATTAAATCTAATATGGATCTGTCTGGCTATGTTACATTCATAGAAGAGTAGCTTCCTTGCTGCACTTGCATTGAGTAACTATATTACTACCTTTTTCAACTGTCACGCAGGAGAATTTCTATGCCTTTTATTTTGCAGTTATCATGTGAACACATCCAGTGTCGACTTACTTCAAGCAGCAAGAGAAAATAATCTTAACCAAACTTTGGCCATGATTTCTGAATGTCTGTAGAGGAATTAGGTGCACTTTAAATTGACTTTTTTGTGAATTTTTATTTATTTTTAAATGTGTTTATCTAGAAAAGCTCCATCAGAATGATAGTAGAAGGCAAAAGAATATACACACATTATTTATGTAAAACATAGGACTAATTAATAAAAAATTACATCTTTCAGGTATGATTACTGTTTTGTTTTATTAAAGGTATAGAAAATAAAATGTTCTTTTAAATTAGTAATAAAGTCAGGTGAGGAACTTCCAGCAGCAGGTAATCCTTAAAACTGGAGACTATATATATATAAGCAGGAGCAGCCCCTATGGAAGAAAAAAAAAAGAGGTTCTACTGCTTGCATAGGGTTTTAAACTTGTCGTCCTATGCAATGCAGAAGTAATTAGGAAGATGCACCTTTTGCCAAAGAGGTAGGCAGTTTACTATTTAAAATTACTGTTTTCTAGAACAGAATGTTCTAAAATAGTTCTAAGCTTCCAGAACCAGATGGCAAACTACCTCTTACTCTCCTTTTTCTTGTATTCAAAAAGCAATTTTTTATTTTTTTTTCACTACTGAGTAGTGCTGTGCCACATTTTGCCTGTATTACTCATACTGAATGCATCCCTCCTCTGGGAGAATTTTCACTGAAGCCAGTGTGACTCGTTGCAGAACAAAGCACTTGTCAACATGAGAAAGGATGTGCAAATTCTCTTCTTTAACGTTTAGAGGAATATGATAGTCCTTTAAGGCTCCCTGCCCATGGGAGACGGGGCAAATAGCTGACCCATTAAACAGCAAAAAGAAGTCTTTTGTTATAAGAAGTCCTGACTGTTGAAAAATTTTAGGGCTTTTAAAGTCTTCACCAGACTTAACTGTAAGCAGTCTCTCATCTCACATTAGTCAAAGTGCTAGTAATTAAAAAAAATCTTTCCTTTCCTTTGCTGTACCTTCTTTTTCCTGGTAACTTTGTATTAAAAATGAAAATTTGTTTTAGAAGGCATTGAGGTTAATCCAAGTAATATCACTTGTAGTGCAAAGATCAGAAGTGCTTTGTTTTGTTTTGTATTATTTACGTATTCATCTGTTGTTCTGAATAATTAAGATGTGTGAAAAATATAGCCACATAAGCAATAGTTCACAAACTACTGACTAATTCATTGATTACTGCTGCTTTGAAATATGACTACAATTTGTGCTGACACTTACAAGTAACATGATTTAGGAACAACACTTTCCCAATTAACATTATAATGTATAGCTTTATTTAAAAATCATATTACTATGTAAAATCTATTAAATAGGCAATAGAATTACTATCGCTAGTGCCCAGATATTTAAGTTATAGAAATTTAGTTATTTAAATATTTATAAAATGAGAGTTGAGAGACGCACTTTTGAAAAGCAGTTAATAATGAACAGACATCAAGGGAGCCATCATTATAACAGCAAAGTGCTTTGCAACTCCAATAACTTCACTGGTGCAGAAGCAGGCCATCAAATTTAATTAAAAGCAGTCAAAAATAAACTGAAAAATTGAACTGTAAAAGCCTATCCTTTGCCAGCAGCTGAAGGCAAAGAGAAAGAGAGAAGAGAGAACCTTGAAAGTAGTAATGAATTGATAAGCCTTCCTGCCTGCAACTTGTAAATTGTTCTGTCAGATTTTAGTATCAGTTAAACTGGATTAATAGAACAATCACTGATTCTCTATCCTAAATCTTTATGCACAGTCCCTCTGTTATGGGTTTCCATGATAAATGAAAGTCTGAGAGGGTCAAAATTTAAATTAATTTTCTTGCTTGCTCATTTCTTTTAAATAATTCTGATACGTACATTTGCTGGACACAGGCAAAGTCTTCAAAACCATTTAGAGACAGAAATAAACATTTTTATTAGTTGGGTTATTTGGTTCTTGCAGGGAGATTTAGTATCTTTTTACCCAACAAAGGTAGATATCACTTGGAACATGAAATATTGACATCTACATCTGCCACTAGAGGTTCCCATGGTGAAATGAAAGATAAGGAGACTCATTTGTAAAGTAATAAGGCTAGCAAATTTATTGCTGCTTTATATGCTCAGATTAATGTGGATATATGCAAACTGTACCACAAGGACAAAACCAATTTACCCTAGATCATTTTATTTTTTATAATAATGTGCTTTAATGAAGCTAAAGCTTCCCTGCTGTGACCTTATTATGTTTTCCAGCATCAGTGGGAAATAGATTATGTTGAATCATAACAGAGCTCATGAAGCAGCAGGAATTTTGAGGCAGAAGATCAATTATATTTTAGTGGTCAATACAGAAATAGGAAAGACAAAAGCCAAGTAGGTTCTGGGAAATAAACTAGTTTAAAAAAAACGTAAATAATTTTCATGTCAATCAACATTACACAGTACAGTTCTTGTAGGAGTTATTAAAGACACAATTTCCCAAGATGGAAATTTCCACTCTAGTAGATATTTTAGGAGGATTGATATTATTTTATAAAACAAAGTGAAGCAAACAAGAATTGTGATGTTGAAGGATTGAATAAAATTTACAGCAACATGAATGTTTACTATTCTGTGATAATTAATCAATTATGATTTAAAATTTTATGAAATTAAAAGAAGTGGGCTCAGTTAAGAAACCTATAATTTATTGCCTGCCATTCAATTTCCATCAGTTATCAGAAACTGAAAGGTAAATAATAATTAATTCAAAGTAGAAATCATACTTCTTGCCCAATCTAATTTCTTCTTCTTCAGCAACAATTCAAGCTAGTGCCCTTGAACTCATAAGAAAGCAAACTTTCAAGAAAGATTTGCTTATACTCCACTAGATACTAAGATGCTCTTAAGATCATTCATTCTTGCTGAAATTCCCAGTTACTTTCTATGTTGTCATATTCAATTTTATTTACCCTTTATATTAAAGTACTGCTTAAAAAAAAAAAAAAAAAAGAAACAAAATGAGAGTAAAGTCCACTACCCTCACTTATACTAAGAATCTTCATTTATGTAGTATGTAGGAAGATTTTATTGGACATTAAGCAAAGCAGTAGAACCTAATACTCATGGTAGAATTCCTTGTACCACTGATATGCACAAGGCCTGCATGCTGTTAATAGATATTAACTTTGATTTTTTAAAGTTGTTTTTGCATGGTTCATAGCCAGTCAGAAAATGCATACAGACACATGGTAGATCCTAAACAAGTGTGTGGAAAGGATTAATTGGTCTCCAAAACTTGAAGGGATTATTTTCAATGAGATGAGAATGCACGCAGTGCTCTATCAGACAGATCTGGGCAGATTTGTGATTGCTATGATGCAGCCAGGTGGTAGAATAATCAAAAGTCTTGGGAATAAATACAGGAAACATATTATGATAACTTCACTTAGTCTAAATAGCATTTATCAGCTGATAACTCAGAGCTATCCAGCATGATGTTAGAACTAAATCTGAAGCAAATATGTGCCAAGGTCTGTAATATTCTTTGCATTCCCACTGGTCTCACCTGTGAAACAAGCCATGGACTAAATAACGCAGCCTCAGCTGCATCAGTGTCTGCTCTATTTATAGTAGGTTATCAATAAATGTTTTGAGAGAAGTGACTGGTGCATGTACTTTTCAGACTGTTGTGAGGTCCCTGCTCTTATCACAAGTCATTTATTTCCAGGAACGTAGAGCTAGGCTGTGACACAGAGATGTAGTCATGTTCAACTTGGAAAACAGAAGGAAATAAAGAGACTTTAAAGGTCTCTCTCCTCTTTACAGAGTGGAATCCTAAATATTAACTTGGTGACATGCGGAAAATGGACTCCACAATCTGTAAGATTGTAAAGTAGGTATGTTTATTCAGCGCTGGGCAGCACGGGAGGGTAGTCCCACTGAAGTTGTGAGTGCTGCAGAGGGTTAGTTGCATAGCTTATATACAAGTTTTACATACATATGACAATGAGTTCCCAAAATTCATTTACATATTCCCCTCCCAATCACTCATGCTCAGTGATTTGAGTCCGTGGTCTTTGGGGGTCCCCAGTGGTCATTGTGGAGGGGCTTCTCGATGGTCGTCTTCCATGACCTCTGGGCCTTTATTCCACAGATGGTAATGAGTTGACTACTGAGTGGCAAGGCCTGGTCCTTCTGTGCTTATCTTGGGGGTGCTTCAGAGTGACTTGAAGAACACATTCAGGATCTGTTAATCCTGTTACAAAGAGATACCATCTTGGTAGCTCCCAGACAGGTTGGCATCTCCCAGTGTGAGCCTGGTCCTACAGCTATCAGCATGTTCTAGCTACAGTTGGCTTCACAAAGGTCCTCTTGTTAACCTTTTAGCATCCCTTCATTGGTATCCTTTGGCCTGGAGTGATCATGCAAAAGCCTTTTCAGATGGTGCAAGCTAGGATATGAAAGGATAAAAAAGGATTACATCTACCATTCTGCTGTAAAACAAATTTTTTTTTTCCACCTCTGTCAGTAGTTCTAAAAAAAAAAAAAATAGTTTCACCTTACAGAAGTTTTAAAATATTTTTGAAGTGAAAACTCAATAAAACAGAAAAGTATGATGCTTATATTTGAACATCAATTTGCTATAGAAAATCTTCATGGTCAGTGCCTGGTGCAAGTATTTTGTCCTGTTAAATGAATTTCGGTCTTGAGTGGGTACCTTGGGTTTTTTTCAAAGAAAATGGTCAACAACCAGATAACCTTGGTGTTAAAAAGAAGTTAAAGATAATGGAGCTCTGCTTTCTAATAACATACTTGTAGGAAGTATTTATAATTTGAAAGCCTTTTGTTTTTTAGTTGCTTTTCCTGTTCCTCTTCTTCTTTATGTAAAAGCTTCTTTTTATGCATAAATTTAAAATTAAGGTTAGCATTTCCCCCCAAGTCTCTGTAGTGCAAATCTGTGTCCAGAACTGCATAAAATCAATCAAATGTAGATACAACTTATAGAGGACATGCTAACTGTATCTCCCAGCTTTATTATCAGTGGGGTGCTGTCTCTAACACAGTTAAATTGAATATTAGCTAACATTCTTTAATCAAAACAGCTTTTAGTAACTTACCAGCCAGTGTGGTTTCATTCTTTCTTTGATCTTCTGCTTAATCAAGGGAACTTCTGTGGTACCTCAAAGATACCTAAGTTCAGATCAGCTTTTTCAATATGATTTAATTGAAAGATATGACCACGTCTAAGATTTAGCATATTAATGGAATTTTTATTTGACATTTTCCCACTCAAATTATTTTTTTTTACATTAATATATGGAAGTATCACAAAAAAAATGTATTCCAGCATTTCCAAATCAATTTCAAAGTGTCTGGGGAAGAAATAGTCCTTTAAAAATCACTTACATGCGTATTTTAGGACTTTAATGCCTCGTTCAGTAGTGTAGTAATAAGAATGTAGATTGATAGGGCTTTTTTCCCTGTAATATCAAAATACCAAAAAATATTGATAGTTTACATAGGAAGGAAGAAAAAAATGGATGTTAACAAAGTTACAAGGATAGTGGTACCTGACAGTTCTGAATGATGACTGAGTTGATTCTAAGCCGGTTGTGACTTTACAAACAGTAGTTAATCCTTGCTCCTCCCTTTATAAGTGCCTGACATGTCAATTAACATATGAATACAAACCCATGTCCAGGGTTTTTTCATTCATGTTTCTATTCACTTCTGTGAATGTTGAGCTATTACTGTACTTTACATACTGTTAAAGCCTGTGTCACTGCAGTATGAAGTATCATATTTGCAACTGAAAAATTGTTCTGTTTATATTGAGCTAGTGCTAAAGACTGTCATTCAACCTGTACCTTTGAATTCTAATTTGAAGTCTACATATATCATGATTAATTTGTATTAGCACATTGTTTTGTTAGTTTTGTTCACCACATTGAAGATACATTGCTGAGGCCTCAGGTCATTAACTGATGATTTGCCTTGCCCCTCTCTTCACAGACACTTTTATTAAACTTAGAAAATGTTAAGTGATGTTATTTTCTGTGTTGAAACAATGATTGTGTGCTAGTTCAATAAAGTTGACCTGATGCACGACCAAATGTACAGATGCATAGAACAGATCCCAACTATTTAATAAAAGCATTATTATGACGCTGAAAACTTTTCTCAGCATGGAAATAAACAAATTTCTAATTTACACTATTCTTAAGTTACGTAAATATCTAGGAAATTTACATTAGCCAATATTATTAAAATTATTTTCCTTATGATTTTTGGTTGTATATTTGAGGGGGGGACAGGAAAAGGTTATTTGATGTTTATTGTAGTAAAGTGTGTAGTTGGCATGAAATTTCAGCTACCACTGCTCTTCCAGGAAAATGTATGGTTTTGTCAGTGTGTGTGTGTTTTGTATGAAATATCGTTTTTTATGCTTAAGATTTATCTATGGTGTCCCAGGTAAAAATGGTAATTTATTACATGTGCAGGCTTCTTACTCTGTGTTCCCAAACACTTTTTCTATTCCTAGTCCAAAAAAGGGCAAGGTACTAAACTGTCTTCAACGGTGAGGAGAGGTGATTTCCAGTTTAGGAAGAGGAAGCAAGAAGAAAGTATTCTCCAGATGTAAGGCAGTAAATTCTTGAAAGTACTTGATTCCAACCACGCTACTATGGTGCCTCAGCAGGCTTATTTTCAGTGCCTAAAGCAAAGCTTCTTGAAATTAAAAAAAAAAGCAACTTTCAACCTGCCGTTGTTTCCTCAGTCTTGGAATGTTCTCTTAATGAGCAGTGATTTCTTCTTAGAATGGTTTAAATATTTTGTGTCGATACAGTTATTCAAAGTTTTCAGTCTCTGCATTTGTAGGATTTGGTAAATCAAAACTAGGCATCAGATTAATCAGGCTTAAATTTATATCAATAATTTAAGAGAAATTAAATAAACTATAAATGTATTTGTAGTAAGAGGAAAAGTAAGAAGAATGTTGATTAATTCCATTAATCTGAATGGAAGCACAAAGCTGTTAACACACCATGAGAGAGCAGAATTGTTCTGTACCTTTGTCATCCTAAAAGTCAACTGCAGGGATAGCTGCATGAGATAAGCATGTATAAGACATCCGTGTACAAATGGAAGGGAACAGTTGGAGACTACTTGGAAAAAATAGGCATTTTCAAATATATGACACATTCATGCATTCATTAACACTTATCTTTGAGAACATGTAGAGAGTAGACAAGGTTCCAGAAGACTGAAAAATTATGAATATATCTTCAGGCTATAGAAAGAGCACCAGAAGAATTATAGACATGCCACAATAACTTCAGTTTTCAAAAAAATACTAGGACAGATAATAAAATAAACTATAGTTGAACACCTGGAGGAAAACAAGTAGAAGAAAAACAGCCAGCTTGAATTTATTCTAAGCATATCATGTCTAACCAACTTAATTTCCTTCTAGAGCAGCATAACAAAACATTCAGAGAAAGAAAAAAAGTATATGTCATTATCATCACTGTACTAAGGCTTTTGTCATTGTCCTGTATGATATTTTCATAAGCTAAATTGGGAAGCATGGTGGTCTAAGTGAAAGTTTCATAACAAAGACAAAAAATTATTTAGGTTACCTTACTGAAAAAACTGCTATTAGCAGCTTACTGTCAAAACAAATATCAAGTGGTATTCACTGTGAGGTTGCCATAGATCAAACAATCTTCTACAGTTAATGAAAAATTAGGAAGAAAAAAAAGTTTTTATGTGTTTCCACCATGCTTGGAGGGGTTCAATAATGTTGAATGCAGGATTAAAGTAGTGTAGCAAATGATGGACTTAGCCTATACGATGTAGTTTAGCGTAAATATATTTTTTTAAAATTACATTTAGGAATAAAAAGTTCCAGAAATACATAGTAAGGAATAGCTGTCTTGATAGATGAAGTACTGGCATAACTTCTTGAAACTGACCTTTAGAGAAAAGGTTAGATATTTGGAAAGCGTAGAGAAATACAAGAAAGGAGTTTAGAACTCTGGAAAACTCCAGAAAACTTATCAGTGAGAACAGATTGAAACAGTTACGTTATCTAAAAGAAGAGCTGGATAGGAACTGATAACACTCTCCAAAAACCTGTCCGCCTGCTCCTAAAAGAATAAGCTGATTTTTGCTGTCCATGGTGGCTAGATGAATTAATATGGCTTCAACAGTGAGTATATATTATGCAGGTTGCAGAGACTCCCTAATTTAAAACCAGTAACAAAAAGATTTTAAAGGCATGGATTACATAATTATGATGGTCCTATGGCAAAGAATGTTTTAAAGAGTTCCTCCCAGATTTGTTTTCTGTTACGGGTCCTATAATTTGCACTAAAATATCCTAATTATCCTTTGTTGATAATTTCTGATGGATAGTGAAGCAGCCTTTCTTCTCTCTTTTTCTTTAAATAAAAGACTTTTAAGTGCTAAATCAATTACATAATACTATAATATTATAAACCAGTAAGTTTTTATAAATAATTCAAGGTTATTTTAACTCATCAGACAAACAGGCTTTCATTTTTGCATGGGAGTTTAAGATTGTCATTTACGTAGTGTCATTATATTTGCATGCATAATATATTAAAAGATGATGCATTTTGAGTGAGCAGGTCATGGAATGTATTTAATTTAATGCTAGACTACTTTCTGTAGCAGTTGTCATTTATTAATATACCAAGTCTAAATAAATGTGCATACATTTGCAGGAGGAAAAAATCTTTAAAATTTTTTGGTTGCTAAATTAGAAAGACTGGAAACTTGTCCTTAAAATCCATTAATCAGCATGTTAGTCATCCATAGCAGAATTTTATGAAAAACACCATGCTAACCCCATATTTGACAGACATGCTTTTTCAGGTAGAAATCTGTCTCCCTTGTTTAATTTATAATGAGCAAAGTACGTGCACCAGCAATCAAAAACTATTTAAGTCTATAAAAGCAGAAGCTGAACTTTGCATTTGGATCTGCTGTTTATTTCTGAAAGAAGGCCAAAGAGGAAAATTATTGTTCCCAGGATGCAGGCTTTAAAAAATGCTCTCAGAATAAACCTTTCTTCTTTAATAGTTCAGTGCTGTGTTGACGGTGTGGTTTACAGGACAGCAACTTACCTAAGAAAGGTTTTAATTCCTTTTATGGAGACGGGACTGCCAATTGACATAGGAAAGTTGTTTTCCATTTCTTTGGAAGAGTTTCTCCATCAGTTAAGTGTGGATAATAATTTTCCTTTGCATTTCTCTACAGTTACAAAGCATCCAAACTTTCATACTGACTTTATCAGTCTACTTGTAAATATAATATTGACCACTGAGTTAATATCTTGTTAATTTGATGTGTAGCCAGTTAGACAAGCTACACAGTATGTTCTGAAATGTTATGATGCTTATAAGTTGTTGTATCTTGACATCAGCTGAACAACCAGTTTGCAGTAATTTCTAGACTAATTTGATTTCCTATTAGCCTACTCTCTTATAATATGATTTGTGTATATTAACACCCAAAGAAATTGAATATCCTCTATTTCCACTCTTATTCATCTCAGAGCTGTTCCTAGAACAGATCCTATTTAGTGTCCGAATTGGAAGATAGCTGGATTTTGAAAACTAACTTATACGTAAATTGTGTGTTTCAGCAGGTAACATGGTATGTAGATAATTTGAAAAACAATTCGATAGATACTATCCCCAATTTTAAAAAAAAGAGTTAGATAATACATGCAAAAATGTCAATGTAAGTACAAAGGGAAAAAAAAGATGGAAAAACATTTGGCATGTTTCATGGTACCTTATTGTACTTGTTCTGATGTGAAACTCTATATGATTTGTACATACTGCAAGATGAAAACACAGGAATTAGTTCCAGGAAACAAAAAAGTTGAGATGTTCAGAAAAAAAATAAAATAAAGGACAACATATACTTCAATAGGCTTTATATTTAGTTACTTTTGCAAGTATTGAAGGTTTTAAACTGTAACTTCAAACTTTCTAAATGTAACTTTAAGGAACTACAGGGAAAAAAACCTAAACTGAATTACTTTCTATGGGACTAAAATTGTGTAGAAATCCAGAATATTGATTTTAAGCTGGTATAGTTTTCCTGTGCACATCCATGTTACTTTCATTGCTTTTAACATGTGGAAGGATATTCTTTGACCGATTATACTAAATAGATTCTGGTTTTGGAAACTCTCTCCTGTCCAGCCATTGTTGAAATAATAATTGTAAAAAGATTGATATACTGGATACAAGATATTAGATTTCAAAGTTGACTCTATATTCTAGTTTGAATGTTTACAATCAAATACTTCACTGAATCTGTACTTAGCTAAATAATGTGGCCTGAATTTTGAAATTTGGAGCACTGAATGTCTTAAAATGAAGTCAGTATGCCTGTCTTTGGAGTTGAAAAAAAGAACAGAAAAAGAGCAAAATTAACAATAAACCATATGTCAGTACATAGCTGTTTCTCTATGCCACTCCTTCCTCCTTTTGCCCTGCTGTAGCTTGGAGAACAGCAAAGTTTCTCATTTTCTGAGGGGGGAGACCCTCTACAATTGCAGAAAGAAAAGTGTTCTGAAAGCACAAAAAAATTATACATAATTAAACATAATTCAGTGCTAGTGATTCTAATTTATTTGGGCACCAAATATTTTCAAAGTTTTCAAAATGTTTAAAGGAAGAAAAAAACAAAATTAAGATATTTGAACATGATATGGTGTTGGTAATATTTAATTACAATTCAATTGGATAAAACCAAGATCCAGGTAAAGTTAACCTCTCCCCAAATTTGTATTATTTTTCCATGTACACAACAGGGAAATGTGATTGTCAGAGTGAAACTTTTGCTTTCATCACTTCCACATTTCAGATCACATTGCTGACTTAGCCTTTCTTTTCTGTCTATGTTGCAAAAGTTAGATCTTGTAATATAGAGGTAAATGTATTCTGCTGGCAGACAGATTTTGCTTAATACTGCTTAGTATTAAATAATACAATCAAAAAGAAAAAGCTCAACTGGACTGAAACACAGCCACTAAATACTATAGATTGGATAAACAGAACAAATTGATTTAGATATTAATATATAAAATTTATACACACTGTTCCCTTTCTGAAGGTAGCATAGAAAATTTTATTTTCATGTTAGGTGTAGTATACAGACTGTTAAAAAAATCTTTGTGAATTATCATTTATAAAGAAATCATCCTGTGGCCAGCCTTGCAGTTGTAATTCTGCCTGCAAGTCAGGTAGTAGATGCTTTAACTAATTCCATTGACTTAATTACTCAACATTTATGTCCAGATTTAAATTTCATTTTAAAATTATGTGAATTTAGTGTCCAAATTCTCAGGCAATTTTGCTTCAGTGTAGCTGTATTAATTTGTTCCCTGCACTGGATTCTGCTAATCAGATGTGATTTACTGTGTTAAATGACACATTATTTTATCTACATTAACAAATGAAATTAAATATATATTTTAGAGGGACCAGGAGAAAAGAGAAAAGGAAGTAGTAATTTTAAAATTTGTTTCTATTCACTTATGTGGGTCATTTTTCATGTGTGCCTGGGGTTTAGGCTTCCTCCAGATCTTCATGGCACAGATTCCACAATGACTTATAAGTCTCTATCAATGGATGAAACCAACGGGAGTTAGTTATCAAGACATTTTAGAAGTCTTTTTAAACACACCATTGTTAGGCATCCAAGTACATTTTACAATCTGCCTTCTGTATCTATGCCACTTTTAAAAATGGAACTCAATTGCATATGCTTAGTCACTGTTTTTGTTTGTGCATACACTAGACTGTAGTTAGTAAGATGCTGAAACCCATTCTTAGTGACTTGGATGTTCTGTTAGAAAAAAAATTAGATGAAAATTATTTAGGATTAATATTTTTGTTATAGTATGTTGTTGCACTTGTTTTATTATTCCAAACATACACCACTGTATGATTTGTTTCTATGCTTCTTTCTTTAAATTCTCCATATAAATGTGGATTTTAAACCATAGATTTTTTATTCAACCCATAATAGCTTTGTCATATTTTTTCTAAATACATATCCAGTAGGACTGACTATAATTAAAAACATTTAAAGGATTATAAATTAGCTTTGCATATGACAACGTTGCAGATTTTTGCAGCACTGGAAAACATTAACAAACAGAAAGAATACTATTATGCTGGTGTAGACTATTTCTCCTATCTTGCAAAAAGTTCAGCAGCCATCTCACATGATATAGCATGATGTGATCAAGATCACTGCTTCATAAAGGTCTCCAGCAGCCAACTTAAGTTGTATATAAAATGGATTTGGTGGACTCAAACAAAAATGTCTCCTTAGAACTATACTGATATATAGTCCAGATTTATGTGATAATGTCCTAATGATAAATTGCAGAACAATGTGATAAACTGCATTTGTCAAGTTATTTTGCCCTAAACTACAATTTAGGAATTACATCAACTTTCCAAACTTCAGAACAGCTTTGAGTAATCACTTTTTCTCTGTGTCTTTGGGCTAAGGAAGTAAAAATATGGTAAATTAAGCTAAAGACAGGCATTCTACAGTGGTCTCTGAACTGAATGTTCAATGTCTTGCTAACCTAAACCCCCTCAATTCTTCTTGAAGACATTTCTGTGGACTACATGAGTACTCAAACACTTAGAAATATGCAGGATACAGGTATACAAGGAGGTATCAATCCTGAATTTTAAAATGAGCATAGAAGAGATAATAAAAAGTTATCTTATTTGAAAACCTCCATGATGGTCCTACTAAAAGCAGAATTTTATTGTACGTTACAAAGAAAGCCCAATTGTATATTCTGGCATAAGAAAACAAAATATTAGCAATTGTCTGCATAGTTTCTTAACTATGATTTCTATTAAACCTGTAGTAGAAGACATTATGGTTACTACCTGCTTCTGTTATGGTAGCAATGAGAGGTCCCAAGTGAATGATCGGGGTCACATTTTGTTAAGTACAGAACTAAAACATAGTACGAAGTATTGCATTGTGAAAAAAAAATGAATTTTAAATGAACATGGCAGATAATAGATTAGACAAAATATTTAGGACTGGCGATCTGAGCACAATAAAGACTGACTTAAAAAGATAAATGTAGTAAAATTGGTAAATGAATCAGTATCTTCAGCCTGCAGTTTCAAGATCATGCATCCCCAAGATATGATTATGACAAGGTTTTTGAAACCTGTTTAATAATGACCCCAGTCACCTGTGGATTTAGTTGCTTTCTTCTCTCATTCAGTGTCTTAAAAATCCCCAACAGAATCAAAGGTCTTATAGAAGGATGTTTGGCCTAATCCTTCCTTACTAATTTGTTATCTGATGCTTGACTATGTGAAAATGTAGGTAGATCACTGTGCTACATTCAGCTATAATGTGAAAAGGGCATTCTGTGAGGACAAAGAGATCTGGAAAGTAACATCTTTTCAAAGAACTCCTTATCAAGAGACTAAGCTTGCAGAAAGTGTTTAGGTAGAACACTCTCCTTTCTAGAGCACACATTTCTTTTGTCTAAGTTGTTGGAGAGACATAATATATATATTCAAACAGAGCCCATGTATGTTTTATCTTCACCTTTGTAGATATAAGAACAAGATGGCGATTATGGATGGGAAGGCTGTGAAGAACTTAGTACTTTGATCACACTACCTGAAAGTTTGACACAGAATACACAAAATACAAAGCATCCTTTTGCTAGATTAAAATGATAATATTGGAAACATTGTTTTACATCCGTTTCCTTTTTTCCAGAAGTTTATTATAGTGCCTGGCCTACGTGTCTAGATTTCCTCCACCAGGATGAAATGATAATGATTTGACAACATACAAAATTGTTGTTTTTCATAATGTATGGTGCCCACAGAAAAGTCACCAAATAAATAAAAGAACTAAAGAAAAGACACTTTTCTCCCTCTATTCTTTAGAGAATCAAAATGAAAATTAGCTCAGGCTGACATTAATTCCTAATTTTTTAATATTGTTACAAATTAATGTAGTTTCAGTAAAAATATAACTGTAAAGTAGTGTCATTCCTGTTAAATCACGTGAATCTTGAGTTTCATTTTTTTTTCTTCTTCATGCTGCATGTGTATTAATTTTTTTTAAGGTGCATTTACTGATAGTTGATGAAAGGATTCAGCCTTTCAGATGACAATCATTAATAGATTTCTCAAGTGAATGCAGCAGCATATTAAGTGAAATCATAGGATTTCATCATATTGCCAGGTTTCCAAAAATATGGTGCTTCTGTTTTAATTAAACCAGTATTTTAACACAGCATTCTTCCTCATAGAAAATGAAAATCAAAGAATCTCAGAACAGAATATATTTCAGAAGTTTGGTAGATAAGCAGTCTCCCTGTTACATATACAACCACCTGTACCTGGCAGATGCTAAATTAAAGGTATTCAGCATCTCACAGAATCAAAGCTCCTTGAAAAACATGTTTTGTCAGTGCGATAGCTGTGAGATATGTACCTGAAAAGACCTGATTGAATGACAGCAAGCTCTAATGGAGCAGAGCTATTAGGGAAAATTAGAGTATCCACAACACTCAACATTAAGAATGTTGAGATTATTTATACTCTGGTAATTTTACGAATAAGTAAAAAATGTCTAAAATTAATGCGTTGTGTGTTCAGTTCCGTTGACAACAGGTTTTAATCCAATTAAATATTCAAACATATTTTAGAATTTAAAGTTAGTTTACCAGATCAGACCACAGTGCTTAGCACCTGGTTGAATTATCTATTAAGTTCATTCATGATTACTAAGAAGACAACTAGCTATAGCCACACACAGGAGAATACTTGGAATCAGCTTTATTGGTTCCAGTGGCTCAAATCACAGGACAATGGGCAAAGGCAAATCAATTATTATCCTTTATTTGGAAGTAACTAAAGACAGAATGAAAATACAGTTTTGCAATTTAAATACCTGATGGTATATCTGGTCATTATCATATTGCATGTAATTCTGTCCTTTCCCTGCTCTATGTATCAAAAATCTAGAAAAAAGAGAGAGGATGATCAAAGATATTTCCATAGGAACTAATTCAAGCTAAAAAAAAGATAACTGAATGGTTTAAGATAGAAATTCACATAAATGCATGCAATGTGGAAAAGGTGGGAAAGGTACTATTAATTTTTAGTCATGTAAGAGACAGGCTTGGGTTTGTTGGGGGTTTTTTTAATGATTTTTTTTTGAAGTAATATGTTATTAAATTGTGGAACTCATTGACACATTATGTTATGGAAGCTGAAATTGTATATACATCCAAGCAGCTTTAGGCAGTTCAAAAATACCAGACTGAAGTGAGTCTTATAATTTAAAAAAAAAAAAGATTAAGTCATAACTTAGCACAAAGTGTCATTCTCAGTAGATACCCCTGATGTGTCCAGCCTCTTCCGGAAGACAAGAAATTTCAAAGGTAAGATACGAGCTTTTACGTGACAGTAGGTGTCAGAGACAGTTCTTGTTCCTGAACACATTTTCTCCTTGGTTATATAGGAAATAGGTATTATTTATATAATATTGCTATGAAGCAAATTAGATCTCAGAAAGAGCCAAAAAATCCTAAAAGGGAAAAGGACAAACTAATACCAGAGAGGGACCCAACCATCCCCAAAATAGGGGAGGACAGGCAAAACCAGTAAGAGGCAAAGTGTCACTTCAGAAATGATCCATGAAACAGAGTCCAGAGTGAGAGTCCTAGATCTTGTACAAAATTCTTCTGGAATTCATAGATTCATAGAATTAAAGAATAATAGAAACATTAAGGTTGGAAAAGAACTTTAAGATCAAGTCCAACCGTCAACACCAAACCACTATTCCTATTAAACCATGTCCTGAAGTGTCATGTCTACATGTTTTTTAAAGACCTCAGGGGATGGTGAGTCCACCATCTTTCTGGGCATCCTGTTCCAATGCTTGACCACTCTTTCAGTAAAGAAATTTTTCCTAATATCCAATCTAAATGTCCCTGGTACAATTTGAGGACATTTCCTCTTGTCCTATCACTTGCTACCTGGGAGAAGAGACCAATACCCACCTCCCTACACCTTCCTTTCAGGTAGTTGTAGAGAGTGATAAGGTCTCCCCTCAGCTTCCTCTTGTCTAGGCTAAATAACCCCAGTTCCCTCAGCCACTCGTCACAGGACTTGTGCTCCAGACCCCTCACCAGCTTTGTTGCCCTTCTCTAGATGCACTCCAGCAACTCAATGTCCTTCTTGTAGTGAGGGGCCCAAAACTGAACATCAGTACTGAAGGTCCGGCCTCACCAGTGCCGAGTACAGGGCGGACGTTAACTTTCCTGCTCCTGCTGGCCACACTATTCCTGGTACAAGCCAGGATGTCATTGGCCTTCTTGGCCACCTGGGCACACTGCTGGATCATCACATGCAAATATCTTAAGGGTGGATGTCACGAGGACAGAGCCAGACTCTTCTCAGTGGTGCCCAGGGACAGGACAAGGGGCAATGGGCACAAACTGAAACATAAGAGGTTTCAGTTGACTATGAGGAAAAACATCTTTACTTTGAGGGTGACAGAGCCCTGGACCAGGCTGCCCGGGGGGTTGTGGAGTTTCCTTCTCTGGAGATACTCAAAACCCGCCTGAATGAAGTCCTGTGTAACATGCTCTGGATGAACCTGCTTCAGCATGGGCGTTGGACTAGATGATCTCCCAAGGTCCCTTCCAACCCTTGCCATTCTGTGATTCTGTATGTGATTCTGTGATCATGTTCAGCCGTCTGTCAACCAGTACCCCCAGGTCTTTTTCCACCAGGCAGCTCTTCAGCCACTCTTCCCCAAGCCTGTAGTGTTGCATGGGGTTGTTGCGACCCAAGTGCAGGACCCAGCACTTGACCTTGTGAAACCTTATACAATTGACCTCAGTCCACTGATCCAGCCTGTCCAGATCCCTCTGCAGAGCCCTCCTCTCCCCCAGCAGATCAACACTCCCACCCAGTTTGGTGTCATCTGCAAATTTACTGAGGGCAGACTCAATCCCCTCATCCACATCATCGATAAAGATATTAAACAAGACTGGCCCAAAAACTGAGCCCTGGGGAACACTGCTTGTGATTGGCCACCAACTGGATTTAACTCCATTCACCACAGCAGTCTGGCCACAGCCATCCAGACAGTTTTTTACACCTGTCTAAGCCATGAGCTGCCAGCTTCTCTAGGAGAATGCTGTTGGAGACAGAGTCAAAGGCCTTGCTAAAGTCCACGTAGATGACATTCACAGCCTTTCCCTCATCCACCAAGTGGGTCACCTGTTCATAGAAGGAGATCAGGTTGGTCATGCAGGACCTACCTTTCATCAACCCATGCTGGCTGGGCCTGATCCCCTGATTGTCCTGCACATGCCTGATCAGCACACTCAAGATGAACTGCTCCACAATGTTGCCTGACACCAAGGTCAGGCTGAGAGGCCTGTAGTTCCCCACATCCTCCTTCTGGCCCTTCTTGTAGATCGGCATCACACTGGCAAGACTCCAGTCATCTGGGACCTTCCCTGTTAACCAGGACTGCTGATAAATGACAGAGAGTGTCTTGGCAAGCTCTTCCACCAGCTTCCTCAACATTTTTGGGTGGATGCCATCCAGCCCCGTAGACTTGTGAGTGTCCAGGTGTCACAGCAGGTCGTTAACCTCTTCCTCCTGGATTATGGGGGGTTTATTCTTCTCTCTGTCCCTGTCTTCCAGCTCAGCGGTCTGTATACCCTAGGGATAACTGGTATTAATATTAAAGCCTGAGGCAAGGAAAGCATTAAGTACCTCAGGCTTTTCCTCATCATTTGACCAGGAAGTTCTCAGAGAGAAAGTGAAGTTCCACTCTGGATAAAAATTAAGTCCTTTTTAAAATATAGAGATATAAGAGGGTGTAGGATGTCCTAGTTTGAGCAACAAATGGTTTCTTTTAATTTTTATTTTTTACCTGTAATGTCCAATAGATGATGCTGTTTTCTATTCTTTCAGAGAAATTTTATTTTTCTAGATAGTTTTCCGCATTCTCAGACAATAAGTTGCCATTACAGTTGCTTGGTTTTGTGCTTATTGGTGATATCTCAGGATGTCTACCTTTTCTAGGTACCCTTACTGCACTTGAAAGAGACCCGCTGCACTTTTCAAGGATGTTTCTGGTTCTCAGACCTTGTCCCCAGGCTTGCAGTTTCAGGCTGGCAGGCCTTTCTTTGTCAGTATTTTTCAGCAGACAATTTTTTCTGTTCAGTAATTTTCCAGCTGTAACCAGGCCATCTTTATGGTTGCTCACATCAGTACCTAAACACGTTTTCATCTGTATGCTTGAGTTAGCTAGAGGAATCATAGAATCATAGAATGTTATGGGTTGGAAGGGACCCCTAGAGGTCATCTAGTCCAACCCCCCTGCAGTGAGCAGGGACCCTACTAATTAGATCAGGTTACTCAGAGCCCCATCCAACCTGGCCTTGAATGTTGCCAG
>JAKFQP010000061.1:2133993-2275916 GCA_023375905.1 Nycticorax nycticorax | reverse complement strand
CTTCTCCTGATGCAGCCCAGAGTACGGCTGGCCTTCTGGGCTGCCAGCGCACATTGCCGGCTCATGTCCAGCTTTTCATCCACCAGCACCCCCAAGTCCCTCTCGGCAGGGCTGCTCTTGATCCTTTCTTCCCCCAAGGAAGATCAGCTGGATTCTGTTCAGCCTATTCTGGAAGTTGATCTCAGGTAGCTGAGGTAATTTAGTGACAAAGGGAGGTCAGGAATTTTCTTTGCTCTGACCCTAATCAAGAAAGGTGTTTGAGGACATCAGATAACCTTTGCTGCCTTCAGCAGGGTAGTGAGTGACCCAGTGGGATAAACAAGTGATGTAGGCTCTACTTAAACAATAGTCCTCCAAAGGCAAAATATCTCATCTTCTTCCTGTTTGGCTGCCAGAAATTAAGTGTGGTAAGGAATTAATGGGTGTGTGAGGCAGGCTGAAGGAACATATCTGAGCACTAAAATAGTAGTATGGAAACCCAGAGCTATAAATACATGAAAGGGTAATCTTGGGTCTGCTGCAATGACTGGCAGGAGCTCACAGCAATAGCACAGTACCAGTCTTCATAACCTGTCTGAATTTGCAGTTGGTATCTCTCTTTCCTTCTTTCTTTCCATAGCCATCTGCCACATTCAGCTACACACGAAGTATACATATAGCAGTGGAGAGGAACAGTTCTTCTGGCCAAGATGGGAGTTAGGATTGTGCATCAGATATTCCCATTTTCTTGCCTGTCCCATCCCTAGAAAGAAATATCACTTTTCACAAATTGCCATAACTCTCCTCCATGACTCCTCAAGGCCCTTGCACTTATCATCTTTTGAACAGCCCTTGGAGCTGTCTCAAGTTATCCATGTTCTGTTCTGCAGGTTCCCTTTTCTTTTTAGAAAGATTTCTAACATGTGGAGAAAAAAATGTTCCACAATGTTTTGTGAGAGATCAAGAATGTATTCTGGAATCATTTCAGCTGAGCTAGATCCATGTTAATAGTCACTTTGGTACTAACTTCAAAAAGAACAAATAGTAGAAATGACAATAAGTAATACAAAATTTTGCTTAGAAAAAATTGCATTGTATGGTTAAAAATATTTTCATACAGATCATCTAACCTTCCATGATCAAAAATCACATGTTGAAGTTGAACTATGGGAAGCCTAGTTAAGTTCTGGAGAAGTTCACAGACTTAACGCTTTTAGCTCTTTTCTTAGCATGGTTATGACATATTGTTCCTGTAACACTGAAAAAGTAGAGCTACAGATGTAATAAGGTACAGTAAGACATATAAACTTCCAAAATAAAAACAGATTATGTCATCTTTTTTCCTTAGAATTTGCTGCATTTTGGCTGTCCACCGTTGGACGTGGACTGTTGAGAAAAATTACCAGCTGGTGGCCTTTAAGAAAATGATATAATGCTCAGAACTGTGCAGGCACTGATGCTAAACTGGTCACCAAACCTTTTTTTGTGCTACATGCAGGGAGAAAAAAGTGAAAAACTGGACTTTAAACTATAAGCAGCCCCCTCTAAGGAAAACTGTCTTCCAGAATACGAAAACCAACATATTTTTATAATGAGAAAGGGTAAGAGGTGGGTTCTTTCTTTGGAACCTGGCTATGCATTAGGAAACTGCATTTACTGTTATACTTCTTCCAGCTAAAACAACCTGTTACAGCCCTTCAATGAAAAAAACCTGAAAAAGACCCTAATAGGTATTCAAATACTCTGGCCAGACTTGAATGTTACAAAGGAACTCTTCTCAAAGACTAATCGATTTTTCATCATCTTGAAGTTCTGAACTAGTTACTTTTGAAGGTCTTGTTCATGATAGATGTAAAACTAATGGAAAGCTTCAGGTAGTTTTTGTGATTTTTAATTTTTTCCATCAATACTTGTAAAGGAGTTAGAATTAATCAACTGTATTATCTGCATATGTCTACAGTACTCCCTTTGTGTCCTACAATATTAAAAAGTATTGCCTTTGTCTGACCACAATTTCTTTATTTTTTCTATGTTCTAGTACGTTTTTATCATTAAATCTTCTTGAAGAATATTCATATGTAGTGTTAACTAACAATATTTTCATTTATTTAATTGCAGAGAGACAATCAAAATCTGTACACTGACAGTTGTTGCTAAAACTTATAACAATTAGAAAATACAAGGAATGTCAATGTACAGTGCAGCTTCATGCTGAATGCAGTACCTCTTTCACTTTCTGTAAGAGGAAGAAGAGGAACAAACATGTCCAAATACCATTGCTAGTTTTGGGTAATGTTTTTCTTCACTGATTATATAAAATAACACAAGGCATCAGGCAGTCCTATGAAGTCTGATACACACCATTGGGGTAGGCATTTTTATTTTTGTCTCAGTGAGAATCAAGGGGTAATATTAACTCTGGTTTTAACTATCCGATTCTGTGATTGTTTTTGAATACAGACTCACCATTAAGCTTTGGAGATTAAATACTAGCTAGATAAAGAACAAATGCTAGTGGAGATTAAATTTAGAAACAAGAAATAAATCACACCATGAAACATGTAATAATTATTAGTAAGTATATTTTCAACTATTGACTAATTATGTCTCTTTTAAGGGACTTTTTATTTTTAATGAATTCCATTCCTGTTGTAGTAGGAAGGATCAGAAATTAATTTTGCAAATAAGAAATTATTTTGAGTTTTTATTCTTTAACTAATGAATGTTTTCAGAAATCAAAAATCTGGAAGTAAATATATATTGTTTAAACTTTTGCAATTGCGAATCAAAGAGCTTCTGTTTCAGTTTTATATCCAGAAATACTGGAACAGGATAGTAGCAAAGAGGGACAGTGAAGCCTGTGGATCTGCTTAGATCCTGGCACTCACATTGTCTTTTGCCCTGTCTGTCTGTCATATACATGCACATGTGATATCATTCTTAGGGCTTAAACTACACTGTCCTTTTGACCCATTGTCAGCTGTCCTTGAGTGGCCTTGGGTGAAAATATCCACCCCAGAATAGGGGTACAAAAGATAATACATGCTAGAGGTGTAGTCTGTGCTTTTTCCAAACCAATTTCTTTGTACATACGGATGAAATGGTCATTTTCTTTCTGGTCATAGCCTGCCTACGTACTTTTCCCCTCTTATTTCCCACACTGCACAGACCACTAGTACTAGTCAGAGAGAAAGTAGAACTAGTCTATTTTAGATGGAGCTCCTCACAAAATATGATTACATGTACAAGCATTTATGAGTAATTCATGCAACCAAAGAAATCTCTCGTCTTCCTTGACAGGTGAAGAATAGGAAGAAAAATAAAGAATGGAAGTGTGCTGTTATTGAACTCTTTCTGGAAGGTGGGGGGGGACATGTTACGAGCAAGCTCCGTGACAGATAGCATTGTGATAAATCAAACACAGATTGTGGACATTCTTGTGATGACATTTTAAGAATTATGGAAAGGGCAGAGTTTAAGTTTACATTAAATTGAATGAAAGTTGTTTCTTGTGAAATGATGGTAAATATGCATGCTTCTGTAAGCAGGAGATTTTTCTTGCCATAACTTGTAATAATGTTTGCCTTGACTGTAAAATTATTGGTGGTGTTATTTACACCCACTGAATGCTGATTCAGCTGAACTGATTGTGTAAAGTGTTTGCTAAAGAAGACATGAGCTGATCCTGTCCCATAAAAAAACTTTTTACAGATCTGTATGTTAAAAACATCCCTGAACCTAAACCAAAACACAAAGCTAATCTGGACATTCTATTGATTAAATATATGGAATAAATATTTACATTACCTAGGTGTTCTGAAAAAGTTCATAAAAATATTAAGTCTTAGCTGAAAGCTTTTATTGCCTAAAAGAATTCATTTTTAATTTTTATTGTTCAAAATATTATTGATTAAAAGGAGCACATTATTATCTTACATGCACAACATTTTTCTTAGAAAAATTATGCTCTAACTTCACAGCATCCTCTTAATGGGTGACTTTTTGGAGGGTCTGAGTGCTGTCCTGCTATTAATGAAAGTTTATTCACATCCTTGTTCTTATGATTTCTACTCACTGGCTATTTTGTATCAGATGTGTGGAAAGCAGAAAATAACTAGCTTCACCTTTATCCTCAGAGGAAATTCAGAGGTAGTGAAATACCCACAAATGAGGAGATACCAGGTTTGATTCTATATATATGTATAGCAAAACTCAGTTGTAAAGAGTTGGTTTGACCCACTATTTGAATTATTAAAAGCCAAAATATGTTTCTGTCTTTTGGAAGACACTGGAAAAATGTGTAATATGAAAATAAGAGTAATTCCTTAATGTTAAGATTGCAGACGCATATACATTGATATTATTTAACATAAAATTTATCACTTTTAGTAAGGAAAATGCAACTAATAGCGATCTACAGAGGGATGAAATTGTTAGTTTTGTTTTCCTGCATCAGGGAAAAAGTGTAGAAATGAGTAGTATTCAAAGATCAGGATCTGATCATTTATCCCCAGAAAAAGCTTATAGCTGTTGAACTTTAATGTACCCCCTTGATTTAAAAAGAAAACTAAATCTATGCTTAAATTTCATTTTTTGAAAACATAAAATTGAAGATATGTATATATATCTTCTCTATGCTAAATGATTTCAAATCTAACATGCAGTTTTAAAATTCTATATCATGCAGAAAAAATGACCATTTTTTTCTGATCTTGATGACAGTGAAATTAAAACAAATGTTCAAAACAGAGATCATACAACTACATTTTTTTAAATCTAGCTTATATTACTGTATTTCATTGTCTTTTTGGTTGGTTGGTTGGTTGGTTGGTTTGTTTTGCTCTAAATACATGGTTGATGTTTCTATTTCATGCTCAGCACTATGTGGCAAGCTTTGTGTTACTTTGCAATCTTCAAGTTAAAAAAAAAAAGCACAACAAAAGTGACAACTTCAAAATGTAGAAGTGTTACCTTATTTGCAAGATGTATCATCTGTGGAATAATTTCAAGACATAGCTGGATATAACAAACTCTTATTCTGTTTCAGTTTTTCTTACTGTCCTCAACACACAGAAAGAAGAGGAAAATAAAGTAGTTTTTGCTTTTGCCAGTAACATATCCAGATGCTTTTATGTAATTCTTCCATGTTCCTTAAAAATAAAACTAGGAGCTATAGATTCCTTTTTTTTTGTTTGTTTTTCTAAAGCACACATATTCTGATGGAAACATGCATCTGTCTTTGTATGCAAAAGACTGAGCCACAAGCCTCTTATCTATCTTGTTTGTAGCAGACAAAGTGTGACAAGCAGACCTTTTAGGTTCCCATCAGTGATTTTAGGAGCAAGATACTACTTATACTCACTTGCCACACAGCCAGATGACAAATAAGCATTCCATTACAGAGAAAACTACCACATCCATCAGCCAGTTTGGAATACTATAATATTTTGTTCGGGTTTTTTCCATATTAGTAAAGAAACAAGTGTGCGGAATCCACCCATACTTAAAGGTGAAACTTGCAATAATGTGAAAGGAAGTTGAAAGCTGAAATAATTACACTTACCTTTTAGTTTTCATTTACTAATGCTAGTGGTGCAAGGAGGGTGGGGAATAAAAACCCCTGAGCAATTCAGTAAAAAACTGCAAGATATGTAAAGTACACTAGACTTACAGAGTGGAAAATTTCCATTCTTTTCAATCCTGCCCCTCCCCTGTCCCCCCCATTACCCATGTAGGTTCTTGCTTCTCAAGGTCTCAAATAGATGCAGTACAAAAATCTCATCAAAGTACAGTGAGAGAAATTTTGAGGTTCTTCAGTCACCAATAACATCTCATGTCAGGGACAGAGTCCTACAATATAAAATTTATTACCCTTGAAATCCATTTAATACCATTTGCTCCTTTGGTGATCACATACTTATGTAAAATTGTGTCTGCCTGTGTCACAGTAGTATTATTAAATATTCACTGGTTTTAGTTGTGCCATCCTAGGAAACTTACACTCCACTTCAGGGCAAGTTAATTTATTTTTTCCTGATTATTACTTTTATATTTCATAGGTGTCACAGGCCTCTGCAGAAGTTACTACATAAAGCTACTACACAGCACTGGAAGAAAAGAAAAAAATTGTGAAAAAATTTAATTATTTAGAATTTTCATCTCCTAGATTTCATCAAATATCAAGAAGTGGCAAAACTATCTATTCACTAAAAAGTAGAAAAAATATTAATCTTTTTAGATAGTTATTTTTTTCTGAGAATCTTATAGTACGTGCAAGAGCATTTTCCATGTATACTGTAGTTTTGAGAGACTGAAATTCATAATAATGCATTCATAATTGTTCTTATATCTTGACAATTTAGATTATTCTGACACTAGTTTGCATTAAGTCATACTGTAAAATGATTTATACAGCTACCAAAAGAATTTTAAATCATAGCAAGAATATTATCTCTGCATAGGTGATGTAAAACACCTTCCAAATATGACCAATTGGCTTTTGTTTCTACTAGAAAGTAGAGGTAAAATTTGAATATAGCATCATAGTCACCCTGTTTTCATTCAGACTTTCAGTCCTTCTCCTCCTTTGTCTATTAGAGTTATTGCTATGATATTAAATCAGTTTTCAACAATGTCATGGATTGGAAATGAGTAAAAAATGCAATATGAGACGCAGAAATATAGCAGGTTCAATTCTACTTTATGCAAGCTTTTACTTACAAACTACATCCTTAAAAATTCTATGAGTGCTGAATGTTAACTGAAGGGATTCAAAGATCTATCCGAGGCAGAAAACACATTTTCTGATGAGATTTCAAAAGAGTTGATATGGCATTTTTGCAGGAAAGCAGTTCCAAATGACAGATATTCACAAAAGACTTCCGTAGCAATGCCAGTGAAATTATACTAAACCAGACTGGTCAAATCAAAAGATTAAAAAAACAGCGAGTCTGTAGAGGGTTGAAAGAAAGGAACTTGTGGATTCTACTTGATCTTTAGATTATTAAGGGACTTATTGCAGATGTTTATGTTACTGAAGTGTTTCAGAAGGCAGATACTAAAGTTCAAAGAAGTAAAACTTGGCAAAGCCAAACGCAGTTTTTCTTGCTAGATCAAATGACAACTCTGTCAATGGAAATTCTAAGTGTAGTATCAAGACAATAAATAGTATTACTAGCATTAGAATCAAAATAATTGTGTGGAAAAGGAAAATATAGAGTTAAGTTTTACTTATTATGATTAAATCTAATCTCAAAATGAAGGATAGTAATCCCAGTTGAGCAGTACTGTGACACACATACATTTAAACTTTCTGGTGTTTTACACACATCATCCTGGCTTGTATCAGAAATAGCGTGGCCAGGAAAGTGATCATCCCCGTTGAGGACGTTGTAGCGAGGTGGCTGTTGGTCTCTTCTCCCACGTAGCAAGCAACAGGACAAAAGGAAATGGCCTCAAGTTTCACCAGGGCAAATTTAGAATAGATATTAGGAAAAATTTATTCACTGAAAGGGTGGTCAAGGATCGGAACAGGCTGCACAGGGAAGTGGTGGATTCCCCATCCCTGGAGGTATTTAAAAGATGTGTAGTTGTGGTGCTCTGGGACATGGTTTAGTGGTAGTCTTGGTAGTGTTAGGTTAATGGTTGGACTTGATGATCTTAAAGGTCTTTTCCAACCCAAGTGATTCTATGATTCTCTGTGTGTGTACTGGAACCTTTAAAAGCATTTTATCATGTTTATTGTTATATTTACTCAATTTACATAAGAAAAGAATCTGTAATACTGTTCTTCTGCTATTGATAAAATGGCGTTCTGCCACTTCTAGAATTGAACAGCTCTCCACTGAAATTATGTCACTTTAAATAAACAGCTGTCAGATATTATGGGGGCATTTTGAAAACCTGTAAGAAATCAGACATGATAATTAGTGACTGTATAATCTGTTCAGCCAAAAATTATTTGTACAGAGAATTTTTATCTCCTTTCTGTGTATAAATTGCAGTAGATTGATATGGAAATGTACTGTCATTTGGTTTTTGGAGGTTTTTTTGTTTATTTTTTTCTACATGCACTACTATGTGTAGGCACCAGTAAAACAGCAGCAGCAAAGGCAAAGTACCATATATCCAGTTCAGCCAATTGGTGAATTCTAGGATCTCTCAGCACAGTCAGGAAAGTAGCCCAAACACTAGTTTCACAGACAAAAAAGAAAAAAGTTTACAGTAAAGGTCATAGAGTCATCAGTAGAGTGAGCAGTTTTCACTAGTCGGTCCACAGAAACACTTACATGCATGGCTTCCTTTAATAGCTGTTTCAGCATTAAGTAGCATCTGCTTAAAATGATACCCAACCACAGAAATGGAGTGCAGTAATAACCATTGTTCCTATGTGTATGAAATAATGTCAGTCACAAGAAAGGACCCAGAAAAGTCATGTAAATAATATGGAATTTGTTTTTACAGATTTGAAGTGGGCAGATACCTACAAACATTTGTTAATACTATTTTTGTGTTTACATTATTTTATAACATAACCAGCTATGGCACTGTTTCTCTCTGCAATATAACTGGTCTTTCTCTCCCTGATCTTTCTTTCTTTTTTTTTTTTTCTTGCATGATTTTGGCATCTTGGACATGTGTAAAGTCAGGAGGACACCAAAATGTGCAACGTACAATGAATGAAAAAGCTTAGTGTATTTAAGCAATAACATGCTTTTTACATATTGGTGCACACCAGTGAACTTGATAGTAGAGTTTTCTGTCATCTTTTCATTTGGAAAAGACTACAGAAGAGAGGAAAGTACTGTGTGAAGTTTATTTTTACCTTTGTAGTCTAACTTATTACTGTGAAAAGTAGATAACTTATTTATAAATATGTATGAAAATTCATGAATGTTTTATTCTGTTTCCATACTTGAAAAAGTATTGAAGAGAATCACTGAAACTCAGTGCTTGCAGGAACTTGCCATATGTTAGTGGTGATCAGAGGTTTTCCACAACTTTCAGAACAATATGAGTTTTACATACTGCAGATAGCATCCTCCATTCACTTGGTTTCATGGTTGTTTGACTGCTTCTCTGTGGAGAAGTTTATTCCTTCTAGTTGGTGCACCGTTTCCCACTGGGGACATTTTTTGATACTATCAGGGAACGTAAGTTTCTGCTTTAAAGTCAGTTCTGATAATGTAGTTTGTTCGACCTACTAATACTTTTTTTGCAGACAAAATAGTTACTTCTGAATATGCATTATTTTTATATCTGTTTATTTTACAGATTACAGAGAATTTTTCACATTTGCAAGTGTTACATATTTAAAACATAAAGTCAGCTGAGCTATGTTCTGAGAAAAAGAACAAAACAACAAGCAAAACATTATTAAATAACATCAGCCTCCACCCTCTCTATTGAACTTTTTCATTTCCTGAATCATACACTGAAATATAATCTGCAGTTAGCTAAACATTATAAAATGCTTCCATCAGTACTTGTGCCTGAAGTTACCTGCTCTTTGTCAAGGTGAATAGGGTTTGCACTGTGTCTTCACAGTTGTCTTGTGTGATGTTGGGGTTTACACTGCAGTTCATGGTGAAAGGAAGGAGAAGGAAACTGTTCTTTCAGCTAACTAGGAAATCCATGATTGAAGCTTCAGTTTATTTCCTATTTAACACAACACAATGCTAATTTTTAATTTCCTCTACTACTTTTTTTTTTTTTTTTTTTTTTAATTAACCTTCCAGGAAATATTCCTGGAAACAACTAACTTTACCTTTGTTTATCAGTGGGGTTTTTTTTAGAAATCTGGGAACTGTAAAACATAAGAGTCTTGTATTTGATTGTTTTCTGTAACAGCCTTATCTTATGTTTGTGCTTTTTATTTTTATGTTACAACCGGAAATACATAACACTTATGTAACAAATATTAGGCATGACTATAAATATGACATCTACAAAGAGATTTAAGGAAGGTTTTTTCCCCAAAAAACTAGTATCTATGCTTAGAAGATACAATATCCACTGTAATAAGTTATATGAAATACAATGATCTCATATTTATCCCTCTGCTGAAGACGTGAGTGGTTTAACAAATATTTTCACATCAGGAGTGTTTTATTATATGACCATATTTACATCGATATGTATTGAAAGCTTAAAATAGAATTGTAGTGTCCTGTTAGAGAAAAGAAGGCTGAGGGGAGACCTTATCACTCTGTATAACTACCTGAAAGGAGGTTGTAGCGAGAGGGTGTCAGTCTCTTCTCCCAAGTAGCAAGCAATAGGACAAGAGGAAATGACCTCAAGTTGCATCAGGGGAGATTTAGATTGTATATTAGGAAAAATTTGTTCACCAACAGGGTTGTTAAGCACTGGAACAGGCTGCCTAGGGAAGTGGTGGAGTCCCCATCTCTGGAGATATTTAAAAGACGTGTAGATGTGGTGTTTAGGGACATGGTTTAGTGGTGGACTAAGCTGTGTTAGGTTAATGGTTGGACTCGATGATCTTAAGGGTCTTTTCCAACGTAAATGATTCTATGATTCTAAGTTCACTACTCCAATGCAAGATAAATCTTACAAAAATAATTTGGAGTTTCCAAGACTGATTATGTTTTGAAGCTTTGGGTATAGGACTTCTATAACCTCCAAAAAACATTGGTCTGTTTTATCTGTAATTATTCGCAATTATTAACCTTGCTCTGTTTTTATGAAAACCCGAGAATTCAGTAGATACTTTCAAGGCCCTGACTTCTATGGCAAAATACCTATAATTTTTTAAAAAATGAAGTGATGTTCATAGTAGTTAGAGAATTAAAAAGCAAGGTGCTAGAAGGAAATTTAGTAATGTTAAGCTGTAAGTGATAAAAACTGTGAAAGTGTTTGCACTGCTGCTTAAGGTTTTAGCAAACCTCATTTGGCCACAGATATTGCAGATAACATCTCTATCCCTCACCTAAACTATGTGAGAAAGTAAGAATGACAGGAGAAAAATAAGAAGAAAGCACTGAGAAATACATATATGAAGTTCTTCCTTCTACTGCAATGCATTTTTTTTCTGTATTACATTTATTGCAATGTGTTTTTGAACTGAGGTAGCAGTCTCCAGGTTAGCATTAGTATTCACTTCTCTGGGGAGCTAGGTTTCATACTAATATAATAATGGGTTGGGGAGCTTACTCAGAACTCTTTAGCTCTGCCTTTGTGTCCATCAGACTCCATAGCAGAAAACAAGTGCAGGATTTAAGGTGATAACATCTAATGTCTGAATTTCTGCTTATATTTTTCTTCACAAAGTAGAAGTATCATCACTTTCTAAGTCTTGAATTTCCTTATACAGTGTTCTTAATGCTTGATTTTCAAATAGTCCATTAACAGAAAACTATATTACAAGCCACACAGAGATTAAGCTGAAATGAATTCAGTGCCAAATATTCTCTGTACATGTATTTATTATCTGTAATGGAACTTCTTAGTACACTTTCACAAAGGGGAGCAGATTTCATTTACTTTGATTTCACATGAAAGGATAACAGCAACAAAAGACATTACATCCAATTGCAGGAGCAAATGTAAGAAACAACCTTTGATGTCACCAGGGATACTGAGGCATAGGATAAAAAAAAAAAAAAAAAAAATCTTATGAAACTAAGTATGCCCTTTACCATATATCCAGCCAGAAATGTTCAGAGTGTTTGGTATCTGGAAGGGGAGAAATCAATAGTGGCCACAAGCCCTTCGTACACTGAGTAATCAAGTTGGTAACTTTTATACTTCATCTCTATTCCTTGTCCTCTTGACTTGATCCCATAACCTTGTGAGCAGTGAAGCAAACTCAAGGCAAAAGACTTAAGCTTCTGAGGGTCTAACACTTCAACATAGTACAAAGTCCAGCACTTGCACCTCTGGCTCTGGCCCACATCTGTGTGTCCATATAAATGGACTCTGGACACTTGTTCTGGGGTTGATGTTTTTGCTTGACATCTTAAAACCTGCCTGGAGCAAGGCTGTACGAAGTTCTAGGTAAGACAGTCCAGGGAGGCAGACCCTGAGAGGATATCTCACCAACATTGGTCAGTACTTCTCAGTCCATCTCTATCTTTTCAGCTGAGACAAGCTAGTAATTACACATGACTAGAAAATGTGACTATGATTGCTGTATCTAATGACAGCTTACAAATTCCTGGATTTTGCTATTCATATGATCTTACCTTGTAAAATAAATGCCACAAAACCCCACTATGCTTTTAACAAAAAGATAATATTTTTTTTCTTAAAGAAGAAGAATGGAATTTTTATAGGTAAAAGATACCTTGTGTTACAAAAATACCCCACCTTTAGTAGAGAAGTATTGAAAGAAACCTTTTTTTTTCCTTAACATTTTTTTTTCTCTTTTTTCCCTTCCTTTTTCTTTCTGTGTCTGCTCTTGATATCTCATTTATGGCTTTTTTGTTTGTTTGGTTTTGTTCTGATTATGACATAAGTTGATTTCTCCCAGAATTGGAAGATATTTATGTGTCATGTCAGCACGAAACCTTAATTTCTTATGATCACTCTCTCCCTATGAGTTCCTTTAATTCTCAGTAATTTCAGTGACTGTTGATAGTATAGTACTGAAAGAGCATAATGTGGTTACCTGTGTAATCCATACCACAAGGCAACTAAAAATATTTTGTCCCAACTGTAGTAAGAGTTTATTTTTTATGAACTGGATCAATTCATGCAAAGTGATAATGTGGGATTCAATACTGTGTTGTGTGTAGCATCTAAGAGCATGTGAGAGATGCTGAATTTACATTTCCTTTTGAATTTAATTTGCCTGAAGATATGTTCTGCAGCCTCAAATTTTACATAATTTTTTCATTCATCTTTTCATACTTCAGTCTGCTACCAAACTACCATCAGCTTGGCCTTATTTGTCAGTAAATGCCATTTATATTTTTGAGAGCTCTCTGTGCAATCTCCATGATGAGGAGAACAATTTTGAGTATTTGCTAACCACTGTATAGTTAACTTTGTAACTCAAACACACTGTGTTTGGTTTGCTACAATTTCTCATGCAATACAATGTTTATGCAATTTTCTGGAGCTAGAACACTTACAACAGAAAGCACAATAGTGCTCAATAACTGTATAAATACTTGTATTGGGTGATCTGCATTTAGCTAGAATCAACTAATAATAACAGGACTGCCATGTTTGTCTTCTTATTAATGTAGTACCACCTTAATTGTCTGGACAGTAGTTCACTGTTTTAGTGGAAAGACTGTATTCCAAGCACTTTCAGGGTTAGGGCCTTACATACCACATGATGGGAGGGTTCTCAGATACCCTTAAATCACCAACAAATGTTTAAGAGAATATCTTTCACCCCACCCCCCAGATTTAAACACAAAAGCTGTGGTCCTGCAACAAGCTGATTGTTGTGGTTTAACCCAGCAGATAGCTAAACACCACAGAGCCATTTGCTCACTCTCCCCACAGTGGGATGGGGGAGAGAATCGGAAAAATCTTAAAACTCATGGGTTGAGATAAAGACAATTTAATAGGACACAAAAGGAAGGGAAAATAATAATAATGATAAAAGAATGTAGAAAGCAAGTGATTCATAATGCAATTGCTCACCACCCTCTGACTGATGACCAGCCAGTTCCTGAGCAGTGGCACCTGCCAAGCCAACTCCCCTAGGTTTTTTTGTTCAGCACGATGTCATATGGTCAGTTTGGGTCAGCTCTCCTGGCTGTGAATCCTCACAGCTTCTTGTGCACCTCCAGTCTCCTCACTGGCAGGGCAGTATGAGAAGCTGAAAAGCCCTTGACTTAGTGTAAGCACTGCTCAGCAACAATGAAAACATCAGTCTTATTTACATTTTTCTCATCCTAAATCAAAACCACAGCACTGTAGCAGCTACTAGGAAGAAAATTAACTCTATCCCAGCTGAAACCAGGACACTGATGAAGTAATTTAGACAGCTGGTTTGCAGGTCACCAATTTTGTCCTTTGAACATCTGGTCAACCATTACTGCTATCACACAGTCACTTTAACATTGGTCTTGAACACTTCTAACAGCAGAGCTGATGCAGCAAAGAGATTGGCATTGGCTCTCCACTGAATATTTTCTCATCTTCTAAGGTTTTGAAAACCAGGATGAGTTCTGTGGTGTCATGGCTATGTCACTGGCCTTTTTATTGTCCTGGCTGTCCTTGATTTATTCAGATAGTAAATGTCAGAGTTAATGAATGTAAAATGATGTTGTTTCTAAATGTGAGCAATTGTATTTGAAGGTGTTCTTAATGGGCACTAATACTAAAAATAAATGAGAGGAAAAGGTAAACTCATTAAAGAAATTCAGTTTAATCAAAGCTTAATAGCTGATAGAAATAATTATACCATTTCTTACTCCAAAAAGTGTATAAGTTGGTTTAGCTAGTTAGTTCCATGTAAAACTACTGTCATAGCCAGGCCTGAATGGAAACGTGAATCATATATCTTACTCAGTTCACCTCCTCTATAACTCAAGATTCCTCACAAAAATCTGCAGCGATCCAGATGTGACTCACATTCATCGTGAGGCACACAGGTGACATGTGAAAAGTGGAAAAAAAGTTGTGCGGGTGATTCTCTCTAGTAAAATGGATCTCCAAAGTTTGTGGTTTTGTCATAAATAGTATTCTATCACATTTCTGTGAATATGGGTAGTCTTCACCTGACTTTAGTAAATACATGAAAAATGAAGAACATGATCATTGGAAAAAATAATTTGGAGAAATTATGTGTCCACAAAATAAGAAAAATATCATTCCTTGAATAAGAAGGAATGGAATGGATGACATTGACTCTAGGAATCTAATAGTAGATGTATCAACAAAAGCATTTCTTTAAAATAGAACCTCTGTGGGGAAAAAATGAAAACCAACAGATATAACAATTAAAAGTTCTGCTCAACTGGAAAGGAGTAGGAATTAAGAAGACATGCGTCTCACACTTTCCTTTAAGGTAGTCATTAGGGATCATGATAATAACCATTTTGACAAAATACTGCAGATTGGTATATAACAGGGCTCCTGAATATCCTGTCTCTTTTGATCCTTTCAGTTACAGACTTTTTAGACATCTGTCTGTACTTTTTACCTGAAAATTTATAATTAAGACTTTTATTTTTTTTTTTTTTTGTCCATCCCTTTTGGGCAAAAGCTCATTTTTCCTGAGTAATGTTACAGCCTATGCTAAGGATTACAACAAAACAGACACAGATGAGCTCTAACTGCAACACATTGTCACTGGAGCATTCTTCATTCCTTTGCAGAATAGGTTTAATTGAAAAGCAGCAAGAGATACTGTATTATTTAGCTTGCAGTTGGAAGCAAAGCTGGTAACAGTGAAAATTCATCCTCTATTACTCAGATCAGATGGAAGATCTGGTGCATTAAAAACAATAATTAGAACAATTGTGGCTAGTGTTATTGTACTAGAAACATGTCTTCTGAAACAATCCACTATGGGTAATATTTATTAGAGAATTGTGCTTACTTCAAACCTGACTGATTTCTGCTGCTCAAAGGTAAAGAAAAAAGATATTAGTAATATCTACGCATTTCAAAATGCCCATACACCATTTGTTTTTCAATTTGGTTGATACTAATTTGATAAATTTTATTAATATTTTCAGTTTCAGCATTTATAAAACACATACAGAGTAAATACCAAAGTATTTATTTGGAACAGAAGCCTCTAAAACATTTTTGTTTTCTCCAAACACTTTTTTATGTACTCAGAATGACACACATAGCTCCCTGTGTCCTTTCTCAATCCTTTTTAATGGTTGTGATCTTCTCATCTTGCTTATAGTTCATCAATTACTTTAGTTAAAGATGTCTGAAAAAGTTATATAGTGTCGGGCCAGTTCATATCAGCTTTGGGATAGATTTGTCACAAATTCTTGATTAAAGTTACAACAGGATTATATTTTTCATGTATTAAAATTTGTGTTAGTGACCCTGCACAGCATGAATATAATTGCACTGCATTCAACCATGTGTATTCTTTGATGTCCTTTAGTAGCAGAAATATTTGTGTTGGAATAAATCTTTTCAGGAAGTTTTGCTTTTAAATAAATAAACAAGTTAAATAGAACTTTAAATGCTGCCTTACTGAATTTTCAGACATAAGCAGAAAGATTTTTTTGTTTTATAAATGCAGTTCATCATCTCTTTCTGTCTATAATATTAATTTCACTATGCTATTTTTATCAGAACACTTGTATCCTGTGAGACAGCAGTTTGGAAATCCTCTGTGCATTCATATCTGCAGGGTGCATTCATAGCTACAGGCAGAGGAAGAAACCGTCTAAGACTGCTTTAACCCTGGCTGCTCACTCACTCCCCCCACAATACAATGCGGGAGAGAATCTGAAGAGTAAAACTGGGAAAGCTTGTGGGTTGAGATAAAGACAGTTTAATAGGGAAAACAAAAGACGCGTGCATAAGCAAAGCAAAGCAAGGAATTCATTCACTACTTCCCATGGGCAGGTAGGTGTTCAGTCACCTCCAGGAAAGCAGGGCTCCATCATGCATAATGGTGACTTGGGAAGACAAACACCATCACTCCGAACGTGTCCCCCGCTTCCTTCTTCTTCTCCCAGTTTATATACTCAGCATGACGTCATATGGTATGGAATAGCCCTTTGGCCAGTTTAGGTCAGCTGTCCTGGCTGTGTTCCCTCCCAACTTCCTGTGCACCTGGCAGAGCACGGGAAGCTGAAAAGTCCGTGTCTAGTCTAACCACTACTTAGCAACAACTAAAACATCAGTGTGTTACCAACATTATTCTAGTACAAAACACAGCACTATGCAAGCCACTATGAAGAAAATTAACTCTATCCCAGTTGAAACCAGGACAGAGATAAACTGGAAAGCATTTACCTAATTCTCAAAAAGAACATGCAAGTTCATTTGGTCAGTACTTAGCTTAATGTAGAATTTTACATCTAGAACTTTCAGAAAATGTAACCTCTATATTATTATTACCTAAGGTCTGGATAGACTGCAGAGTGAATTCAGCAGCTGTGGACTCTGAAGCCTTCTGTGGGAACATATAATTTTTAAGAGTACATGCTGGGAAAGAACTTCCTTTTCAGAACAGGTTATCTGATGGAGAAAGAGGGGCATGCACATATATCTCAGTGTAGGTTTACTGAATTGAAAGAGATGACTTGATAAAAGTTCCTGCTTGACTTGAAACTGAAGATCCCATTTACAAGAGCTAGCCTTAAGTGTCCAATACCAGCTGCTCATTTTCTATGAATTTGAAATGAAACTTTGAAGACTCTTACTTTTGATCAATGTGAATATAGTTCTAGGTTACCAGAAAAACTATTTGTCACCCAGCTTACTTTTATATGACTTAATTATTTGATGTTTAATTCTGTAAAAAGGAAGTGAGAGGGTAGGATTTAAATACACAATCAAGCCTTTTCCATGACAAATTCCTAAAACTATGTTGTATACGAGTTTTTCTTAACCTAGGGAACCAGAGTTATTGATCAGCCTTTAGATTATTTATTATCAAATTCAGTGAGTTTCATAAAAGAAAATCCTTAATATCTTCTGTGTGTTTTGGGAAACACCTAATACACTATGGATATCATAAAACAATATAAATGAAAACAGCAGCTTACATTATCTCTAGCCCTCAATGAAAAGCTTATTTTTTAAGATTTGGGTTAAGAAAATTCTATTCTTGAAAGTGTAATATTTTGTTAAGGCAAGAGAATGGTTTTAGTTCTAACTAGGTTCAGCTGAAGGATATACTTCAACAAAATCCTGAAGAAAACTCCAGACAACTAAGAAATAAGAAGTTTTCATATTGAATGACTTCTCTGTGGGTTCTGTTCTAACCATGTTTCATACCAAAATATCAATACCAAACACAGTAACAGAACTATTACCACTGCCAACAAACAGTTCTACTCGATGTGTGTAACAAGCGCTACCATTTAAAAAGCATGAAAACCTTTTTCTGATTAGGCATAATAGTTATGAGCATGATGCAGAACTTCAGCATAACCATTAAAAGGCATTTTGGTACAGGATCACCCTTGCTTGCCTTTGAGAGATGCATCATACTAATAACTCAGTTTTGCCACAAGAGATTTTTTGTAACTAATTGTTATCCCTGTTCTCTGTTTAATCCAGAAGAGTTTAATCCCTTCCATTTCAAGATGATGTACATTTACCTCTTTTTCCACCATATTATGATACAAGACTGTCTGTTTAAGATGTAACCGCATGGTCTGCTATGATAATCCGAAGGTGTTGTTGGAACAGATCTTGTTTAAATAGGTAGGAATATTTTCTTGAGACCTGGCATCTCTGGAGAGATAAGAAGAAATTCATGGAAAGAAATGTCTTTGGCAGATCAAAAAATTACGCTAGTAGAATGTGGCACAGCAGTGTCTGTCAGTTAACTCCCAGGAATGTTCCAGCTGATTGTGGTTGTCCTTTAAAAAGTGCAAGATAATTCACAAAAGCTTATAATGAAAGACATGTTGATTACCGAGAATTCAGGTAAACAGTTGATTTTACCATAGTTAATCTGATTAACTCTGCTGTAAGGATACTTCTGCACGGGCAGTTAATGCAGAGTAACTTGTGTCCAATAATTTCATATCCTAGCTTATTGTTTAGGAATTCCCACAGGTAGGCAAGCTATCAGTGTAGACTGATTTACTTGGTATTAAAGGGTTTTTTTGAGAGACATGTTATTCCAAATGTGTTGTTTGGTTGGGTTTTTTTAAAGATAGGCTTTTTTCCTTCAACTTTGCCCAAACTACAGTAAGACTAGAGATTTTTAACGGTGTTTGATGAAAGTCTTATGAGATAGTAAGAGTTAACTTGATCAAACATGTCATAACAAACCATTTATACTACACTCAGGGAAACTCAACACAAATTATGTAAGTCCCCCTATGGCACTAAATAGCATTTTACATGGTTGAAATACTGCAGATGGTGCTCAAGAAGGGGAAAAAAAAAAAAACTAAATAAACTGTATAATTTTGAAAATTAAGAAGAATGCGTGTTGATGATGTTTGTTTGGTTGGCTGATCTTTTCTTTTTGCATGTTTGGACCAACAGCAACAAAGCTGTACTAAGTGACCCCTTTCTGTAAAATCTTTAAAACTGTGATTTATAATGTGAATATGGAAAAGGAACCTTAAAGAAAAAAAAAAAACCACCAAAACTCTAGTATAAATTTCAATATATGCTTAAAATGCATTTAGATATTTTTGTGTCAGGATTCAGAAGCATAAAGGAGACTGGAGTGCGTAGCTTGAAAAGAGAAAGTTGTCAAGTATTTGAAAAGCTAAATCTTGAAGAATGAGTTTTGAAGAATGGCTGTTGTAATTATTGGTGGGTTCATGCTCCTCTTTCTGAATTCCATCACGCATTTTACTAAACATATTTTATCAGTTTTATTATGTTATGCTCTTTGCTGTTTTCACACATCACAGCACTGTCATGCCATCAATTTTCCTTCTGACTATATCTGCAGAATTCCCCCTTTGCTTTAGCAGGCAAAATGTACCACCTACTCCAAGGACACTGATAATGCCACTCCTGTTAATCAACTACAGGGGAACTCCCATGGGAATACATTCGGCATCCATTTCAAAACACTCCAACTAAAAGTCACCTCCAGGACACCTGACCACCCTTGAAGTGCTTATTACAATATGTTAACCTTCTGCTTCTGCTCTTCCATCAGGCTGAGCCTCAGCTAGGGCATTTTTGTTCAGTGGTTTCTTTAACTTAAGAGGTATAAGTTGCTGTGATTGGTATGACTTGCATTGTACCCTGCCTGCCCTACTTCTCCTGATTTTTCTAGCTATATGTATGTTGGTGTATAGCTATTCTTTTTTTTTGTCTCAGCTTGTCTACAGGTTAAGTTGTAAAAGTGCCCTTCACATTCTGTTTACTTGATTATAAATAGGCAGATGACAAAAAATGCTTTAACTACATGCATCTCATATATAGAGCTGTCAAAAATACAGTCTTTTGTTTATGAATTCTCAGATCCTAACTTACTCCTACAGTTTTGCCTTCATACTGGAAAGAATTTTAATCTCTTCTGAGACTGTTGATGGTTAAGAAAGTTTTCTTGCAATTTAAGTTTAGATTGCTCGATATTTCATGGTAATAGCTGATTCAGCTGCACAAGATAGTGCAATGCTGATAACCATTGTCTCCAACTGTATGTAATTGTAGCTTAAGTGTAATGATAATACCTACGCATTTACAATCTATTCGGTTGGATCTTCCAGGCTTTTTTTCTAGTTTTCCTTTTCAGTTGAATTCTATTCTCTCTCACGGTGAACATTAATCTTTGTCAGTACTGTCCTATCTCTACTATGTCTGTCTTGTATACCTGGTATATTTGTGCTTTGCTGAACTATATCACAGCTGTTTGTTTAGGATTTTTTTTACAGACTTTTATTAACATAATATATCATATCATATCTTATAACATTACACACCAAAACCTCTGAACTTTTTAGGCATTGACTGAAAATTCTAGAAACCTCTTTATCTCATTAGTGGACTAATTTCTTTTTTCCCTGCCAGGGACAAAGATAGTCTACAAACAGAATTTTCTATACCATTTCTGAGATACCAAATATGGAATTACTAATTTATATCAGCATTACAAAACTTCATCCAATAATGATTATCCAAAGAAGAAAACAAAATTTTCATAAAATAGTTATTGCTTTATTACACTGTGGAATTTCTGAAGCAATGTTATTGCTGTAGCAATGAAACACATGGTATTTATTATGAAACACATAATTTGGTATTTATGCACAGGAAATTGCCAGTTAACACAACCAATCTATAAGTCTACTGATCAGTACAACCAATTGATGGTTTTTATCTTGCCTTTGATGTCGTTTGCTTTTGCTGTTGTTACCTGAAATCAGAGTCAAAGAACTGGTCTGATCTGTGCCTCTAGAATCACTGACTAGATCCTCATCACTGAGTCATGATGTTTTTGTTGATTCAGGCTTCCATGAAAGCCAGATTTCTTGGGCAGGTAATGCTGGGTTTACCATTGCAATGTCACATTTGAACAGCATTCTGTTCCTGTGAGCATGCACAATTTTTCTCTTTAAAATCTTTCCCCCGTGTTTTAGTTCTGCATGTCATCACTTTCTGAAGTAAATTTTCTGCATATTCTTCCTGGCCCTATCCTGCCAATGCTTGTAAATCATTACTAAAAAAATGTTGATGAAAGTCCAGCTCCATAAGTGCCTACAATGCATCTCCACAAGTCACTAAATAAATCTTCAAACACAAATGTAGGCTTTGTGAGAGGCTTATGCATTGTTCTTCAAAAAGTCTGTTTCCTTATGTGTATTGGAAATTATCTCTTTCTCATACAACAAAAATTCTACTTTATGTCCCTCTCATATTAGCTTTCCTTTGCTGATAGGAATTAGTACATTCAAAGGCTTTTGCATGAGGAACAGCAATATTGTATAATTTCTCCCTTAAGACATTTTTCTGGATGATTTGTGAAGAGGACTCTTGCTTTCTTTCTTTCCTTGGCATTTAAACATCTTTCTAGAATGAGAGGAAAAAAGAAAAAAAAATAATTTAAAAAGCTGTTCTGTTTAAACTTTAATCCTAGACACCAGTGAGAAAATTCTCATACATAACATTTTTTTTTTTCCCAACATACCCAACTGTGTCAAAGAACCAGTAATTCTTTTTTAAAATCCATGATATGCTAGTGGTGACAGAAATCTTTTGGAAGGTATGTGTGTCGATTGATTGATATGATTTGATTACATTACTGTCCTGTAAGTAATTATTTATGTCCATGTCCTGTGATTTTGAAAGGTTGCCTTTTAATCCTATTCTACTACTGGATTTTTTTTTAAAAAAAAATCACCATAAAAATTTAAAACTGGTTACTATGTGTGTTCTGCAGATGAGATAGAAAAGCAAAAATAATTGAAATAGGTAGTATTTGAGTGTTCATCAAACTACAGGAAATAAATCCAGAGATTTTCTGTTTTCGAAGTATTTATACAGTAATTGCTGCTCTGAAAGCTCTTTAAGCCTTATGAATATCATATAACTAATGGAGTAAGGGTTAAATAATTCTGTGTAATTTAGTAGCATATTAACTGTGAGACATAGTTACAGCTAATGTGAAGCATTATTCCATGTTTTTTCTCCCCAAAATGTAAAACTATGTGTTTTTAAGATATGGTTTACAAGCAAGCTTTGAGTGTACCCTTTGAGAACATCACATGATTCTGCATTAAACCCAGTGGAGAGAGTTGCATTTCACAGCAGTCCCAGATAAGCCTGTGGCTTTGTAAATCTTTCACATAGTTTATTATAAATGCTTAATAGCCTCTGGATAAGCCCTGACTTAACTTATTTGGCTGCATGTTTTTGTTTACCACAATATTATATGTAGAGATGAGTAAGTTTTGTTATTTTTGTACTGTAGATAAACATTATAATCAGGTAAAATCACCAGAAATAAAATGTTACTGATGTTTGTTTTATTGAGAGATATGTTGTAGAAATGAGTTTGCCTAAAACTCTTTTTCATGGTGCTGTTTCAGTTGCTCTGTTGTTCTAGGCCCCTGTAGAAAATATGAATACATATCTTTTTTTATAAACTTCAGCATTTTACTTATTTTTAAAAGACTGTCCAGAGTGATAGAATATTTCCAAATACTCTTCAAAGAAGAACTGGTGTGAAAATCACTAAAAAGGACAGATAAACATTGGCAACTCTATTTTGTTGCAATTAAATAGAGAAATAAACATGATATTTTAAAAAATATGTCACTGTATTACAAATATCCTGCAACAGAGGAGCAAGAATTTCTATTTCATGCACTAATCTTTATATACAGTGCAAATTTATTTGAGGGAGATTGTAATTGTCGTACCTTACATGCAGCTGCAAACTATTTACTTGCTGATAGCTGAATTCAAAAAGGATCAATGTATAAATTCAGACTACAAATCAGAGTTTGCCCCTTTGTACTACTACTTCTCCAGATAAACAGTGCAAGGCCAATGACCAGTATCAGCATGTCCTCCCAGAAAATACAATTCTAGTAAAGTTATGGTTCATGAAGTTTGGTATCTTTCTACACCCCTTCCACTTGCTTTCCACCTAAGCTGTGATCTTTAAATTAATTACCCACTCTCAGACCTATAATTTTCAGGTTATCTGCATCTCAGCCAAACACCCTTCCCACACTCATAAGTAGCTGGGCTTTTCATAAAGAATCATAGAATGGTTTGGGTTGGAAGGGAACCCTAGAGGTCATCTAGTCCAACCCCCCTGAAGCGCACAGGGACACCGCTAACTAGATAAGGTTGCTCAGAGCCCCATCCAACCTGGTCTTGGAGGCTCGGTATTTTACTAGCTTCCTGGAAGCTGAGCAATGGCTGTGGATTCTGGAGATATCTAACATGTTCTGGATGAGTTTGCAGTCTTGAAGCATCTGGTACATCCTCATTAGCACAGTAGTGATTATATTGCTAACACCTAGACCTGCACTGGAATATTAATGTCTGCACAAGGAAGCAAAAGAGAGAAGTTACACGTGGGTTTCTTTTTTTTTTTCTTTTTTTTCTGCAACATGGCAATATCCACTGTCATGCAAATCAGGAGCATAAAGGTTGTCATATTGCAATAACTCACATTATGAATATAAAGTTAAAGATCTGCTGTGGAATTAAAAAAAAAAACTTGTTCCTTTTGGCTACTTTAACTATTTCTTATGTATATGCTTCAGTTATCTTTTAAAGTATGGCAATGACTTGTTCTTTAGAATTATAGATCATCAACATGATAAGCTTATGACATTTCTGTTCATACAAAGTTCATTCTTTTATATATATATATATATTTTCTTATTTTTATTTTTCCCAAAAAGTTCATGGGATGATGTGAATAAGGAAAAAACACGTGAATCATGCAACTTTTGCACTATTGTATAAAGATCCATTTTTTATAAGCTTGTACTTGGTGAAAATAGGAGGTTTTTTTTCTCCTGGAGGTTGTCTGAATTGTAGATAAAATGTGACATTATAATGGTAATTAATAGTGCACAAACTCCTGCTTTTTATAACCTACCTTAGGTCTCTGTGCAGTGCAGCTTTTCCCTACACAGACGTAGGAGCTTCAGAGGTGCTAATAAGTGTCTTCTCTCTGTTCTCCTTTTCATTCTGTAAACATGCTCAAAAGGGCATAATGTAAGCAGGTGCATTTACAGTGTGTTTCTCTTCTGGGCAGTGTCAGGTAAAACATATTTATCAGAACCTTTTATGAGTTACAGAGGACAAACTGTGGTTTCAGCCACTAAGGGCATCGCTGAGACAGTTTTGTTTGAGGAACTGACCAAGGTTACTTCTCGTAGTTGACATCTTGTACAGTATACAAACATAAATCACAGGGTAGCATTTATCTGCCTCAGATTCATGATAAAAAGCTTTACAGTTTGACCTTCGCAAGGCATATGTGTTCTAACCAAATTTTACAATGTAAAAGTCACCTTTAAACAAAGAAAGGGGACAAACAGAATAACAAGAATCTGTTTAATCATGTATCGAACAAGGAGGTCACTCACCGTGTTGTTCATTCTCATAAACACAGCTATATAGCTTTTATAGATTTGGCTATAAAAGTTTATTTTCATATTAGTACAAACATGGAAAAAGAACTTTGAAATAAATTAACTGTTTATTTATGCATTTTTCTATTGTAGAACTAACCTGCAGGCTAACAAAATGTTAGCTTGCCTAAAGGACATTCTTTTAAATTAACAGTGAACATTTTTTTGACAGATGGCTATTTGCTTATTTACAACTTCCATATTAAATCTTCAAATGTAGTAGGTACAAATTAACAACTTTCAGCTGAAGGGCCCTTGTTCCCTTTCGATTGTTCCAGTTGCAGAGAAATGAAACTTATTTTTTCTTTTTCTGTTTCTAATTATCATCTTGTGACACTCCATCCTATTTTCTCTCTTCCATGTAAAGTTCAGATATGTTTCTATAAAGCGGAAATAATTAGTTATGAGGCCAGTTGTATAACTCTCAATTATTTAGTTGTGGCATTGAAAATATTATACACTGGATTTTCTTTTTTTTCCCAAAAGTGATCTCCCTCATGCAACTTTCATTTCATACTACAGGCATAATAAGGTAGTTGGATTATTGCAAACACTTCAAAGTACATACAGAGATAAAAAAACGTTAGGAAGTCCTGTTACTAAGAAAGCCATGTTTTTTTATGTAATTTAGGTTTTTCCATTTTACTGTAATATTTTTTTCTGTTATCCATGCTTTTTATAATTTTCTAAATTAGTTTACTTCATTCCTTATACCTGTGGTATTTGTTCAAGAAACTGCCTGCCCACATACTGACCCTTCTTGAGGAAAACGTGAAATCAGTGCTCTTTCAGTCTTCACTGATTCCTAGTTAATTTTGAAGTGCAACTGATTCATTAAAACCCTACCCCTTAGGAAATTAAAAACTGTCATGAACAGCTGAAAACATCTCATTGGCTACAAACAAGATGGTAAAGGTATACAGTTGTGACATATGCACGTTAATCTGAGTAGCAGATGTAGCAGTACGAACAGTGGAATTGTAACAGGATGTGCCAGAAGACTGAGGGTTCAAGGAATGAAGTAAACTATCAGGTAAATGAATAATTTTCACCTTACTCCAAGAACTGAATGGGGGACACAAAAGATTGCAGAGGTCTGCATATTGAACATCAAGTCCAAAAGATAGTTAATACACTTTTTCACTAACTACACAATAGTTTGGACTCTTCAAATAAGCAGGTTTTATACAAAACAGAACATCAAACTATGCTGTATAAATGCACAGCGAGATACATTTTAGGTCTTGGAGAGCAAATACTAATTATACTATTTAGAGGTAAGTTTGTGCTTGTCAAAAAGAAGCTGAGTTTGGTTGGAGCACAAAGACAGCATATTCAGTTTTCTCATGGAACGTTTTCCACCAATTCTTCTTTAGAGATTTAGTTCATTAACTGAGTTTTCTTCCAGTTATACAAATGTAATCTGGTGTCTCATAAATATGTGAAAATCAAAACAAACACTCAAATTATCACTTAAATGGAACTCAGCACAAAAAGAGACAATTTTATTAATTTCATTGCCTTTTCTTTTGAATTAAATAGTTATACTACATATTGTTTCTAGTATTATGCAAACACAACAGTAATAGTCCTTATCTTCAGAATATAAACACAATAGGTTATTCAGTGCTACTAAAGGATTATGTTTTACACACAGTTTAGACAATTCTATGGTAGGAAATATGGTAGGAAATAATTCCCTCTTAGAAAAAAAAAACACAAACCAAAACATTTGCTTTAAGCATTCCAGACATAATCCATGTGAGTGAATTTTCTAGCTCTATACAACCAGTTTAAAGTAGGTCTTCTCAGCTAGTCTCCACCTATTGTATCAACCAGATTGGGGGTGGGTGGGGGGTGGGCAGGGGGGATAAGAGTAATCTTGTTGCCAGGGAAGTTTTCTCTCATAGAGCTGTGTTTATACTGTTTTGTCTAGTACAGATTTACTTGCAGGATGTTTTCTCTTTGTTTTCTCCCTTAGTATTTTGAACTGAACTTTTTTCATAGAAATATAATCTTTTTATTTTCATATTATACTCATCAGCAGTTTTATAATTTTTTATTTTTTTTTTTTTTATTAAATAAACATCAGGAAAAAAAGACCAGGTTTGGTACTGGCATTTTTCTGCATCCTCATACAATTTTGACTACATCTGGATGAATACTGACAGAAAAAGAAAAAAAACCAAACAACAAAAAACCCCAAACCACCACATTATCTCAAGCCTATTGAAAAATCCTCCATTTGAATTTTCTTCCACACTATTTCAGCAAATACACTTGCTGACATGGATGCTTCTAAGAGAATAAAAGTTAAGCAAATGTTCAAGAATATTGACTGACAGCGAATTTCAGATGAATATTTGTGAAAAATCACATATGATGCCTGATACAAAGGTTTTCATAAACAGTAGGATGAAGTTATTCAGTTCACTTATACTGTCTCAATCATCAAGCATGCTTTGATACTTTTTGAACATAATGATTACTTTTTTTTTAAAAAAATGTAGTATTGCAGCACATGAAAGCCACTTACGTGTTCTTGGATTTTATTTTCATAGGCTCTTAAGAACAAAAATTTTCCACATAATAATATCAACTAGAAAGTAAGTTAAATAGACAACACTTAGGTGTTTTTTTATCAAACATTTTATTTGTTGCAAAGTATCTCTTATTAATACTCATTTTGTTCAGTGCCTGCTTCTGCCATTTTTCAATTCTTGCCCTTTCAGAAGGCATTTTTTTATTCCCAAGAATTCATTTGCAAGAATTTTGTTTGGAAGATTTAAAGAACAAAATGCTTGAATAATTAGGGTGAGTTTATTTTTATTTTACTTAGGGATCATCTGATATGATTCTTAATACATTTGATAAAGGTAAATTGTTTACTTCTAGTTTTGACTTTGTCAGGAATTCTGCCATTTTTAATTGCTTAAATAAGGAGTGTGATGTATAATTTTAAGATATTTTGCACACATTGAGAAATTTGAATGTATTTGGAACCACATGTTCTATTACAGAGTACATCAAATTACCTTTATCTTTGCATGTAATTTAATCAAAAGAATTTTCTGTTTTGCACATGCAGTTGTTAAGTGTGTGCCATGGTTTCATTTCCCACTGCTACACAGATGTACTGGGAAGAAAAAAATGGCTTATTCAATGGATTTGGTTTCCATTTAGTTTTGTTCATCATTCACATCATATAAGGTATATAGATTTGAACCACATGAGGAAAGCAGATGCTGATCAAAGGCTTTCATACAAGTTCATATAATTGTAAAAATGAGATTAGATGTTGCCTGCCCAAGTTTAGGGCTCCTGTGTGTACTGCCTTGTACTGTGTTCTCATGGTCTGAGAGGCAAAGACAGCAGGGTAAGGATGTTTCAGTTTAAACTGAAGGTTAAGTTGCTTCTCAGGAGGGATTAATTTTTTATTTATGTGGTAGAAACCACATTATATGTTGAAGTATCAAAACACAGGCTCAGTGGGAGACATGTTTTTACGTTTAAAATCTATATCAGCCATAAGGTGGCAGTGTGGCAACTATTTTTAACTGAAGTGGAAAAAAGGGAACTATAACTCCTGGACTGATTTCCAAGGGACGCAGCAACAGTTTTGGTGTTTAAGGGATTTTTTTTTTCTTTAAATGTACATGACTAAAACAACCTAGGTTACTGAAAGCCAGAAATTCCTAGAAGTGAAATCTCTTCTGCTAATACCTAACTTCAAGAGAAGAAAGATTCTAACAAGCTATAGAGGAAATATGTAAAAATATGTTAAATACGCAGTCTATGAAATAGTAATCAGAAGCAGGTTGGGACTCTTAGTTATGAATATGTTTCATGGTTTATACACATTCCTTAAAAGACATTCCTTCTTTTCACAGAGAAATAACATTTCTTTAAAACATTAGGAGAGCAATTGTATGCATGTACATATACCCACACACGAAAACAATTCCAAAAATAAAACACTGGAGTTGTTAATTCACAAACACCCTCCCTCTCCTCCCCTTCTCTTATATCCCCTTAGCATCTTTCTTTGTTGAACACTAAAGCTTAGACAAAACATGGACTATTCAGTGGATTCTTCACTGGTTTCAGGTATGCGTCTTCCCAAAAGCTTCTCAAAAAAGATCCTCAAAAGTTATGAAGTGTATTACCAAAATGCACATGGAGGAGAGCTCAATGCCTGTTCTTCTCAGATGTTTTCAATAGGTTTGATCTTATTTCTGCAGTAAAAGTACATATATAGAAAGCAGTTGGCCATTCCTGCTCAATTCTGAACGTGCAGATGGATAATGAAAAATATGGATCAATACCAAACGTGCAATTTTGATACGGAACACGTATTCATGTGAAGTATTTCAGAGCTAGTTTCCTTCTAAAAAATATTTACTATAAAGGCATATCTTGCAAAGTGCAGAGAATTTCGACACAAACAAATCTGTTGATTTGGAGTTGGAACTAAAGGGCCTTTATAACCTAGAGAATTAAAATAAGTGGGAAAAAAAAAAAAGAGGACAAATTAATGTTCAGAACTGAATGCATTGTCTTCCAGTCTTTACTACACGTTGCTGATAATCACTGGCTTTGCTATTTTAAATCAAATTGTCATGCTTAAAACCTAGTTCCAGCCCCAGATCTGCAGTGAATTTTTTGCTTTTAATCCTTTGGATTAGCAGTTTTCTCACACAACTGATTTATATAAATAACAATGATACAAAAAACAAATAAAAACAACCTTCATTCATTACTATATTTGTCTGTATTTAAGCACTTTTCTGTGCATTTATAAAGTTTCCACAAAATTGTTAAAATTAATATATATCTTCTTCAAAATTTCTTTCCATTCATGTATTTTTTATAATTTGTAATATAAAACTGTAGCTATTTGCAAACACAGTAATTTTGCAGTTCCCTTAAAAAAACAAGCAAGCAACCAAGAAAACAAAAAGTTATGTGTGCTACTAGAGGAAAAATTGCAAAAAGTGCATTTTTCCAAACCTGTATAAAAATTGTCTTAAACTCTTAGAGGTATCAGTGATAAATTTCCATTTTTCTGACAAGTATTAGATGAAAACCAGTTAAAAATGGTTAATCATATGTTTTACCTGTAGCATACTGGTATTTTCTTAATAAATAATAATTAGGTTTTTTACCTGCTAAGCAGTAAACATAACATTTCAGGAAGTACCTAGGTATCACTAAAACAGCCAGCAAACACACACACAAAAAATCTGCTAAAATCAGATTTAAAAAACACAGCCAAACAACCAAAACCCAAAACCCCCTGCCCTTTTGGTCACTTAGGATTAGAACTGATGAGAAATAAATTCAATTGAGAAATGAAGAGGACTATAATTCACTAGCAATGTAGTGATGCATAAGCTAATCAGTGCTTTAAGTGTCGGAATTAAATGTTTAAAAGCAGACCATGCTGCTGGTAGGTCTGCACTGGGTTTTTGTCACTTCAAAGGGCAGTTCCCTCTTGAACCCTACAGATTACAAGTGGAAGCAGGTAGCAGCCTGCCTGGCTAGTCTCCCTGAAGTAACAGGTCCTGGAGGTATAGGGCCCCAGACCAGTGGTCCTGAACCTTGTCAACCCACAGCTGGAATGGATCAACCTCCTGCACCCCTTAAGCTGCTCCTCTTCCTGCAAGGCTGCTTGCAACCACCACATCACTCAGTAGTGAACAGCCATACACCCTGCGCAGGTTCCCAGGTGCTGGGAGTGGGTGCTGCAGGGGTGGCTGGTGTGAAAAGAGGCTGGGAGCTGCCCTGTGCTGAACACGGCTGGTTCCAGCCACCTCCAACAGACCCACTAAAGGACATAGCTGAGCCCCTCAGAAAAGATTGTGGTGCCTCAGAGAAAACATGTTTAAGAAAGGGCAAAGATGCTGGATAGTCAGAGGAGGAAAAAATAGTGGGAAACATTAGAGTGAATGCCAAGGGCAGAGGAGAGAGAGGAGGTGTACCAGATGCCGGAGCAGAGATTTCCCTGCAGCCTGTGGAAAGAAGCACACACTGGACCAGGGGAAAACAACGAGGAAGCTGCAGCAGGGAGAAACTGCTGTGTCCTTATCGCACACTCCCCACCCCTGACATGCTGCCTGAGGCAACCACACGAGTCAGGAGTGAAGTTAAGCCTGAGGGAGGGGGCAAGAAAGGTGTTGTTTTAATGTTTGTCTTGTTTCTCACTGCCCATATCTATTTTAATGGGCAATAAATTAAATTCATTTTCCCCAAACAAGTTGATTTTGTCCATAACAGTAATTGGTAAGTGATCTCCCTGCCTTTACCTTGACTCATGAACTTTTTTCATCTTATTTTCTTATTTTCTGCAGAGGAGGGGGAGTAAGTGAGCAGCTGGGTGGACCTTTGGCTGTTTGCCAAAGCTTAATACCACAAAAGGCTTCCCTGTTTAAGGCCTAAAACTGTCACTCTTACTGCTACAGGTCTGTTTGCTTTCACAGTTCTTCATCTATTATATCATCTCCTCTGCCTCTCTTTCTACACTGTTAGGGTTGAAGCTTGTGCAACTTCACATATTTAAACAGCAATGTGTCACCCTCTAGATTTATAAAGGAACATAGATATGTCTCAGTCATTTTTTATTTCAGGTTTCTCAGATTTTTCTTCTCATTTCATCAATATCTCTTGCTACCTTCTCCTATATTCTTTATTCCATGTTAGATCTTTCCTCATTTCTCTTCTGTTTCTTTTGTGATGTTTTTTTTTTCTGTTTGAGCTTTTATAACACCTTATTTAGAAGCTCACTTTTCCCACTGAGAAACTGTATTACCCCTAGAAGAAAGAAAGGATGAGACAAGTGTCATTATGAAAAAAAAATGGAAAAAAAGAAGAAGAAAAAAAAACCCCTGAGTTTTTTGAGAGGGTTCAAAAGAACTGCAGTGAACAATTCTGTTTTGTTTTGCCTGGCTTTAGGGATCTTTTTGGTTTAAGCCTCTTCGAAATCCAACTTTAAAAGCTCAGCTCTCTCTCTGTGCACTCCTAGGCATCCTGTTGACATTGTCCTCTCCAAAGTCAGCAAAATCTAAAAGAAATCAGTGTTTGGAAGTGTATTCTTCCCTTCCCCATACTTACACACAAGCATATAAGCAGACTGCACAATTCTTCTTTTCTAGTGCCACATGGTTTGGGAGCAGGTGTATCTGGGAAAACAGGGGTGATAATAGGTGGCAGGTGTGCCATGACAAAAGTAATAGAGCAGAAAGGTTCCTAAGATGTGATCTTTCTTTTTCTTCTCTTTTGTCTACTCAGCACACTGGTGATGAAAGAAATCTCTTTTCTCAGGTAATGTCACTTGGACAAGCAGAATTCTGATGTGGGAAGCCTCTCCAGCCTTTCCAGTCTGGATTTCATGCTATTGGTTGTCCTTAGACTATATAAGAAATTGGTAAACACAAGGTCATGAACGGGACCACATCTCTTCTTGTTATCACACTATCAAGAAGTCCTGTTTAAAACAAAACAAAACAATCTTAGTATGGTAAAAAGAGGTACAGGGATAAGAAAAAAGTAAGTTTGACTAATGGTCTCAGACTATTTCTGTTCTTTTCAGACAAGGGACACATACTTTCAGACTCTTTGCCATGCTTTCTTTATGCCTCCACAGTTAAGAAGAAAGAAACAAACTCATACTGAATAATTTCGTAATCTGTTAACAAAGATAATCTGTGTTCATCAACCAAAATACAGTATTTCAACATGGAGAGAACGAGCCTTGTGCAAATCCAATAAGATTCTTACATTATACATGTTCTTCACTGCTGAGTACCCTACCTGCCAGCCACCAATAAGTGTTGGGGTTTTTACACTTATCTTTGTAGTATGGAACTATGAAGTTAAAACATTCCCAGGCTATTCAGTGATCAGTAGTTACTTTACTCTGTACTCTTTTTCTCTCCCCTCTGCTCCTAAGTCCTAGTTTCTGCAAAATACATTTTTTAAGAAACCTCAGCAATCTTTTACTTTCAAATATATATGAGGGCATTGACAGTTTCCATTGCCCACTCAGATTCTTCATGATACCACCAGTCATGAAACAATTTTTTAAATGCCTGCAAGGGGGGCCTCCACATTCCTAAGAATTATTATACCATTTCCAGTATTGTAACAGTGGTCTGTTACTGGTTTTTTGCAGTGAAGCTCTTCTACACCACTTTCAATCTTAGGGTGGATTCAATAAAATGGTCTAACAGCATGCACATTTTTGTCTAAGTCAGCCTTTAAGGAGCCTTCTGAGTTGCCAGTTAGTAACAGGTATTTGCCAGGGCCTAGCTTCGTTGTGAAGGATGGGGCACACAAATGTACCTCTTCCCTGAGGAAGGAATTTAGTCAGGATTTCTGGTGGCGTAACTATGAGTTCATTATTAACATTCTAGAGAGTGAAATCCAAAGATCAAGAGTGGCACAAATTTCTCCCAGCAATGCCAATAGGGAAAAACATTACTTAGCTGCAAGGAAAAAGGAAAGAGAAATGCCTTAGAATAATTAATAGCAGATCCAGAGGCTGTTGTGCAGTAAAAAAAATCCTTAGTGAATCTGAATCATGTTAGTCCAAAATGTGTGAAACATCCCTCACTGTCCAAAATTTGAAGAACTTGTGAATCTTATTAGCAAGGCATTCATCTAGCTCTGCAAACTACTAATGCATCAGAGTGAGAGCTCTCAGCTTCAATAATTGAATTGCAAGAGGTGCCTCAAAAGTTTAGAGGATTTCTATTATTTTGGTAATTTTACATTTTCTTTAATGTCTGTCAAAAGGGTGTAAAATGTAAAAACCAGTGAAAAACATCTATCTTGAATTTAATACACGTTTTGACAAGTAGTTTATTCTTGTGACACCATATTATGCTTGAGTGGACTAAATGAGATGAGCACCTTATCATCATCTGAGGTAATCACACTGAATTTCAATTTTGTTGTGGGATGTTAATTTGGAATGTTATGGCTACCAAGCACATGTTTTGCCTGAGAAGACTTAATCGGATGATACTATTATTTAGCATATTATTTCCCATGGGCAAATCAAGCTCAAGTGTTTAGCTCTGTGGATCCTTGAGAATCTAATGAACTACCTTGGGATCACACAAAAGGTGATAGTGCATACAGAGTGTTGTATAGCAAATCACATTTTAATTTCTTCAAACAAATAAATGAGTTATGATATTTTAGGGAAAAATTATTACATTTGCTGTCTATTTTAAGGTTGACACTGAACCAGTTAATTGTTTATACAAGTATACAGGGCTTAACTACATTAATTTGAACTAGAAAGCAAATAGAATTTATCACTCTATCTCCTTTTGAGATACAAAAATGACATTTATGCAGCCTTTACCTTTATTCCTCTGACAATTCAATGTAATTTGGGATATCAGCTGATACTATATTTTAAAAAATTAAAATGCTATCTTTATCTGCATCAGCAAAAATGACCTGTTTCAAGTAAATTTATGAAAGATACACTTTTGTGATTTTATGGAAACTTTATTTGTATGGGGAATGGAATTGTTTCCTGAAGTCATTAGCTATAAGGTGTGTGTATGAAGACATTAAAATCTTCTGAAAGATTAAAAAAAAGGAAATAAAATAATTCACCTGGTGTAATTTTTATATGTTAGTGGGTAAGTGACTTTAGTATTAAGTTTACTCACCAAACCAAGAAAGAAGCTTTTCCAAGACTGATTCATAATGCTATGAATTACCAAGACATTCTCTTACTGGGATGAGCACACTGATCACCCACCATTTCTTGTTGTCAAGGACAAGGTAATTTCCTGCAACTTTTTTATTTTTCCTCCCAAGATATAAAAGAAAATAAAGATGTAGGACTCAATATCTTACCAAACCACCAAGAAAGTACAACAGCATACAAACTAAATTAATGCATTTGGAAAAATATCAACATCTGTCACAATTCTAGATTTATTATTTAGAAATGCTCTTTGTTTATTCCTTTAAATGATTATTTGTGTTTTACATGATGAGAATTTCTCTGTCTGAAATTAGTTTTTTATAATATCACCTTATTTACCATAAGTTTCAACAAATTCCCTACTTCCCAAATATAAAACCAATCAGAAATATTAAAAGAAGAAATAATAATATATGTTTTTGTCTTCCATTTTTAATTTGAAATGCAAAATTTTTCTGCTATTCTACCTGTTGGCTAGATATCATTCAATCAAAACATTTTCAGGTTCCATACTGAGAAAGGTTATTGCCTGATCCATTTTGTGTTTCAACCCACTCTTTCACTGATAGAAAAAGTATTTTTTAACCACTGTTACTAGGATATTTGTTAAAAATACATTCAGCAATGGTATGAACATGAGAATTGTGTAGCAAAAATACTTAAAGTAAAACTCAAATTTGTTATATGGCAACAGTGTAAACTCTATAATTGATCATTTTTCCTACATTTTTAATAAGACATATAGCAAAGGGAAGATTATCAGCAGTAAAAAATAATTTTACAGAACCACAGAATGTTTGGGGTTGGAAGGGACCTCTGGAGATCACCTAGTCTAAACCCCTTGCCAAAGCAGGTTCACCTACAGCAGGTTACACAGGATCGAGTCCAGGTGGGTTCTGAAAATGTCCAGAGAAGGAGGCTCTACAACCTCTCTGGGCAGCCTGTTCCAGCATTCTGTCACCCTCAAAGTAAATATGTTTTTCCTCATATTCAGACTTCATTCTTCATCTTTCTTGAACCAGGGAGCCCAGAAATGGACACAGTACTCCAGGTGGGGTCTCAGCAGGGCAGAGTAGAAGGGGAGGATAACCTCCCTCAACCTGCTGGCCACACTCCTCTTCATGCACCCCAGGATACCATTGGCTTTGGCCACAAGGGTACACTACTGGCTCATGGTTAACTTGACCACCAGGACTCCCAGATCCTTCTCTGCAGAGCTGCTTTCCAGCAGGTCAACCCCTAACCTGTACTGGTGCATGGGGTTATTCATCCCTAGGTGAAGGACTCTACACTTGCCTTTGCTGAACTTCATTAGGTTTCTCTCTGCCCAGCTCTCTAGCCTGTCCAGGTCTTGCTGAATGGCAGCACAGCCTTCTGGTGTGCTAGCTACTCCTCCCAGTTTTGTATCATCAGCAGACTTGTTGAGGGTACACTCTCTCCCTTCATCCAGGTGACTGATGAACATGTTAAACAGAAGTGTGCCCTCTATTGACCCCTGGAGAATACCGCTAGCTACAGGCCTCCAACTGGACTCTGTACCACTGATCACAACTCTGAGCTCTGCCATTCAGCCAGTTCTCAGTCCATCTCACTGTCCACTCATCTAACCCACAATTCCTGAGCTTCCCTGTGAGGATGTCAGGGAGACAGTGCCTTGCTGAAGTCTTGCTGAAGTCAAGGCAGACAGTATCCACTGCTCTCCCCTCATCTATCCAACCAGTCATGCCATCATAGAAGGCTATCAGACTGGTCAGGCATTATTTCCCATTGGTGCATCTATGTTGACTAGTCCAGATAACTTTCTTTTTCTCCACATGCTTAGAGATGACATCTAGAATGAGCTGTTCCATCACCTTTCCAGGGGTGAGGCAGAGGCTGACTGTCCTGTAGTTTCCTGGGTCCTCCTTCTTGGCCTTTTTTGAAGACTGGAGTAACACTGGCTATCCTTCACTCCTCAGGTACATCTCCTGTTCTCCAGGACCTTTCAAAGGTGATGAGGAGTGACTGAGCAGTAACATCTGCCAGCTCCCTCAGCACTCATTGGTCCATCCCATTGGGGCCCATGGATTTGTGATTGTCTAGTTTGCCTAAATGATCTCTAACCTGATCCTCTTTGACCAAGGGAAAGTCTCCCTTTCTCCAGACTTTCTCTCCTACCTTCAGGGGATTCCTGAGGGCCAGCCTTAGCAGTAAAGACTGAAGCAAAGAAGTCACTCACTAACTTCTCCTTTTCTGTATCCTCCATCACCAGGACACCCACCTCATTCATCAGTGGGCCCACGTTTTCCCTAGTCTTCCTTTTGCATCTGATGTACTTGAAGAAGCCCTTGATGTTGTCCTTGACATCCCTTGCCAGATTTAATTCCAAGTGGGCCTTAGTTGCCCTCACCACAGCCCTGCACACTCTGACTACATTCCCATATTCCTCCCAAGCAGTCTGTCCCTTTTTCTACATTCCGTAAACTTCCTTCTTCCATCTGAGTTTTGCCAGGAGCTCCTTGCTCATCTATGAAGGTCTCCCGCCCCCTTTGCTTCATTTCTTTCTCATAGGGATACATTGATCTTGAGCTTTGAGGAAAAGATGTCTGAATACTAACCAGCTCCTTTGGACTACCCTATCTTCTAGAGCCCTAATCCATGGGATTCCTACAAGTAGGTCCTTGAAGAGGCCAAAGGCCTCTTGAAGTCCAGGGTTGTAATCCTACTTATTGCCCTGCTTCTTCCACACAAGATCCTGAACTCCACCATCTCATGGTCACTGCAGTCAAGGCTGCCCCCAGCCTTCATATCCCCAACCAGTCCTTCTTTGTTTATTAGCACAAGGTCCAGCAGCATACCTCTCCTCTTTGGCTCCTCCACCACCTGTGTCAAAGTTATCATGAATGCTCTGCAGGAACCTCCTGGACTGTGTGTGCCTAGTGTTGTCTTTCCAGCAGGTATCAGGAGAAGTATGTATCCACCCACGACAACATTCCAGTCAGGTGAGCCATCCCACCAGGTCTTTGTTATTATAATGAGATCATGTCACAGAGATCTCCAGTTCTTCCTGTTTATTCCCCATGCTCCTTGAGTTGGTATGCAAGCAATCGAGCATACATGTTTCCCAGGAAGGGTGCAAGAGGATCTACCATAGCCATATACATTCTTGAGGTGGTTGGCCTTCTGGTTCTCATCATGGGAGGCAGCTAAGGAACATTTGTCACTGCTCTGGTTAGCCTGGCTAATTCCACAGTTGAATGCAGTGCCATGAGCCATCTTTGGACACTCTCCTCCTCCCTCCCACTAAGTCCTTCAGTTTAAAGCCTGCCTTACCAAGCTGGCCAGCCTTCTGCCAGAGATTCTCTTGCCTCTTCTAGACAGGTGGATTCCATCTCTTGCTAACAGGTTATAGTCATCAAAGAATGTCAGAATCAGAGAATCACAGAATCACAAGGGTTGGAAGGGACCTCGGGAGATCATCTAGTCCAACCCCCCTGCTAAAGCAGATTCTCCTAGAGCATGTTACAGAGGATTTCATCCAGGCAGGCTTTGAATATCTCGAGAGAAGGAAACTCCACAACCCCCCTGGGCAGCCTGTTCCAGTGCTCCGTCACCCTCAGAGTAAAGAAGTTTTTCCTCATATTCAACTGAAACCTCTCATGTTTCAGTTTGTGCCCATTGCCCCTTGTCCTGTCGCCGGGCACCACTGAGAAGAGTCTGGTTCTGTCCTCGTGACTTCTGCCCTTAATGCCCATACATTTGTATGTGTTGATGAGGTCCCCTCTCAGTCTTCTCTTCTTCAGGCTGAACAAGCCCAACTCTCTCAGCCTTTCCTCATAGGGGAGATGCTCCAGTCCCTTAATCATCCTAGTTGCTCTCCTCTGGATTCTTTCCAGGAGTTCCTCATCCTTCTTGAGCAGGGGAGCCCAGAGCTGGACACAGTAGTCCAGGTGGGGTCTCACCAGGGCAGAGTAGAAGGGGAGGATAACCTCACTTGACCTGCTGGCCACACTCCCTCTTAATGTACCCCAGATACCATTGGCCTTCTTGGTGATGAGGGCACACCGCTGGCTCATGGTCAGCTTGTCATCCACCAGGACTCACAGGCACCTCTCAGCAGAGCTGCTTCCCAGCAGGTCATCCCCCAGCCTGTACTGGTGCATGGGGTTCGAACTCCCCAGGTGCCGCACTCGGCACTTGCCCTTGTTGAACTTCATCAGGTTCCTCTCTGACCAACTCTCCAGCCTGTCCAGGTCCCACTGAATGGCAGCGCAGCCTTCCAGCGTATCAGCCACTCCTCCCAGTTTTGTGTCATCAGCGAACTTGCTGATGGTACACTCTGTCCCCTTGTCCAGGTCATTGATGAACAAGTTGAACAAGACTGGGACGAGTACTGAGCCCTGGGGAACTCCACTAGCTACCGGCCTCTAGCTGGACTCTGCCCCACCGATCAGAACCCTCTGAGCCCTGCCCTTCAGCCAGTTCTCAATCCACCTCACTGTCCACTCATCCAACCCATACTTCTTGAGCATCCCTATGAGGATGTTATGGGAGACAGTGTCAAAAGCCTTGCTGAAGTCAAGGTAGACAACATCTGCTGCTCTCCTCTCATCTGCCCAGCTGGTCATGCCATCATAGAAGGCTATCAGATTGGTCAGGCATGATTTCCCCTTGGTGAATCCATGCTGGGTACTCCTGATGATCTTCTTTTCAGCTACTTGCTTGGAGATGTTGTCCTGTTGTCATAAAAGCCCAAACCCTCACAACAGCACCAGCCATGAAGCCAGGAGTTGATTTGCATTATATGTCTATTTCTGGCTTCCCCCTTTTCTCCAACTTGTATAATGGAGGAAAAGATAACTTGGGCACCAGTATTTTTCACTTTCACCCCCAGGGCTTTGTAATGTTCCCTGATTCTGCTCAGGTTCTGGCTTGTGGTGTCATTTGTACCCACATGAATGAGTAGCAGTGGATAGTAGTCTGTGCTCCTGACAAGTCGTGGCACCCTCTCAGCAATATTTCAGATCATAGCTCCTGGAAAGCAGCATACCTCACATGGCTCCTTGTCAGGTTGGCAGATGGGTGCCTCAGTGCCTCTTAACAGAGAATCACCCACAACGAGCAGTTGTTGTTTCTTTTTACAGTTTCCACTGTGTGCTGATGGTACAGCAGACATTGCTTGTGGGTGTCTACAGCTGTTAAAGCTTCATATTTGGTTTTGGTTGTGATGCTGGAAGGTGGAGACCGAAGTTGGGTCCTGCTTTTGTGGATCACCAGGGTCCAAGGTGTCTCATTCTCAGTGGTGTCTGGTGCAGGAGCATGGTTCTGAAAACACCTGTCTATCTCCATCTTGGGTCCTCTAATATTGTGCAGCCTTTTGACTGTTTCCTGCAACTCTGCCACCTGATGTAACAGATCATCAGCCTGTACACACTTTATGCAAAGTACTTACCTTTTCTCTGGGAAAGGGTCTGAGCACTCATTGCAACCTACCACCTGTACTGAAGTCTCCTCCCTTACCAGTTCCATCTGGGTGGAAGCTTAAGACATCTCAGGGGCTTTCTCTGCAGGAACACTGGCTTTAACACTGAGGCAAGTTCCAACCATTATGGCAGAGACCTAGAGCACTTCCCTGGGCTGTGGACCTACAAGCAGGTTTCAGCGCCCTTCCTTCATGCCCTTCCACACCAACTGCCATGCAAACTGCCACACAGACTGCTGCACCATTCCCTGGCTGACATGCCACGCCGTTTGCCCACCTCGTTCACAGCGCTCCTAGGTGCTAGCACTCACTAGGGCCATTTAAATCTCCCACGGATACTTCTGGCAATGCCCAGGCCTTGTTCACCTCACTCATGAGAGCTGCCTGCTCCTGATGGGCCTTTTTGCTCTTCCTCAGGTTTCGCTGGCCCCAGGACCCTGCCGTCTTTGTCAGTCTAGTGCTTAGCCACGGAACTTACCATTGCCACCACAGCGTACCTTGCCAACTGTGGGATAAATACCTTTTCCTTCTTATAACTTAATTCAAAACTATCAGACAAAATAACGGAAACATAACCTTATGACCATTTCCTTGAGATCTAATACTTCTGTGAGCAGTATTGTATCTCTACTTTTGTATCTCTGCAGTGAATTTTGGCAGGAAGGAGGAAAGAAATCTAATTCTTATTAGTTACAAATGCTTTATTATATTAGAAGCCCTACTTTGTATAATTTTCTCACTGTAAGACAACTCTGATAAAGAGAAAATGGGACACTGTAACAGCCCAACAACCACATTTATCCATAAAGAGGGTAGGTTTTAGATCAGATCCCAGCTTTGTTTCTATGAAACTGTACTATGATGGAAAGAATTCAAACAGGACAAGACAAATCTCCAGAAGCCTTTTTTTTTCTTTTATTTTTTTTGTTAGATATCCATCAAACAAGCAAAGCTCTATATCATTTTCCAGTTGCATAGGCCCAAATCTAATGAAACAGCAGGATCACTGGAAACAAGAAACATTTTATTTTCTTTGATTTTTATAAACATGTAGGTAGGGCCAGGAAGAACAGTATATCATTTTAATCACCAGTTCAAAATCATCTGTAAATGAATACATACCTGTGTAAAGACAGTGCTTAGAAAGATGTCAAAAGTGTGCTGACCTGAATCAAATCAGCTAGTCCATCTTGTGTATGTTGTCTTTGGCAAGCGCTAAATGCGAGATATTGAGAAAAGTACCAAAAAAATCCATGGTCAAACTACAAACCTCCACACCAACAGTCTTTCAGTTTGCATACAGGATAGTTTCTTCTTAGCTGGGGATTGCTTCCACCCATTTGTGAGTGGGTTTGTATGCTTCTGAGAATTTTTTTAAAATTTGCCATGGTCTGAATTGCCTTGGGTTTTCCAGGAGCCAGTCAGAGCAAGGACCGCTCGAGGTGCTGCCTTTCACTGTCTCCCTCATGAAATACGCTTTATAGAGCTCCCATTGACTTGTGAAGGATTCTATAGTTGTTTACTATCAATAAAAATCTGCCTACATGGGGTATCTAACCCAGGTAATTTACAGAGAGGCCTCAGCCTTATCTATATGCCTGGGCTCTTGCTGGACTTTGGTAATTCTACCTCATAACTAGGAAAAGAAGAAAGAGCCAATAACCAGACAGAGAAGCTTTCTAAATACCATTATCTGTGTTTTTCTGATATTCCTGAAAATAATTGCTTTCTGATGAATTCTTTTTAATCAGAATAACAAGCGATAAAAGAATCTGAAAAAAAACAACCCACATAAAATAGAAGACTCTGAAAAAGAGAACTTTGAGTGCTTGCTTTCTGTTTTTTTTTTTTAATTTTCAAAGGAGCATTTTTGCCTTCTTTCACAATGCAGTTCCAGAGTGTATAGCTATGTACTAGGACCTGATGGTGAGACTTTTCTTTTTCTGGGAAAAAAAAAGAAAACATGTATATTAGAAAGACATGAAAATGTTGGGGAATGACCCAAAAAGAAGCAGATTTTTAAAATTTTTATAGATCAGGGTTTATTCAATATCTTATTATTCAAAGTACAACAGTTCTGGTTTTCAAGGAAAAGAGGTGAATGTCCAGATATGAATGAGTTAATTTTATACCATTCCTCAGTTATGGAAATGCACAAAATGTAGTGCCACTTTCTATTCTTATTACAATAGTGAGACTGTCACTATAATTGATTAATTTTGTGCCATTCTTTCCCAGTGATCTCTTTGTCACAAGAATGAGCTATCACAGAATTTTAATGCTTAGTACATTTTAGTTTTCATAATGTATTCTGATTCTCATTCTAGTGACAAAGGTTGGCACAAAATCAGACCATATTCATAACAAAGGCTGCAAAAATAAAGGAGGAAACTGTATAGAATCCATCTTCATGACAATCTCAGAACAATGAGTACAGAAATATCACAAAACAAAACTCTTTGTTCTTATGGCAGTCTTGGTATTGTAATATCACAATACTCCAAAATGCATTTCTGAACCTTTTGGATTGGATGTATTAAACTCATTTTGCAGTATGGGTATCTTTCACAATATTTTTAAAAAGGGACAGTAGAAAAAAAATTAGTGTCAAAATGTGATTTGTTAGAAATAATTGTAGTGTAATGGAAAATACCATTTGGCTGCCTGCTAATTCCTAAATCCACCACTGAGTTACGGGGGAAGGGAGTGGAGGTAAGCAGGAAGGATTGAAAAGTCAATGGTTGTTTTTCATAGAATCTTTTCACCACAGACTAGTTTCTTTCTGGACCTAATGTTAGTATAATTATTTGACAAACTGCTAACATGGCAAAACTGAGTATGAAATACAAGACACCTTCAGTAAGTTAGAAATAATTGCCATTTATCTAAGTTGTGGGTTGTATTGTTATGAATTACGTGCATTCTCCGTGTTCTGCTCCTAGAAGGAGCATGAGCTAAGAACCGATGATGAATTTATTTTTGGTTCTTTAGGGTAACCAAGCTATGTTCTTTAACACCAAACTCATTGATTGTATATAATCGCTACATTTGTCTATCCTTCTGCCTAATGTTAGTTTTTCTTTTAGCTCTCCAATTTTTCAAACTCTTTGTTGGAATGAAAACTATTATTAATACGCAAACAGATAGGTAAACAAGCCTGGCTATGTTGTACTTCATTGTAAACAGAAAGGAAAAACAACCTGTTTGACAGCTTAGTGGACAGATAATTGGACGCTGAAAATGTATTCTAATCTGACAATGAAACAATAATAACAAATGTTTTAGTTCAAAGGTCAGTCCATATTTCTAATTTGAAGAGTTTGCACATTTGGCTGTGAGCTCACACTTGACATATAACTCAAAGTTATATTTTATATTATTTTATATATATCTACTTCTGCAATCCAAGAAGAATGGGATGGAATACCAGGTACTTACAGTAATATTTATTAACTTTTAGTGTACTACAATAGAACTTCAGAAAGAACAGTAAAATATTTATGCATGTATGGGACATGTCCTGTCACCTGTACTGCACTATTGCACATAGGGACTTCACACATATTTAAATATTGCAGACTGGAAACTAAGAAGGTATACTAGGGAAATACTTTGTGCTTAGCTTTTATATCCTAAGTTTTGTCTCTGCCGTTGCCCACTGTTGAAATTAGAGTATTTCTTTAGGTGCAGTTTTGGTTTAACATGATAGAGCTTCTCTAGTAGCAGCTAGATACCAAGAAGTACGCAATCTTTTGGAAAACCATTATTTAAAAAAAAAAAAAAAAAAAAAAAAAAAGAAGTATTTATTACACTGCTCTACAATTCCAATAGGTAGTATAGTAATAAACACTTTCCTAGCTCTGCCCAGGTGCATCTGTGGTATCACATTTGTGATACCTTTGTTTTTCAACATTGAAAAAAGGTTAGTGAAAAACAATCTGTTTTTCAGAATCTGGAGAAAGATCTCTTCTTCATGGGATCAAGATTAAATGAAATTACTTATTTAGCTCTCAGAATTCATAATTGTATGATCACCCACTACCCTGGGAGTCCATGACCACCCCGGGAGGGAAGTAAAGAGGTCTTGCTTACAGGAAACATTTTTTTAGACTACAATTTCAGTATACATGAAGAGCAGCTAGTGTCTATTATTGAAGTAAGTGAATTTTAAAGCTCAGCTCCCAAACATTGATGACCAATAACTATGCTCATGTGTGTAGATGTTCAAATGCTATTTAGGCATTTTCAGCATTCATCATCCACCTGGAGTAAAGGCTGAACACATCCTCCAAAAGAAAACAGCAGAATCTTATCTGAAAACAGAAAACTACACAATGATTTTGGACTTAAGCTAGCGGAAATCAAGTCTATCCCAATTGAAATGATCTCAGAAACAAAACCCAAAGATCACCAGTTTCATAATCTATAAGATATTTGTGGAGTTCCTGGAATTAAGTCTTTAAAACATTTGCCTGCATGTTTTTATCTCTTAGAGACATTCCTTTAGATATTCAGAGAAGGTTGTGCAATTGTCTATGAAACTGTTTAGTCCACATACTAGATTTTCTTAAATATGCAGTCATTTATTAATATTGGCCAACCTCATCCCCATAACATTAAGAAAAAGGCAGTTTCTCTGGATGACGAGTGTCTATACCTCTGTTAATGCAGCAGGACCTGTTGGTATATATTGCATACTCTCTTTTTAAATGTCTGGATGTCTCCAATCAAAGGAAATGGGTCTGTGGGAGGAGAAAGGAAACAAGCATTTGTGTCTCTTCATAGTATTCGGTAAAGAAGATATACCCCCAGATCCAGGCACTGAACACTTATCTTCTGGTCCTATGGATTAGATTTGTACACTGGGCATACAGTAGGACTGCTAATGGAATTAAATGCTTCCATTGAAATAATTTTCCCTGGGGCACGCTTTTATAACCTTCTTGTGATACATGATACTGCATTCCAGGAGTCTATTTTGTGAGTTTTGAACTACCCCTGCTAAGTGTTACTGTTCATTCGTAAGGAGAGAATCAAGGTTTCTCCTATTGCATTAGGCATATGCTTTCCATGACCATGACTGATTTGGGTGTCTACCAAAGGATTCCTGAAGGTAGCCACTGTCCAGGCATCTCAGCAGTGGCCACCTTCTTTCCTCTTTCAGCAGCTGAATCTGGGTAACCAACAAGTGTTCAGAAAACTGAAAGCACCAGAGGGGAGTAATGCTGTTCTGGTGCCCAGGCTCAAACTTCCACCAGTGGATACCTAGCCAGTGCTGTCGGGGTGGTACTCTCCTCCTAGACCACTGCTGTCTGTACTGCTGCATGGACTGAGGTACCTTTGTAGTTCCCCAGGGTGATGGAGGAGGGATGAGGAGACCTGGTCAAAGACCTGCTACCACCCCCCCTTCCCCAGCCCCTCAAGAGGTTTTTGTACATCCCAGGCAGGAAGCACAGCCCCAGTCTGAGAGAGTTGGAGAGTGGACAACTAACCAGGCAGCCCAGGACCTTCCAGCAGGAACTCAGTCTGGTGGCCCAAGAGCTCTCCAGGGGCAGAAGTCCAGCACTGCTGGCATCATCTCCCATGCTGATGATGCCTGCTTCAACAACACCAACCCTCCAGGGTCTCTGTCCTGGCCACCTGGGGACTGGCACACCAGGCTGGTTGTAAATGTGATTGTGTCCAAGTGTGTATGAGTGTGGGTGTCTTAAGCATTTTACCCTGCATTCTGCAAATTTTGCTCCTCTGCTTCAGTAAAACTCTTAGACAAACTAAAATGAAAGTGGTTTGTATCACTCTAGTTATCCCCCTGTGTGACAACTGCAGGAAGATGGCCATTACGCTGTTCCCTGTTTGCACTCACCTCCCTTCTGCACCTTGAGTGTCTGTGATCCCTCCTCCTTATGCTCAAGTGTCTGTGCTCTTGCCCTGAATAGTAATGGGATGCAAAATGTGCTAATGGCACAAGAGCTTCAAATCATTGACCTAATGAGTGCACTATTAAAAGCAATGACAAATTAACATTCAAATCTGTCCCCAGGTAAACAAAAGGGAAGTACTGCCAGGGATCACACTTCTGTAGCTGCAAACAGGCTCAACAATGAGAGTCAGTTCTATAGCCCACCCTGTTCTGTACATTTAGGGAGGAGAAGAGTCAGTTTTGGCTCTCTGACTAAGGTTGTCCAAGTACAAGTGAAGGAAAAAGAGAACTATGTCTCAAAGAAAGCAAGTGACCCTTTTCTGTGTTTCTATTTATTTGGTTGTTTTTTTTTTTTTAAACACAACTTTGAAATATTCTGTGGATCTATTTTGCAAACTGTGAGAAAATAGGATTGCTAAACAGGATCTGTTGACAAATCGCTTTGGAGTTTTAGTATTAGTTGTGGTTTCTCTGGATGCTATAGAAAGGAAGTCCTAGGAGAAGAAAATTGACTAGAGGATGCTGCTTGTGTGCCTTGAACATTGGGAGTTACTGTTTCTGTGTGAGGGGTGTTAGTACTGGTATCCATTATGACAAGTCTCCGATTAGTTGCTGTTTCTCAAAGCTCCATTTCAGCTTTTCTTGTATCACCATCTAAGACACTTCTTGTGGTAGTAACCCCATAATTTTTGACTGCTACTTCAGTTTCTTTGCTGACTCTCTAAATATGTTCACATTCTGTCATTCCCAGAAGAGATTAATTTTCCTTCTCATTCATCTGAGTTGTGCCTGTCCAAGTAATGCCGGTGTCAAATTCAGTACTTTCTATCTCCTTGTTACTGTGGCTATCATTTGTAATCACAACTGGAAAAGAATGTGAGGAGTTACTTGTGTGAACTTTCTGGTGTTTATTCATATGCTTTTCCTTTTTCTTTTTACGATGTTTCATTGTATCATTTTTCCTTCATAGGCTTTTCACTGTCCCACATTTGGAATCCTAATCTCTTTTTTTCTTTTTCTTACATTTTGGCTTACTATTTTCTTGATTGGCAGAAAGACTATCTTCATTTTTATAGCAGACACTGAATTTTGATAAAGTTTTCTTGTGGTCATTTCCTTTCTCTAAAATTGTGCTGTCCTTGACTGCCTTGTCCAAGTGGTGAGTTTTGTACTTCCTTTTTCCAACAGGCTTTTCACTTTTAATTCTGTCAGTACTTCCAGAGGGCATCCTTGACTTATTGCTTGATTGACTCCTTGACCTGCAGCTTTCATTATAACAATAGTGTCTCTCATAGAGTCCCCTCCAGCTGTGCAGACCTTATTTCAGTAAAAGACTTTATACTGTATTCTGGACTAGTAGCTTGCTGTTACAATCCAATTTTGTTGGATGAGGAGAAGGCCCCCTTGCTTTCTAGCCGACCTCAGATGAGTCTGTGAGGCTAGGGGCGGCTAGACCAACCTCTCGTTTCAGGTTCAATTCCTTAGAGCAAGATTAAGACACAAATGAGGTCAAATTTCATAAATTCACTCATTTATTAACTCTTTGGGGGAAAGAGGGAAATCAGCAATAGGAAAGGAAGGAAGAAAACATAGGAAATTAAGCAAGAGGTCCAGATGGAAGAGCACAGTCACCACCATGGATCCGTGGCATCTGAGGGTCCATGGTTATGGGGTCTTCAGTGGTCTCCCCTGAGGTCGGTGGTCACAAGAGTCTTCAGTGGTCGCTTGCAGAGTCGGTGGTCCCCCAGTGGTCTCTTGCAGAGTTAGTGGTTCCCCCCTACCCTGAGGGGGTCTGAGACAGCAGCCTTTTATAGGCTGCGTGCCTAAGGCACACACTTGCACATATGTTTTGTGCACTTTACTTTTGGCTTTGTTGTTGGGCAGGGGCAAGGTTCAAACTGCATGCCTTGGTGGGCAGGCACCCCACCTGCATGTCTGATAAGCAGAAGAAAGATAAAAGCTGAAGCTCCTGCTTCAGCGAGCCTGCAAGCCACCTTGTCTGCAGCAATGCTGATCTCACATAAGCACACAAAGGAGTAAGTTTTGAGACAATTAGCTGGCTATTCAGTCTCTCACACTTGCTTTGAATAGCAAGCCCTAGACTGAGTCTTCCTCCTTTAGGAGGATCCATAGACATCTTCAACTATGTTTTGACTATAAAAGCAGAACACCCCTGGTACCTACTTCGGCAATTGTATCTCATATAATAACAATGACTGTTTATGCTTCTTGATCTTCTTTTGCCAAGGCTTTTGCTCATGATCTACTTCTCTGGATGTAGTGGTTTCATGACTTATAAGGTGTCTCTGGCTTTCTTGAGAGATACTGGTGTCATTCCTACACCTGTCCTCAGGCATGCAGTGCCTTTGCATCTAGTCAGACTGTCAACTGCGCTTAGCCATAAATCTTTGTATTTTAAAGTATTTTAGGTATCAAGATTATGCTCACGCATTATGAGACAGTGGAAATGAGTGACCAAGTTACTTACACAAAAGTCATTAAACCACCTTCTGCAACGAGCCCAGGAGCAGGTTGCAACCACATGCCAAATGCTGGGCAAAAAGTGTGCTGTACAGACAAGACATACACACAGGCACACAGGCACAGGCATGCACAGAAGTGTCCAGGAAAGTCATGGGTTTGTGCTCAGCAATGAGTCCTTCTAAGAGGGTGTGTTCCATTCTGTGTGTAATCTGCCCTGAAACAGCCCTCCATGCAAAGATCATTGGAATGGCACAGAGATGGAAATACATGAGAAGTTTTCTCGTAAAAAGTGAAGCTGGTGCAGAAGATCACTCTTTGGGGTTGCATTTTTTATGTGTTTTAAGCAGCTAAGAATATAATTACACAGCAGCAGTAAGTTTCATAATACATATTTGGAGATGTGTAGGAGAGGTAAAGACATTTCCACATACAGAAGAGAACCAGAAAACAACAACTAACCTAATATTCAAATTGAAATTGTGCACATGCAACACTTTGAAATCCAAATGCTGATATTCCCAACATTTATTTTTCTAAGCAGTCATAGAAATCCAATTCTCTCATTCCTTCTGGCAAAAAGATGATACTATGGTATAGAAACATACAAGTTTCTCCAATCTCTAGTCTGTTTGAAAATATTTGGTTGTCCTTTGACAGAGACAACTGTTACTACTACTGTACCCTGTGATTTCTCAATTCTTATAATTCTTCTTAAGAGGGGATTTAATACCTTCCTTTTATTATATCAACTTGTGAATTTGGTAATTTAGTTTATAAAGCTTTTCAACCAACATTTACAAACATCAGTCTGTAGTTTGGACAGCTGGATTTTAGGTGTACATTATAAATTATGAAATTTATAAGAAAGAGTTGTGCATTCAACCTCTGTTGAATTTGACTGTATTTCATAGTGAGAAGCTTAAATTGTGAATATGCATAAGTTAATACAAACAAAAATATTTTGTGAAATCCAGCTCTTACCTAGGTTGTTTTTTTAAAAACAAGGGGTTTCCATCTTGGAGGAATTTAGTGAAGGCAATAAAATGTTCAAAGTGTCAGTCTTGGTTATACCTGTCACGTGAATTCTTGTATACAATGATTTAAGATTATTTTTCTGATAAAATTAAGACTTGATAAAATATACAGATAACAAGCATGCATTGATTTAAATAAAAATATTGGATAATATAAGGACCATCTGGAAATATGATTGCTAGGTGAATGAATGTTTTCCTTTTTCAAGTATAAGTGCATGTAAAATGATGTCTCTTCCTTCTTAAAGTTTCTTTTGTCCAGAAGAGGGAGTTAGCCAAATTTATGATGGAAACTTTTAATGCAATATCTAAAAGAAATATTTCGTAGTAAGTATAGAAATAAACTGTTCATGAAATTTCATGAAACTTTAAAGAGGTTAAAAAGTTCTAATAGCTAGTGGCAAAAAATAAAAGCTAATTTGCACAACTTGAACTTAGAATAAAAAAGACTAAACCAAATAAAAAATATAATACAAATTATTTTAAAATTAATGTGTTTTCTTCAACTTTTAATCTGAAATCTTAGTGTCTCTGTATTCTAATGTCATTGTCCCACTTAAGATCTTAAGGGTCTTTTAATTAATTTATTCTTTTTATAATCTTCTCATATTTATAATCCTTTTGTGCTTTTGTTAAAATTAATATTTTTTTCAGACTGAATGCAAATAACTGCATGACTGAAACATTTTTTACATTATTATTATTTTAAAAAGTTTATTTTTAGTCCCCTTATGGATAACTTTTCACCTCTGCTACTTGGCCTTTTAAGAGCCTTTCTGATCCAATATTAATGCAAATTACATTGTCATGTTTTGTGACTTTTCTACACTTATCACTCAGCTATAGCCTAGATTCACAGATTTTTTTAATTTTTTTTTATTTTATTTTTTTTTTTTTAAATCACTAATGGATTTGCAGCTAACCTATGGCTCCAGCCATGGTCAGTTGCCTTCAGTATCGTTGATGTATGCATTGTGCTGATAAGTACTGTGGTTCATTTTCCTCTTGGGTAAGCACAGTTAAAAAAATAAGGAGGAGGTGGGGGAAAGAGAGAGAGAAACTCTTCAGACTAATAATTACCTTAACCTGAGACAGGGATGGCAAAACACACTTGATTGCTTTCTAACCTTCAGTGCTGTGTAATGAAATATGGCTGCTTCAGGACAAAAAATGTGTGATAGCTTCTTGTTGTTTTAATGTTATTTCAATGAATTCCTGAAAACTGCATTTCATTCAGCATTATCAGTGTGATAATGTTTTAATTAAAGGGCAAATCTTGGTCTAGTTATGAATTCTTTCCCCACATCAAAAGGACTGTCCCTAATATTCTCAGTGTCATCATTTCATATTACATTTTAATTTGTTAGTTCATCAGTGTGAACTGAGCATCCTAATATGTAAAGAATCATTTGTCATGATTCAGTGATCTAACAAAGCTTATTGAAAGGTGAAATGATTAGTAAAAAGAAAGAAGATTTCAACCTTATGGAACATATTATGAAATAAATTTTGTATGCAAGAGTACTTGTATCACATAGGAATACAGGAAAGACTGTTCTTCTGTATTTTGCTGTATCACACACAGTTTTTTCTGTTTCTTGGTCTGAAAAGAAAAAAAAAAATCCTGACAAAATATTTAATTCCTTGTTAAAGAGATTTTAATTCAGCAACAGTGGTTGATGTTGTACAACAAGTAAAGATTTTGTGATTTTATTACATACTTATTATGAAGATTCAAGGTAGACCTGAGCAGATAGATGGATAAATGAAAATTATGTATATCTCAAAATGCTCCAAGAAATGTGTATCTGTATATCTGCATGTTTACATAGTTTCTGTCATTAGTATCCCATAATTCTTTTATCTAGAGCTCAAAAGTAAAAAAGGGAAAAGGATCAACCAAACTGGAGAAACATATTGGTATGTGGCTGATTAAAACTCAGAGGAGATTTAAATATAGTCATGCTTCTTGTAACATAATTCAGTTTTAAGAAAAAATCACACATATCCTGTCCTTATCCTGATTCAAAATTTGTGTAGGTATCTCTAAAAATCCATCTGTTGTTGGGTGTTCGCTGTATTATAAGCATTTGCTACAGCATGTCACCTGTTGACATCATAAATAATTCAGTTACTTTTATGTCTTGCTCCACTGGCAGTTGTTTTTAGCATATACAACTGTTTGAGAAACAGCAGCATTCTAGAAATATTATTTCCAGAGCTGTCCAAGCAATGATATCTTAGAATCCATTTGTCTTTCATTTTTATTTGCATCATCTACAAATGTAAAGTTGGCTTTGTTTACTTTAAGATTTACAAATAAACTGGGTTACAATGACAGTTTACAAACACTGTGTTAACATTAGCATTAGAGTTTGCACCAGGTTTCTGAAGTGAGTCTTCTGTCTCAACTGACCCAGTGGAGTTCATGATTCAGTTAGCGTCCTGGGTCTGCAAACTGGATACCTTCCAGATGAAACTGAAGTGGAAACTCTGCTTCAGGAGTGCACCAATATGACCCCGCTGTTAGTGGGCATTCATTGTTGAATGACAGACACAAATTCATCTCAGTTAAAAGCCTTGAATGATATAGTTTTGATGCTGGGTCCCAATGCGGACTGGTGACTACCTCAGTCTTTTACCACATGGCCTTTAATATGTCTGTGTTGTACCTGCTTTCAGTGATTGCATTTGAACCTTAAATGCTGAAAACTGACTCGAATCTCTGATTATTTGCTTTAGATCCCCCATACATTTGTGTGGAGAGCTAGGCAGTGAAATTCACAAACACCACAGTGAAAAACTACCTGTAGCTGGACTATAAGTAATGACAAGGACAAATGTATTTTTTGCACCAGATTTACTCCAGTGTTTCAGTGCCTTTACAACTGATGTAGACAAGTACTTTTTTCAGCTCTTTGTTCTGAGCTGTCTTCAAAAAATTCATGAGAACTTCCTCTTATTTAGGGTCATTCCTTTATATCAACATTATGACAATCATACATTCTTCCCAATCCAGCCACAGCTACATAGAGAATGTTCTCTCATGATATGACAAAGCTGTCCCAGTTCTCTATCTATTCTGATGGAACTCAAAAGCACATCTGGTTTGTTTTCAGTAGCAAGAGAAAAGTAGATGTTGATGGCTGTGGATTGAGGTTATGTTCAGCCTTCCCTACACAAACTGTTAAATTTCCACAGAATGCAACAAATAAAAAATAATAATAATAAAAAAGCTCTATATGCTCAAAGAAGAAAGGGAATGATTGTGATTCCCTAGCCTACTGCTTATTTCAGTGGATAGAAACCCTAATTTTCAGGATCTCTCTGCATATTTGTGCTATACAGGACATCTGGCTCTTTCCTAATCTATCTAAATGGTTTCTGAGAAATTCTACCTTTCCACAACACCTATTTTTTCTGATACAGATTGCAGTTTAAAAGTCTTAAAGTTATAAGTCTCATCTCATTAAATACTGAAATGCAAGCACCTCCGGGGTGAAATGTGGCAGCTGTTAAACAGTGAACAGCAACACTGCACAAGAGCTCAGGACAGTGAAAAAGAACATTGCATCTAATTGAAACTGCAGGAGAATTGTTAGTAGACAGAATGCAATTATCCAAATTGGAAAATGTCCAAAATACTAGGGTTAAAATACATGCTTTTTCCTTGTTTTTTAATGTTGGGGAAGAGGGAAAATGAGACTGTTATTGTGCTACATTAATGTGTAAATCATTAGAATTTGCAACACTAATGTGTAAATCATTACAATGCCACTTACTTGTTTCAAACCAAACAAAGACCCTCTTTGAAAGAAAGTCCACTACATCCTAGGATCAGAATAAAGCTACCTCAACAGGAAGTATCATCGGTTTACCTCCTTCAGCACAGTTGTACTTTGGGGTCTTGTAAGTTGTTCTGTGTACAAACCCTGAACTCAGAGTCAGTGTGCTGGCTCAGAAACACAACATCTCTTAAAGAGTGTTTTTACAGGTAGACGTAACATGGAAAGTAAACGTTGGTAAGAAGCTACTCTTTTCCTTGCAGCATGATGCTATTACGTGGTGGTGTTGGGGTATTTTGGCAGTTCTTTTGTCCCCTTGCCATTTACTCATATCACCACTTATATGCTTGCTGAAGCAAGCATTTTGGTCAGTTCTTTACTGTATGCTTCTTCAAGAAAAAAAAAGTTTCTTATTAGATTTTCTTTTCCAATTCATTAACATAAAAAATTACCTTTATTTCATCTGCAAGGGTTTCCTCCCTGTCCTTCACCTATGCTGTTTCAAACAAAACAAACTTCATATCCCACTGATATTAATGGTATATCAAGATTCATCCAGGTTCAGAAAAAACACCCCTTGAAAGTTATCACCTTCAATCTACAATTCTGCAGGAAAGAAAACATTTGCAGCCAAGCGATAGAGTAGAAAATTCCATTTCCTTTAGAGGACTGAGACTGCTGCCTCTGAAATTCTTCCTCAGAAGGAAGCAATGCTAAAACTAGAAACAAAAAAGATAACTGTGCAGCAGGAAAAGCCAGGAGATTTACAAGTAAAGAGCCCAAACTAGTTGATGAGGTAACTCCTGCAAAGTTATTCGGGGTTAATGGGAAAAGAGTAGATGTAAATAAGCCACCTTACAAAAAACACAATTACAAAAAAGGGCCATACTTTTAGTGGTGAAAGTACTGCACAGTTGCATAGCCACTTTACTGAAGTTGAGAGGCTGTAGAGAAAGAGAAAACCTAAATAGTTAAGACAGTCTAGAGAGAAGGGGCAGAGGGGACCAGGATGAAAGTAAAGCTTTCAGTGAGCTTTTTTTTGAGACAACAGAGTGGTGTAAACTCAAGGACTTGACTAACAGAAATGTTTGAAGTAGTTGGAGTATCTCTAAATTTACAGAAAATGGTAAGAAAAGGGAAGATGAGAATATTTACACACTGGTCATTGTCAGAGTATCTTTTTTTTTTTTTTGTAAGTTTTAGTACTCATAAACAACATTTCCTTAGGTAGGATTGACTATTTACTGGGGACAGCTTCCACAAAAACTAAAAGTGAGATAGACAAGCTGAGGTAACAGATAGTACCTGGGGATATTGATGTTAATCCTATGCTAAAAGTTAATGTGTTGTGCAGCTCTTCTTGGAGTCCTGTGATGACCTTAGATCAAGACTTGAAAGCAGAGGTGCTTAAAGGTCTGAAGTGATGCTGACGAAGATAGCTGAGTCACTGTAGCAGAAGTTAGCAGTGAGTTTACCATGGTGAAGGACAGAGGACAAATCACATAGCTTGTATTTGTCTAGTGGTTGAACAGTGCTCTCGGCATGTAGCACATGCTTTTGTTGAGAAGACTATACAGCAGGTTTACATAAAAGAAAACAAAAAAAAAACCCTAATAGCAAAAAAATAATAAAACAAATGCATAGATATCTGTAGAAATATTTCTCCTTTAGTATTATATGTTACAGGCCTTGCACAGAAAACATTTTCTCTGGTAAAAATTAAAAAGAAATCAATATTACCTTTCCATCCATGAAATGGTATAGTGTTGTAATACATTAATGTCAGTGTTGCAGGCTGATAATATGGTACAATTACCATTTTATCACTCATAGGTGCAATTCAGTTGCCAGAACTAATACAGACCAGTTACACAGATTCTGACCCCATACTCCTATCAGAAGTTCTTGTACTCTTTTATGAACTAATATGAATCAGTCTGGGCATAATTCTGACACAGCTGTCATTGCACATTAATATAACTACTCTCTTTGGCAGTAGCAGAGTCCTTCAGTGATTTTGAAAGAATAATGTTAAGACGTGCTTTTAGGAGCATGATGTAATGTGTATATGAGGGAGAGCTATTGCATTTATTGGGTCATTATCAGTATAATGATTAAGAGTACCTCTATATCATAAGTATAAAAGCAGAATGTGAGTCAAGTATAGCATGATCATACAGAAAATTTTACATTTTCTTTGAGAATAACTGTTCTGCAGTTGAAACATTCACTGTTGCTTAAATTTTCTGCCTCTTTATGGTTAAGAAACTCTTCACAAACTGTAAGAAGAGTAAATAACATCAGTGTTTTGGGTCCAACCTGCATGCTTCAGTGGGCTTACTCACCTCTGGACTAACAGATTTGAGGCCTATGTGTTCAAATTTATGCTGAAATAGAAAAACAGGAATAAATTTTGGGAAAATCCTACTGATGAAGCTAGTGCATGTAAATGCTAATCACTTTGCTATGGACCTGACAATAATGGAAAGTGTTAGAATTACACAATGAACAATTGTTCAGTGTTGCTGAGGTAGAAGACAAGGAATTAAAGCACTCCTTGGAGTTCAAGTCGACTATCAGAAAAAAAAGATACTGAATGCAGCTTATGTTGTTTGTTTATTTTATACTACAAAACATTCATACAAATCTTGTCTAAATGGGTTTCGTGGTTGGTTTTTTTTTGTGCCTATAAACTTACATCAGGGTATTGCCAAGACTTCCCAGCAGTTTCCTCTTTTTATAAGAATAAAAATAGACAACAGTCAGTATTTTACTCAGCTTTCTTATTCCAATACAAAACTGAAGATGTAATACCTCTAACTGAATGTTAAATATTTGCGTTACCTAGTAGGCAATTAAGTAAGAAGAGAAAGATCATGCATCTTCTGTGCTTCCAAAGAACTATTAATATTTAAAAATTATCAATTAGTGGTAACATATGAAGAGGATTTTGGAGATTAATATGCTGTGACTAGAAACGATTCATTTCAGTCCTAATTCTACATCCAGCTAGACAGTATTTAAGAAATCAAATTCTTCTCTCCTGTGTACTGTGTTATATAAGGAAAGTCACTTACACGGTTATGAAATTAACTGTGATACAATGAGGATTTCTGGATGGTATCCCAAGATAACATTTTGAATATATTTTCTTCTTTTTTCCCTCTGCTCTGAATTATTAATGTGGTTACGGACCCATGTCTTGGAGAATGCTTTTCTATTTATTTTCATTATGTAGGTGTTTATAAAATGTGCATTTTATCTGTTGATACCACTTCATTCTCTTCTCGTAGAAAGATTTTGGTACACAAAATAACAATTTAGTTTGCTGCCCCTGCTCTGAACCCTTTTGCTTTTCCAGTGTGTGTATTTACCCATAATTGACAAGCCGTTGCAAGAAATTAGGTATTCCCTAGATAACTGGCCTTTGCAAAGATTCTTGAAGGCAATCAACAAACTGAAACACCACACACTTTCTTAACTTGAAATTCCTAATAAATCAATATGAGGCAAATATTCATACATTAGAGGTTAAATACTTTAAGTCTTTTGACAGTAATTGAGTACATTTTCAAGAGAGGTTTAATTTTGATAGTGATTCATTTTTTTTTCTTTCCATTTCACCACTGTTTGCCTCAGATAGTAAATATTTCATACTACCGACTGACACTTCACAGTTGGCACAACTAAATATACAAGAGCCAGATCTAGTTTAAAGGCCTCCAGCCGCAACTTTATTAAGAAATACCATACCATAAATAAACCTAATGTTTACTCAGTGGCTTTATATCCATGGAAGCAATATTCACACACACACCATCAGAACTGCAATAGCTGAGACCGTAAGTCTCCCATCAGTCCTAGTCCCAAAAGAAGGATCAGATGCTCTTGATTAAGATGACTCCATAATAAATCTCAGAATAGCTGTTGATGTCATTAACATCTGTCTTGTCATGGCAACACCTCTTTAATTTTGAACTCTGAGAATAAGGCTTACAGACTGTATTTTCAAAGGAATTAGCGTGCTTGGAAAAGCACCTGAACACCTAACCTGCACAGGTGCTTTTAGAAATCACATTGATGAGAGTTAGTTGACTAATTTTGGCAAAGCTACATCTATCTTTAATGTACTGAAATAACTTTCAAAATCTTAGAGCTTAGGCATCTTTAATAAAGAATCAAGAAAAGGCATAAGACAAACCCAGAAGAAAATATGCCTAGGACAGCCATATGTTATCCAGAATAGCTCTTTTTCTACATGATATACAACATGGGCCTATAATGAGTATGAAACAGGACTTGGAGTTCAGAGCATGACAAGTCTTCTATTCAAAGAAAATATTTTTTGTTAACACAAACACATTGATCATCCAAAATACAGAAAGATCTTTGAAGATCCAAGCTGCTATGTCCTTTTTTTCTGGTTCCACACATCATCATTGCAACAGAAGTATGAAGTAGCTCAATCACAGTTTAAAGCTTAATCAGATGAAGTGGGTGGGAAGATTATTTTCTGTTCAAGTATAAAGCGGGTAAACAGCCCCTCTCAGCCTTTATTCACAAAGCTCTCCAAAAGTCAAGCAAGTGAGGTTGAAATTCATCAATCAGAGGCTACCATAAAGCACTGGAAAGAATCGTAAAAGGTTAAGCTATTTTTGTCCATTGGTAGGGTTCATTGCAAGTTCATGCAGATTTGTATTTCTTTGCTCAGATATGTATTGTCTTAAAGTATCCTTTGGAATTTTATGAGTGAACCCAGTCATTTTACCATTTCAGTGTGAAATCTTGTAATTCCTGTGCTTACTTTCACCATTGTAACATATCAAATTCAGTGACCTTGTTTTCAGTTTATACTAATGTAAATAAGGTAAGAAGGAATTAATTCACACTGGCCAAATGTCACACCAGTCACTCAGTTTCTACTAAGAAGCCTGTCTGGTTTTTATTAGATGAAGAATAAAAGCTGAAAACACATCTTTGATCTCTGTTTAGGTTCAGTGCATAGCTCTTTTTTTTTTTTTCTTTTTTTCTGTTGTTCCTGTCACTCTTCTTGACACTAACTCTTTATATCTGGAAATCTTGTAAACATTAGTCCTTCAAGTAAAACATAATTCAGTTTCAGGTCTAGGAAAACTGGCATGAGAGAGCGGAGGTCGGACTATTATTGGAAGCCAATTACTAAGTTATCTGGAAGGACTATTGTCCAATACCTCCAGCTCTAGAGCCCTCAGCACGAGAAGGACATGGAACTGTTGGAGCGAGTCCAGAGGAGGGCTACTAAAATGATCCAAGGGCTGGAGCACCTCTCCTGTGAGGACAGGCTGAGAGAGTTGGGCTTGTTCAGCCTGGAGAAGAGAAGGCTGCGGGGAGACCTGATTGCAGCCTTTCAGTACTTAAAGGGGGCCTATAGGAAAGATGGGAAAATCTTTTTAGTAGGGCCAGCTGTGTCAGGACAAGGGGTAATGGTTTTAAACTAAACCAGGGTAGGTTTAGACTAGATCTAAGGAAGAAATTCTTTACAGTGAGGGTGGTGAAACACTGGAAGGGGTTGCCCAGAGAGGTAGTGGAGGCCCCATCCCTGGCAACATTCAAGGTCAGGTTGGATGGGGCTCTGAGCAACCTGATCTAGTTAGCAGCGTCCCTGCTTACTGCAGGGGGTTGGACTAGATGACCTCTAGGGGTCCCTTCCAAACTAAAACATTCTATGATTTTATGATTTTAAACAATAAAGGAAAACAGTAGAAAATTTGGTATTTTGAGGAACATGTTAGGAAGTGTGAAAGAAGTGAGTAACTGTTTCATGAGGGAACAGGTCACTTAGTTGACAAACAGACATGAGTTTTGTGAGGTGCCCCCGCCGAGATGTGACCCATTTGCCTCTATTCAAGAATCAGTGTTCTATTGCATATTTATTGTCATGAGAATGACAATCTGAAGGTAGGTATTTGCCATGTGAAAGAAACTCTTGCTGCCTTCTATTTTTTTTTTTTTTTTTAAGATACTATGAATTAGACACTTCAAAATAGTCCTATGTGCTTTCACTGATCCTTACAGATTCTTAACTTAAAACAAGAGCAGGGTTATTGAATCTAAATAATTCAGTAGCCTTTCTCTTCACTACAATATCGTCCCCTTCTAAACTCAGTTAAAGAATTCTTGCAGATTATGATGTACTCTTTCTCATGCCCTCATATAGATATTGATCAGTAAATCCCTCCTGAAACACTTCAACAAATCTGACAAGTGACAAGATCAGTCACTGCTCTTAAAGGCGAACTGTAGAAGGTTTTTAGAGTGTCTAGTTTATTCCATTAGGTTCAAACAAAGGAAAATAACAATTTACGTTAAGGTCACTGCTAATTACAGCTTTAACCTTGCAAAGTTTAAAAGTGTGAATAACTCACAGGAGTGTAATTCAGCTTCTGAAGTAAATTAATTCAAAGCCTAACTAGCATGAATACCGACTTAAATAAATTTGTGCATTCTGAGCCCTTGGTTAAGTCTCCTTATTTTTTGTTTGTTTGTTTGCTTGCTTGCTTCCTTTTCTTGGGTTTCTTGAACTTTTTTTTTTTTTTTTTTGGCAGAGGAGCTGGAATTGTCAATAACTTTAAGCCAACAGCTGCATGTATAGAGCAGTAATAAGCCATGTAGTCATGTCATGAACTGACCATATGTTATTTCTGATGTAAATCCTGATTGCAATTTTTTCTTTTATATGTTTTCTGCCCACTTATCCATATTCCCAATAATACATTTGAAAAATCTTAATCCCAGATCAGTTACAAGTATTCGTTATTTATACAGTCAAATTGCTTAGGAAAAGTTTCTTCTTCTGTCCCCATAAAGTGAAATATCCTTCCTGCAAACAATCAATCTCCTGTTTGGACACTTAAGATTCAGCATTTCTAATTATTGCAGGGCTAAAACCAAGAACTTTATGCACTGGTATCGTAGATTGCAGCCTCTTAATAATATCTGTTGCTCTTCTTAGACCTTGCAGCTCTTCAAATTTTACACTTATAACAACTTTAAGTTTTTCTGAATAGAAGCATTTTAAATACTTATGTGAACATTGCATATATAGGTTTCATGCTAGGAGTGCATATATACCCTTACTGACAGAAAAAGGGGTGAGGCAAATTGATGAATAGAGCTTTTGAACATTTCCCTCTTCAATGCATGAAGAACTAAAGATGTGAGCATTAAAAATGCTAGTATAGATGTTACACGTGGTCAGATCACTTGCCAATAAAGTGTCAATTCTCAAATCAATCTGATTAAGCTTTCATGTGTTATGAAATATTGCAGAGTTCTGCAATGACATATTGAAGTTCTGTATAGAAATAATTTTGTTGCAACAATATAAAGGACTCAGATGTAGGAACACTGAAGTTAATGTTGATAGTTTAGCCTGGTTATTATTATCTAACTATTATTTTTTGAGTCTTACTTTTCCAAAAATAAATTTAAAAAAACAGAAACAATTTATAATATTTAATGCAATATTTTACGCAGCCTTGCAATCAGTGCATTTAAGTGCTTTACATTATTGAGTTTTTATTTGAGTTCATCTTTAAATGTTATTAAAATCTGTAAACTGAGTCAAGCCTGAAAAAATGTTTCAAGAATTACAAAGGTGTACATGCGGAAATGGTGACCCATAGTACAAACACTGAATTCTGCATCATTTTAGACTTTTGCTTATGACATCATTTAAACATTCAATTATGAAAATTGCAACTAAAAATGTTTTCTGATATGATTTGAAATTCATAATAAGACTTGTAAGAAAATTCAGGAACATCAGATACATTTAAAAAGAGGAAAGAAAGAACTGCAGAATTGCATTTCCACTTTTATTGCTAATTGTTCTTTTCAGGTATGTATCAGGTATTACAATGTTTATCAGCCATAATACTTTCTGACTATTCCTATCAACAAAGATAAATTTTTGTATGCATAAGACCATTTGACAATGACTGTTAGTACCAGTAATATCAAATGCTTTTTTATTTTTTTTAGATCTCTATCCTGAGACACAACAACAGGATGTGCCTTGGAGAAGAGTAAGTTAAAAAATTCCTTGTCCTTGATATTTTTTTTTCATTATAATAGCAACAATGGGATACTGTATCATGAGTTTCAGTGAAATTAATCTACTATCCATGAATTTTAAAAATAGTATGCCACTCCCACTGAGTCCTATTTACTGAGTCCTACACTGTTTATTCAGACTTGACCTTGATTTCAGCAGGAGCTTTGCCTAAATAACATTCTTTTAACATTAACAGTTTTAGTAAATTGTTATCAAATATTTAAGTAGCTATGTTTCTCATGATCTCCTAAAAAATTAGGAAAAGAGAATCACCCTAGGTGATTTTGTTGCTTCAGGTAACTTTCCTCTAGAAAAGAAACCCAAAGGAAGACAAGCTATTCTTATACAACAAAGAAAGAGACAGAGTGATAAAGTACACTTATCAGTGTCTTTGCTTTGAGGTACATCTTCCATATGTAAAGACCATATGGAAAATTATTTTTATGTGTCTTGCTACCTATTAATCACTGGGTTTTCTCCTTTGTCTATGCCTGAAATGTCTATCTTCTCTGTAGTGCTTGGAGAGTTGCTTTTTATTGTAGAAAAATTGCAGAAGGTTAATATACAATTTATGTCTCTCTCTGACATAGCATACTTGATGAGCTTTAAAACTGAAACATTTTTCTTGTCCACATTTTGTATTGTTTTGCTTTATCCCAATAGCATCAAGTTCAAATGCCAGTGATACAGCTTGAGCAGGAATGAACAATATCTGTTAACTGCTTGGTATTGAGGGAATGACTAGCAAGCAAAGTCTTTGCTATGTCAAGTCTCTGCTGAGTCAAGTTATCATGCTGTTTTTCAACAGCAAAATTAGTGTAATGTAAATAATATTGGTTTCCAAGTGGTATGACGTTACATTACAATGCTGGCTGCTAATCCTTATTTCTATTTGTTAAAGATACCGCAAAGTGTGTTTGAGTGGAAAAAATAAAGTTACTATAATCTTGCAGTTATAAAAGAGAACATGATCACACTTGGAATTTTGCCTTTGGTTTGATGAGTTTAGGACTTGGATTTTAGACCAAAGACTTACACCAGTCCCTAAAGAAACAGAAGTTCTCTAGCCAGGAAAATGACTCTTGTTTCAGTGCAGACAAAAAAAAAAAAAGATGCAATGAGTTGAATGTAGAGGCAATACTGGGAGTAGATCATCTGTGCCTGGCTCCTGGGAGAATCTTTCATTTTTTGTTTCCCCAAATATAAAAGCAATCTCCTACAGCCACTGAAATCACTTGAGGTATATCTTCGATTCATTTCCATTGGCACAGTTCTGTTCCATTCAGTAGAGTGGTATTAATTTTCATCACCTCACTGCTTGAACATTAATCTTTATTACCTCAATTAATGGGTTTCATTTTTCCCTTCCTTTGATGTGTTTTGTGAGAATATACTATACTTCCAGTCACATTTGTGGGGCACTCTCACACAAGAGACATTTGGCATAAACCCTTCAGTTTTGAATCTATACTGCTTTCAGACCTACTGAGAAATTGGTATCATACTCGATTCACGAATGTCTTTTTGTTCTGAAGATATTCTTTGCTATTCACAGCTGTATCATGATAATGCCCCACTGTTTTCACTAGAAAGACAGAGATAAAGTTCTCACAGGAAGAAGCAAGCCAAGAATGTAGACTGCAGTTTTTTTCCGTAAAGCTAATACATTGCAAACTTGAGATCATTCATAAGCCAAGTCTAAACCACACATTTAGATGTTAGAAGGATAACTGATCTTTTCCTAAATTAAGATGTTTTCATACAGAAGACTCTATGTAAACAGTTTACTTCACAGAGTTGCAAGCAACACTAACAAGACACTTCTGGCAAACTAGGAGGAAAAAGGGGTAGAGAACAGGAAATTGTGAGTGTTATGTCCTAAAATGAGTATTTTGATTCAAAATACAGTAGAATATTTACACTTTACCATATTTTAGCCATTCCAGATACGTGTTACAGTTTTATTCATGGAAACATAGAATAGAATTATAGAATCATTTAGGTTGGAAAAACCCGTTAAGATCATTGAGTCCAACCGTTAATCTAACACTGCCAAGTCCACCAATAAACTACGTCCCTAAGCATCACATCTACTGCTATTGGCAGGTAAAAATAGGTTCACTAATTTTCAGATTACTGTTTTGTGCCAGCAGAGGTGTCATTAGAATAAACATGTTTTCACACAAAGTTCAGATTACAGAGTTAAGCTAACATTATGTTAACAGAAATCATATGATATTCTTTGCAGAATTGTAGTTCATCACGTTAATCCTGGACTGCACTTAAATGCAAAGCACCTTAACAAAATAAAAATGTTTCTAATATAAGTCTTTAAAAAGACGTTAAAGTTAACAAATATGCTTAAAAAAAATCCCCAGCTTTAGAATATGGGACAACAGGATGCTGAACTTTCTTTTTTTAAAAAAAAACATGTCTTTCTGGAGAAATAAAAATGGAGGGACAGAAATTTAGTTTTAACTGATCTTGCTGTGTCCTGCCAAATGACAAATGTTTAACACCTACTTTGAATATTCGCTTTATCAGTCAGACTAATATGAAACTCCGTAAAACTCGATTAACAGATAATATATGTCTTTGAAAAATTTCTAAGAAATAGTGTCTCAAAACAGGTACATTTTTATTTTTAAAATTATTTTGTTTATTCTTTTAAATGGCTTCAAAATTTGTAGACACCCAACATTTTCTAATTGATGGTCTATTCAAAAGCTTATCCCCCTTATTATAATGATAAAAGATGCTCTTTCTTATAATAAAAACAATCTAGATATCTGAAAATATTTTTCATTTCTGTCTCTTCATGTACAGCAGAAAGTTTTCTAGTATTCTGCTAATAAATTTTTGGATTCTTTTATTATTTTATATATTAGGTGTTCCTTAATTAAATAGACTTTATGAACATTTCCAATCCTTTTTATTTATTATAGCCAAATTAGTGTTAATACAGTTATCAGTAGATAATTGTAGACAAACAAAATGTGGTATTTTGCCTCCGCCAAAGAGATAAACATTTTGTGTTAGGCAATATAAACAACAATATTATTTTCCCGCAGTGCAGAATTTTGTCTGCTCATTATGATATTGTGGATCAGGCAGCCGAATTATTTTTTTCTTTTCCAGCTTCGACGTTTCTATATATTTACTCATAAATGACTTCTAAATAGATTCTTTTGCCAGCCTTGTATTGCTAAGGAAGATGTTTTTCAAACACTTAATTCTGTGTGTGATTTGAAACTTGATCCCAAGGAAAAAGAGAGAGGCCACTAATCAAATATTTTTAAAAAAATCTGAAATAATCTTCTCTACCTTATAATCATAATGGCAGAAAGTTCAATATTTCTGCTCAAACAAAAAGGCTGGTAGACATATTTACCAAAGGCCTTATGATGTTTGCAGTCGACTTTGCAGAAGACAACATTTATAAAACCTTTACAGTGTCTGGCAGGTGCCATGAATTCTCCTGGGGATTAGTGTTATTCAGATATTGTCTTTCATTTGAACTTCAAACCCTTTTTCTTTTTTTAGAGTCAGCTTTTCAATAGGTTTTGAAAATTAAAACCTTTTTATTTGTGTCATTATAATACCTACTATGAATTCACTTTTGGGAGCTAAATGCCAGTAAAGCTAAAGGCTATTGTAATTTTTAAGAGGGAAAAAGAGAGGAAGAGGTATAAATGTAGTATGAATCACTCAAAGAACTAAAAAGCATGACCTCTGCCACATTCATCTTTTTTTTTTTTACTAAATAAAGGCAGATGTTTTACAACATTTCTATCTTTCAATATCTAGTCCGACAGAGAGCTTGTTGTGTGATAAGTAGACAAAATACTGCATTTAGTAAGGCTTAGTATTAGCAAAAAATATCAGTTAAGAATGCCATTTTGAAAGTGAAAAATAAGATCTGAAGAAGAGAGACTTAACTGATTTTGCTTCTTTGAAGCCCCACAAGTAGGTGAAAAATATAGATTCCAGATTTCTAGATTTTAGTTTCCTAGTATATGGAAATTTGGGAGAAATATAGAGAATTTAGGAAATAAAACAAAATAATGCTCAGAAAGATGTTCATTATAGAGTTGCTTATAAATTTTCTTTTGATGCTTTTTGTTTTTAGAGAACATGTTTAATTCCATAGCATTCCTTAAAGTAAGATCAATGTAAAATTAACATGGAAAAAAAACTCTGTAAAATGTCAATAACAGAATTCAGGCTGCCAAAAGCTGGGAACCAGGCTCATATAACATTTATTTTTAGAACTGATAAGCACTTTTTCTTCCTAGTTTCTAAAAGGAAAGTTTTCCAGGGATCTTCCTTCCATCCTCTCTGATTTACACAGCTCTCTTGGAGGCTCAATGAAAAGGAGGTCAGCAAAGACTCCTATCTTTGTTTTCCTGGAACAGATAAGATTCTCCTCAGATCTCAGCCCCTCTGTCAGCTGGATGGAAGTGTTTCTTTCCACCTTTTTCCTTCTTTGTCTTTTACTCCTGAAATTCTTGGTAAATGAAATTTCTGTCCTTTCAGCAAGGCTTTTGGCTGTTTTCTGCTGAACCATAGACGTGCAGTTCAGTCCTATAACTTTCCACACTGCTAAATTTTCCACCTATCTTTTTCTCACCCAGCAGCCCACTATGACATTTTGCCTTGTGTATTCCTCTGCACTAATGCAGGTTCTGACTGCTTCTGCTTTAGGGTCCTAAGAACACTGTTTTCATTGATTACAAGCATTGCTGCCAAAGAAACGCTGTGGTACAGCTCCAAGAAGAAAAATAAACAGTCAGATAAAATCTGGTTTTCACCATAGCAGTTTTAGTTGCTTTTGGGGTAACACCGGGCTATAGGTTTTGGTTGTTATTAGGGAAAACATGCAAAAAGGATGAGAGATTTCTGAAGAAATGGTAAAATGACTACAGGGCTCATGGGAATATACAGACATGTTAGTGGAGAATAAATAAATTTAAAAAAAAAAAAAAAAAGAAAAACCAAACAAAATCTGAAAAAGGTTAAAAGTGAAATGGGAAAAAAACTGGAAATGTGAGAAAGGACTACAAAAGTGTGAAGAAACTTATACTGTCAGATTCACACCATCCACAAGATTGGCAAAATATCACAAATGCCTGTCACATTTACATATTTGGAATGTTTTCCAAAGAAATTTCTGAAAACTGACTTTTGTTAAAATGTTTTTATATCTTAAGTGGGTCCCCACAGGTTTCCAACTCACACTTAGATCTTCCCTGATACACAGAAGCGTATTTTCAGACTGAGTAAGAGAATTTTAATCAACACTTAGCTATGTGTGTTTCATACCTTGTTGTGAAATATGTGACCTAGCGATATTTTTTTTATTGTTCTGTAAAAACTTTTATATGACTGAGAATTCTAAACATTCTTGGATGGATTGCCAGGCAGAAAGTGGACAGTTTTCCCCTGTGGCACATTTAAACAAAACCAAAACCAACGAAACAAACAAAGAAAAGAAAAAGGTTACTAAAAAGAAAGATAACTCTTATTTAAGAATTTTGTAAGTAATCTAAAACTTTTTTATACCTTCATAAAGTGTTTTGGTATTTCAGATGCTATTCTCCCAAAATGAGATGGGGTGGTCTTTTCAACTTTGAATTTTTCACCTATTTTAACAAAAATTCAGAGAGAGAGTTTTCCCATTTCTGACACCAATTTAAAATGTAAGTTACTCCTGGAATATTATCGTCACTTTTGATCTATTCAACAATGGAGAGTAGTGAAAGTGGCTGAGTAGAAGAGTATCCATAGTTTATTTCCTTCTCTTTCCCAAGCTACAGAAACTTACATTGGCAACGGAATTCAAAGAGAAGGAGGTTATGTAATAACTACTAGAATATATACTCTTTCTGGTCATTTTCCTACATGCAGTATTATTTATGTTAACCACTCAACTCCTGCATGAAACCTCTTCAGATGCATTTTGAAAGAGTAATTTTATAGAATGTGGAGAATTCCTCTTATCTGTCATAACAGAATATTTTAAAAGGATGCTGTGTAATTAAGCATGAACTCCCCTGCCTGAGTAGCAACCCTAAATCAGATTGTGTTTTTCCAGGTGTTTCTCCAAGCACTTTAGAACATTTCAAAGCAAAATCCCTTATAACTAATGTTTCACTGAGTTGTCTGGAGTTACTGTTTTTCATTATATATAGAGAGAGAGCTGCGTTCTAGAAAATCTCCTTTTCAGATGTTTATGTTAAAAATAATGGTGGAATTCAGGTCTACAAACCTGAGGTAAGGCCAAATTCAGAGACAAATTAATAAATATTTAATAAGATTTTTTTCCCCACTTATTTCAGCATTAAAATTAGAGGGATTGGGGTTTTTTGCAGGTATTTTCTGCAGATTTGTCTGTAATGACAGCAACCCATTAACATGAAATTTACACACTCTTACATGTTTTCTGATTTAGCCTTCTAGGTTGAGTGAAGGATTGTGCATAAAATTTATATCCAAAAAGAACCACTTTTAGAATAAAAAAACCCATAAACCCCTAATAGTTAAAGGGGTCTTAGTTTAATGCATTACTCACTCAATTAATAGCTGCATTCAGTGAACATTTCTGAACCAGAATATTTTTCTTCTCTTTAAATTGGATGCATTTCCAAGTAAAATTTAAAGAAATCTAAAGCAGAGCAATTTATTTACTAAGTGGGCAAAAGGAAAGTACTACTTACAGCAGCCTAGATTCAATTCTGAATTTCCTTTACATCTCTATATAGTTAGATATAGGAAAGGCCTGCTGAATCACACTAACCCCAATCAGTGTCATTCAATGAAAGACGGGTCTCTGCAGTTATATAAAGAATATTATCACTGAGTAGTAATATATTTGATGTTATTTTGACACATTTTTGATTCTAAATAATCCTTGATTAATTATTGATTTTTTTTGAAAGCTGTGTATTTCAAAAAACAAAGTGGAAAGGTTAATTCTTGGGTCAGATAACGTGTGCTTAGTGTTGTGCCTTTTATCACTATATTTTCATTCCCTGCTTTGACCAGACTTCAAGGTGTATCATATCAATCTTCCTTTTTGGATGCTCTTTTAGGAATACTTCTTTCTTACTAATCACAGTAATCTTTTCATTTCAATTCTCCCAGTAAATCATAATTAGAAGTTCTTTAGAACATTTTTCACTCTAAATAATCATGGACAAGATCTACATTCTGAACTTCAGGCCTGCCAAACTGATTGTGGTGGGACTGCACTTGGCTGTAGAGTTTTTCCCACTTGGATGTTTGTGGAGAATGAAGGTATTAGACAGAATAGAAATCAGTTGGTTGCAGAAAACTGGCAGATAAATTTAACTTTTCAGAACTTTCTAGGTTTTAAAAATCTGTCATTGTTTCGTGATAATTAGTTGATGCCACTTTAACCTTTGCCAGTAATTGAGGAAGAGAATTAAAAAATGGTTAAAAAAATAATCCGTAAAGAAGGGGAAAGAACTGATAAGAAAACAAAACATTCCTGCATGGACCATTTACCATAAGAGGTGTGAAGTTGTTTTGAATTATGCAAGGCTGAATCTGTTGAGGGTACTGAACATGAACATTCCCTTAATGACTCAAAGGCTTAAGAACTGAAATATTAGATTTCCCACAGCAGTGAAGAAAATCTTTTAGTTAATGTAATATGTAATATTTCTTCAAACAGCCATGATATAAAGAATTTTCATAGGAAAATAATAAGCACAATGTGTGAATAACCCTGGGGATAAAAAGTGTTAGAGGTAACATTACATTACACAGTATTTTGCTCCTTGTTAGATAATGTATCTAATGATAAAAATACAGAAGAATTAAATATCAGGGACAATATGGCACACTGGGCAGTTTTCACAAAAAACAGATATTTGCAGTAAATGTGGAGTATTAAGAATAAGGCTTATCATAATGTACTACATTTTTTTTTAGTGAGTATTTCAATAGAGAGCACCATGTTTATCTGAGCCTATGCAGTCTGGGGGAAAAAAAAAAGCAAATTTGACTAAATATTATTTAGGAAAAACATATACAGCTTTAGTATTTTCACAATAGAGTATTTTTATTTATAAATTTGTTTCAAAACAGATTGTATTTTTTAATGTTTGCATGGTTTATACTATAAAGTTTAAGGTCTGAAAGAAACTTCTGTTTTATGGAAATGAGCAATTAATCGTTTTGGTGTTTTCACATGACTGTCAGAAGTTATTAAAAACTTTTGTTTCCTTAAATGATAAAACCATGAGCAGACAAAAAGCCAGAAAGTTTTTCTGAGTATCTACAATGGAAAGAATAGTCTGGAGTAAATAATGCCTTAAAAGGTATATATTTTATTCTTAAATATCATGCTTATTATTACCTCTAATATTGTTCTAAGATTGCTATGTCTTAATTTCATCATATGTACTATTCTGTCATTATGCTGCTGTACCCCTTTGTCCTGTTTCTTAGGTTATGTGCAGTGAACACTGAATAAATCAGAATTAGTTGCTCTCCCAGGAAATACATAATACATACAGAGTGCTGCTAGTGTTTCAAACAGTTGTCAGTAGTTTGGATTTCACCGCATACTAAACCATTTAGAACCTCTGTTTCTCTTAGGTTGCATAGATTCTGAATCTGAAAGATACTTCCTGCTAGGTGATCTATTTTACATTTTTTTCCCTTAGGTTTTTAACTCAGGTTTGGAAGTAGAAATCACACTTCTTTATCCTCTGATGTTTGTTATTATTTTGCATTCATACAAGACAAGCTATTGTAGTGGAGCAATATCCAGTCTAAAACTAAACGTCTTGGGGTAACAGAACAAGACTGAAGATGAGGGAGGCATGAGCTTCCTGTGGGCTTGCTTTTCAGACATACCTTCAGGGTTCACCTTAGTTCAGATAATTTCATTTTCATTGGTTTCTTTGATACGAGAAAAACCTTGCTGTTCCACTTTAAAAAAATATTTAAAAATTGCCTCTTCTTGTAATTGCTTTGTGATAGCAATTACAAATCATGGTAATTTTTAGTGGTTATAAGTTATTAACCCAGCTTGAGTACATACAATTTTTTAGTCAGGTTCTTCAGTTTTGAAGATAGAAGTCCAAATCTTTTAGCCTGGTTTTCTTTTGGGAAGCCTACTAAAAATTTATAGATAGGCACTTCAGTGACTAAGAAATAATATTGCTGACAATGAAGTGGGAGGAACCCTGTTTTTCTGTCAGTCAAAGTTTGAAGGTCTACTTCAAAAGCACTGTAATACAAGAGCACTTTGTGCAAATACATAGATGTAGCCACTCACAAGCTAAGAGGAGACATAGGTCTGATCAACCTTTGCATACTCCTTTGGAGTGTGCCACAATTTCACAACGCTCCTGGAAGAAAGTTGATGATGGTCAATTTTCAGGCCCAAGCAACAGCTTAATTCCTGTTTGGTGTTAGTGAAGCATAACAAATTACAAAGATCTATTCCACCTAGATTCTTGTCTATCAGTTGTGCATGTAAACATACATATTGGCACGGAGGCAATGCTTCAGACTAAAAGGTTAGTTACCAAAGGAAGGAGGGAGTTTTCACTGCATAAAGAAATTGCTGATTAAGAAATTAAGAATAGTAGATTTTGAATGGTCAGACAAATTGATATTTGTATGACCTATGCAGGCTGGAAGGGTACTAAGGTTATCTCCTGCATGAGTTAGGGTTAACTATGTTTTGGGAACTGTCTGAAACCTCAGTTCTGCAGCTCTTCTTTCAGACTGTCCTAAGGGTAAAAGGGTGCACTCACACACATGGGTGCACACACACAGAGACACGGACCAGTATTACATGGGCTAGTTTGGGAGAAGTGTTTTGAGAGAAAAAAAGTGATAACCACCTTTTTTTCACTGGTGTTAACCTGAAGACTATACTGACACACTGCAAAATAGCAAAGAGGGTATTTTGGGAAGCTGAAGGCTCCCGGAAGGGTTTTGGTCTTGGCCACACTGGACCACTTTTAATTATTCTAACGTTTATTTCTGCTTTTTGTCACACCTGTTAATGCTAGTGAAAGGGCAATCATCATTATTTCTGTCTGGTTAGAGTTTATATATTTGGTTAGTGGTTATGTATTAAGTATTGGTTATAGAAGAAGAATATGCATAGTGTCAGAAGCTATCCCATTAATCACTGCTGTTGAAGTGCTGAGCTGTTCAGCATGTGATCAGTTTTGACATATCTTCAGCTGATTCCTCTTTTATTTGTTCCTCAATCCAACTGATCTCATCACATAAATTTGTCTTGAGGCACTGCTGTGGTTTAGCATCTTCCAAATGTGGGGCAAGAATATTCACCTATGGAAAAATCTCAACACCAAAACCACAGCAGAAGCCTGTTAATTGTTTATGATGCATTAAAATACATATTTCCTAAATCACATAGAGATTGACATAAACAGGTTGTTCCTGTCCCAGGTAGCTATTATAATGGAGTTTTGTAACTGTTTTCCTAAAGTATATAAAGCAGAGGTGGTATGTTGGTTGTTATGACAGGTGACTACAGTTATTTAAATTACTACACAGTCTACACCACCTGCATTCATCAGACATAACAAAGAATTAATCTAATGGGAAAAAGAAGGAGGATGAGAAATAACCACCTGCTGCAGTTGTACTGTCAAGACAGCTGTATAATTCACCAGTTGTTAGGCTGTTTGGCATACCCTTCCCTTTTGAATTAGGTTGTTACATGGTGATATTCTGTATTAGGAATGATAAAAAAAATGGGACTGTGATAACAGTAAATTTCAAAAAATATAATCTTCCCAGTTCCACTTTCATCTTACCAGTAGCTCCTGTGACTCAGCTGTGAAGAATCACTTGCTTGTGTATTAGTCTGTAAAGACCTGTCTTTAGAGCACAAACAACACCCTCTCTTCCATTTCTATGTTTTTAATTAGGTATTTAAAAAAAAAAAAAGTAATTTTGTGATGTCTTAAAAACCAAAAACATAAAAATCCCCCAAAACCCAAACCCACAAACAATAAAGCATTACAAAAGCAATTTTGTTGACACAGCTGAAATGGAAGTAACCGCCCAGAAGGGAGCTGGAAAAAAGCTGCTAAAGATAAAAATGAGTCATTCACCTCTTAGATTGGATCTACTTCCTGCAGGAAAGGACACACAAACATGGTCTTACACTAATTCTGTTGTAGAGATGCTTACAGAAGATGCCCCTATTATGTCTAAGGAAGCTTTCACAAGGAAAGAAACCAAAACAAAACACAAGACAATCATATATTTAAAATAACTGTCCATAGTCTTGATAAAAGAGATGGCCGTGCTGTTCACTGTGTTATTTACTTCAGTCTCATTTTTGCTCAGTTCTTATCCCCCAACCAGTACTGTGACAACTGAAGGCTATGTCTCCTGGGACTATGTTTCTTATTAGAAAAAAAATCAGAAATATGAAGCTTTTTATATATATGATTGGAAGCAAGCAAGGATGAGAACTTTTAAAATCAATACTAAAATCAAATGCAAACATTCTGAAGATGAGCAACAAGTGCTTGCATCTTTTCAATCTCCCCTTCCTTATAGCCCATCTCATACAGAAATATAAACCCCATTTTACAGACACCATGCAGTTGTAGAAATTACTGCAGGGTATTTCTGTTTCTGGCTAGTTGGACCCTCAGGAGATTTTTACTACCAGGTTTTGGGGTTTTTAGATATTTTTTGGATTAAAGAGTTTGTTTAGTCAGAAATTCAGTAAGTGAAATATTAAAAATGAAGCATTGCAATAAATTGAAAGAAAAGAACAAAAAAGCAAAAAAACCCAACAAAACAACAGAGCCAAGCCTCAAGGAACAAAGGTGGTTGGGTTTTTTTAACATCCACCTCTCCAATGTCTGTTTGTGATGAATGATGTGGAAACGAACATCAGAGTAAATCTTAAACTCTGTATACTGAAGATGTTTATAATGTCAGACAACATTTCTGTTCCTCTTTAGCTTTCTTCCCATATTTGTGCTGAAATAAGTAGTCCTAGGAACTGTTGAAAGCTGCAGTGCAGTCAGCTTCCTGAACAGTGGCTGAATTGCTGGATTTTTGGGGAAGACTTTACTTCATTTATGCATGTAAAATTCCTAAATGTGTGACTGTAATTAACCTTTTATATATGCTGAAGGAACATATGCAAAACTGTTAAGGCGTATGAAGTCCTCAGCTCAAATGTGACTTGCCCAACACCTAAGCAGGTCCAGATCAGTGCATGTATTTATAAATGATGAACAGGTCAACAGCAGATTAACTGTTAAGGTTCCAGACATATATCAGGTGTAACTCAGGTATCTATTTCCAGTCATGGGATAGAAACTTACGACTTTTAACAGACCAACAGGTCAACAAAGCTGCAATGAAGGAAACTGCAGTGATGAGAGCTTTCAGTGTGGGTATTAACCCTTACTATTTGTCTTTTCTTTCTGTCACATAACTCTGCCTCTGCCTTTTCCCTCAATGCTTGCATAATCTCACCACTCCATTCCTAAAGAAGCCATTCAGTTTTGAACCTCAAAACACTTGTTGCTCAAATCTCAGAAAGTCTCCTGATCCTGCCAATTCTGTGGTGAGAACAACTCCCTCAGTTCATGTGTAATGCAGCTGTTCAGGGCAGGGGAAACTCTGACAGTGGCAACATCCCATTCTTCTGAACAGGATCGTTTCTGAGATCCTGTTTACCCAATGGTTCAACAGAAGTTGGGTCAACACAGGAAATGGGGAGCATTTACCATGTAAGGCAGAAATAATTACCTCTGGATAGGGGTAAAAGAAATTTTTTAAATCAGTTTTGCTACTAGAGGAAGTGCTGGGGTAACTGTGCTAAAGGGGCATATCTTCAGGCAGTAACTCAGTCAATTACAATCAGTCGTAAGTAGTCCAGACACCAAATGTCTAACTCCATTCAAGTTAATGACTGAAGATAGTATGATTCTTCGGAGGAATAATACAGAAGAAGGCTAGTGAAAATGTCAAGCAATGTACGGATTAAATGCAGGTGAAATGTATCACTGTGACTTGGGGTCATTTAAAGGTTTTGTTAATTTTATTTTTCCATCATTCTCAAGATCTTAATCAGAGTCACAGTAGAAGCTGGTGGCCTCACATACTCCCTCATTTCAGAGCTTCAATATCTTCCACCTGCTGCTTTTGTGCTTCAAAACTCTCTGAAATTTCACATCACAGAAATGTGGAATATCCTCCCTTTGTTCTATTTTGAAAAGAAGTGTAGATCTATAATACACTACTTAATTACATACTGAGGAACCCAATCCTGCCCTTCGAATAAAAAATGCTTTTAGATCTTCAGTGAAGGGAAAAAGAACTTATGTTGTATCTTGACCTCTGTTTCACACATCTGATTTTCAGATCCAGCATGAGAGAGGATTTGAGACTCAGCTCTTCTGTCACAACAGGATTATAGTGATCTTGCTGTACTGCCAGTTCTTAACTCATGGTGCATAAAGTTCAGAATATCAGCTATCATGTTTGTGTTGTGATGAAAAAGTCAATGCTTCTTTCTGATTTTGTGTGTTGGTGGTCTCTAAGCTGACAAATGGAGATAAAGATACTGACGTTCAGGAATGCCCAGATATGAAAGTTAGATTCATCGAGTATGAATATAACACTCCAAGGGAGACATCCACACAGCATAAAGTAGCTTAAGGCCCTGAAGCATTGCCTAGGCTGGCATTTCTATTTATTAACATGTTAAATTTCACTAGATGAATAACATAGCTAAATGCAATAATAACATTTCTGATATTTTACCCAGACTGAATTTATTTTGTACATTAATTCATAGTACTATAAAGTTTTCTACATCTCTTGTATGTGTGCTGTATTTTCTAGGTCAAACATAGGAAAATGCCATAAATCACAGCAAGTAGGAAAATGCCAAATAAGAGGTTTGGGATTTTTAAAAACTTTCACTGAATTCACCCCACATGGAATCTGGATTATAACATCTGTTCCTAGTACAGTGAGGCTACCCTTTCGTCTCAGAATGGTTTTTCAAAGTCTAGTTAATTAATTTTCATAGCTATCTGTTCCTTATCACTATCTAACTTTTACACAGGGCTTAAAATGAATGCTTGTTGAAGATATTCATTTCATTGAAGTATACAGGCTGACAGTAGTGCTGAAATTCAGAATCAGAATGCATGAAAGTTTTTTCCTCATTCTGTCCTCATAAAGCTGCAGTTTTTAACTTCTGTGACAACTGAAGGTTTATCTGCAGAAAAAACAAACCAAACCAAATCCAAAATTTTATTTCAACAAATAGCTGCTTTCATCATCAGCTTTTTCTTGGGTTTTTTTTTTTTTGGGGGTGGGTGGGGAGGTTGTCTCCTGGAATATATGTTCTCTTCTGTGGGAGTGATACAGATGACAATATCAAGCAGTTCATATGTTCTCATCTCTTTCTTATAAATGACGTGTCTGAGAATCCAAAAGAAATGGTTTATCATTGTAAAAATAATTGCTTCCATCTACTGCAAATCAAACAGTCTTGTTCTCCCAATCATCCACTAAATTTTCTGTTGCTAAGAAAGCAAAAATATTATTGAATAATTATGCCTACTTTTTGTGTGACTAAAGGGAAACTTTGCTACTGTACCTGATTGTTTGTCTGAGGCTGTACACTCCTACAGTGTCCCCCATTCCTCCTTCAACTAAGAGCATTGGCCAAACATATACCTATATATGCATATATAAATATATATGTACATATACATACAAAATGCATTGTTATTCTGGCAATTGTTATATAAAAAGTAGTGTCATTTTGATTTTTATATAATAAGTATATATACACATAAAAGTGTAAACAGTATCTTATATATACATAATGCATATAATCAGCAAAATGACAATACATTTTTATGTAACAATCAGAAAAATAACTATACATATAAAAAGGCATAATTATATATACAGACACATATATAACCAGCAAAATAACAATGGATTTAGCAAAATAACAATGCATTTTATTATCCCCAAGACAGATTTTACTAGATAAATGTAAAATAATATTATGTGCTGTAGAAGTCTTATAAATAATATATTTGAACATATTCATTTGCTTTGTTATTGTATATCATGTGCTGTTAGCACAGAATACCCACACTGAGTCTTTTAGTTACCAGGTGGCAGTGGAGCGCAGCCTTTGGAAAATAAAATGTAGGAAATTTTTTTATACATGTATTTTAAGCCTTACCTCCCATACAGTGCAATTCTCAGATGGGATGCCTTATCAGTGAAACTATTTACATAAATATTATTCTGGGAAGTTTTTTCTTTCTTTACTAGGGATGCATGTTGCACTCTTGCCTTTTTCAAATGCTGCAGAATATGAAATTGTTTTTCACTAAGCACATTACTTTGCTGTAGCCAACTGATACTTTTTTTCTTTGTTTTTCTTACATGGAAGCACCTTGAGTCAGGGGGGTTGGACTAGATGACCTCTAGGGGTCCCTTCCAACCCAAAACATTCTATGATTCTATGATTCTATGGTTCTATACCATCTACGTCATGCTCAGGTCCTACATTCCAATTAATCAACACCACTTACCCTGTCTTTTGATACATACATTCCCTTAGTCTATGGGCCATCCCTCTAAAATGTTCATTTGACCCATGACTTTGGGCTCAATCTGTTGTAATAATCTTTCAGGGCAGGAAGTGTGCGGTGTTGAATATTTGCACGCTGACGCCAGTTCTGGTTCCATCACTGCTGCAATTGCTCGGTTTCATCAAAATTCATTCTTCATTAACCTGGGTGATTCTTGCTGTAATACTATTGATATGACATATAGATATCATAAAAGTGATGACATGCAGTATTATACAGCAATTAGCATCATACCATACAGTTCATTGGCTATTTTCACCCAAAATCAAATCCCCTTGAGGTACACATTGGAATTCCCTATGCTTCTGCATCACCCAACAAGTGTACCCAAGTCCATGAGCAAAAGCAATGCCACGAATGGGTTTGCCTTTGCCTGAGGCAGGAGTAACCCAGTCTGACTTCTCCAGCAAAATTTTTATATGCACTACAGGGACTTTATTCCCTTCTACAGTACACAAGAGGTTTGGCTGGTGTCCTGGTTTCGGCTGGGATAGAGTTAATTTTCTTCATAGTAGGTAGCATAGTGCTGTGTTTTGGATTTAGTACTAGAAGAATGTTGATAACACACTGATGTTTTTGGTTGTTGCTAAGTAGTGCTGAGACTACTCAAGGACTTTTTGAGCTTCTCCTGCTCGGCCAGGTGCATAACAAGCTGGGAGGGAGCACAGCTAGGACAGCTAACCCAAACTGACCAAAGAGCTATTCCATACCGTATAATGTCATGCTCGGGGGGGTTAGTTGGTCAGTTGCAGGCAGAGTGATCACAGCTCGGGCAGAGTGATCATGGCTCAGGGGGAGTGATCACTACTTGGGATGGGCTGGGCATCGGTCAGCGGGTGGTGAGCAATTGAATTGTGCATCACTTGTTTTATATATTGTGTATATTCTCTTACCATTATTATTATTACTATTGTTATTCTTCTCTCTTACTAAACTGCCTCTATCTCAACCCACAGGTCTTACTTTTTTTTTCTTTTCTCCGATTCTCTCCCCCATCCCACTGAGGGAGGGGGGGAGTGAGCGAGCGGCTGCGTGGTGCTTAGTTGCCAGCCGGGTTAAACCGCGACAGTCCTATTTATAGGACAATTGGGCAGGGCCAGCTCTGTTGGCAGATCCTCTAGTGTTGACTAACGAGGTGGCTTTCGCTAATATGTATCCCAGTGTTTGAATGTTCCATCACCCATTGTAGTCTCAGTGTAGTCTTTAATAGTCCATTGTATCGTTCGGTTTTCCTGGAGGCTGGTGCATGATAGGGGATGTGGTGTACCAACTCAATGCTCTGCTCTTTGGCCCAGGTGTCTATGAGGTTGTTTCAGAAATGAGTCCTGTTGCCTGATTCAATTCCTTCTGGAGTGCCATGTCACCACAGGACTTGTTTTTCAAGGCCCAGGAGAGTGTTCAGGGAAGTTCAGGGGCACAGGGTATGTTTCCAGCCATCCGGAGTTTGCTTCCACCATGGTAAGCACATAGTACTTGCATTGGCAGGTTTGTGGGAGTGTGATATAATCAATCTGCCAGGCCTCCCCATGTTTAGTTTTCAGCCACCGTCCCCCATACCAAAGAGGCTTTAACCTCTTGGCCTGTTTGATTGCAGCACGTTTCACATTCATGAATCACCTGTGCAACAGAGTCCATTGTCAAGTTCACCCCTAGATCACGAGCCCATCTGTATGTTGCATCTCTTCCTTGATGGCCTGAGTTGTCATGGGCCCACCTAGCTAGAAACAGTTCACCCTTATGTTGCCAGTCCAGATCCACCTGAGCCACTTCAATCTTAGCAGTCTGATACACCTGCTGGTTGTTTTGATGTTCTTCAGTGGCTGAGCTCCTGGGTACATAAGCATCTATGTGATGTACTTTTACAACCAGGTTCTCTACCTGGGTAGCAATATCTTGCCACAACACAGCAGCCCAGATGGGTTTTCCTCTGCGCTGTCAGTTGCTCTGTTCTATTGTTGTAAACACCCACAGGGCATTTGCCACCATCCATGAGTCAGTATAGAGATAGAGCACTGGCCACTTTTCTCAGTCAGCAATGTCTACAGCCAGCTGAATGGCTTTCACCTCTGCAAAATTACTCAATTCACCTTCTCCTTCATCAGTCTCCGCGACTTGTCTTGTAGGACTCCATACAGCAGCTTTCCACCTCCGATGCTTTCCCACAAGACAGCAGGACACATCAGTGAACAGGGCATATTGCTTCTCATTTTCTGGCAGTTTATTGTACAATGGGGCTTCTTCAGCACACACCGCCTCCTCTTCTGGTGATATTCCAAAATCTTTGCCTTCTGGCCAGTCCATGATCACTTCCAAGATTCCTGGATGACTGAGGTTTCCTATTCGAGCCTGTTGTGTGATCAGTGCAACCCACTGACTCCATGTAGCATCAGTTGCATGGTGTGTAGAGGGGACCCTCCCTTTGAACATCCACCCCAGCACCAGCAGTCGAGGCGCCAACAGGAGCTGTGCTTCAGTACCAACCACTTCTGAAGAAGCTTGAACCCCTTCAATATGCTGCCAATATCACTTTTTCATTTGAAGTATCCTCTGTATCCCTGACTCCAAAACCCTTGGGCTCGGCCTCGAGTCTGCCCTCATGCTTTCTGCCAGAGGCTCCGGGTAGGGCCATTCTCCCCAGCTGCGGTGTAGAGCACATTCTTTACATCTTGTCCTGCCCGGACTGGCCCAAGGGCTACCGCATGCACTATCTCCTGTTTAATTTGTTCAAAGGCTTGTTGTTGTTCAGGGCCCCATTTGAAATTGTTTTTCTTTGGGGTCACTTGGTAGAGTGGCATACCACTTTTCTGCCTTTGACTCCAGCTCATATTGAAGTTCTAACATGTCCACCATGGCAACACTCAGTGGTGGTGTGACTTCATTCAGGCCATGATAGTCTACTTTTAGCATCCACTCTCCATCAGACTTTCTCACTGGCCATATGGGACTGTTAAAGGGTGAGCGAGTCTTGCTGATCACTCCTTGGCTCTCCAGTCAATAAATCAGCTTATGGATGGGAGTCAGGGAGTCTTGGTTGGTGCGATATTGCTGCTGGTGCACTGTTGTGGTAGCAATTGGCACTTACTGTTCTTTGACCCTCAGCAACCCTACAACCGAAGGGTCCTTTGAGAGACCAGGCAAGGTAGACAGCTGCTTAATTCCTTCTGCCTCCAAGGTAGCTATACCAAAAGCCCACCGGTACCCTTTTGGGTCCTTGAAATACCCTATCCTGAGGTAGTCTATGCCAAGGATGCATGGAGCATCTGGGCCAGTCACAATGCGGTGCTTTTGCCATTCATTCCTGGTTAGGCTCACTTCGGCCTCCAATACAGTTAGCTGTTGGGATCCCCCTGTCACTCTAGAAATACAGATGAGTTCTGCCCCTGTATGGCTTGATGGCATTAAGGTACACTGTGCACCAGCACCTACTAGAGCTTTATATTTCTGTAGGTCTGATGTGTCAGGCCATTGAATCCACACAGTCCAGCAAACCCACTTGTCCCTTTCCTCCACCTGGCTGGAGGCAGGGCCCCTCTAGTCCTGGTCATAGTGTTCACTGTTCACTTCTTGTAGATATGAGTTTGGAGTTCTTTCATTACAATCATAAATAAGATAGGCCATTCTACTCTATCTGCAGCAACTGCAGCCTACTCCATCATTGGAAACTGGAGCAGAAATTTTCCTGGAAGAATCCCCTTTTTTAATTGTTTTTCCTTGCAACTCATGTACCCATGCCTCTAGGGTTGAGGTAGGTTTTCCATCCCACTTCCTCATTGTCTCCATGGTCATGCAGGTAAAAACATAGGGTGCCCCATGGTGTGTACCCTCTCTATCTTCTGTCGTGAGCAGAGGGATGCTTACTCCTAGTGGCTGAAATACTGGTCCGTACAGATGGGGAGTAGGACATATCCTCAGTTTCTCCATAGACGAAACAAGGGAGGAAAAGATACTTTCTCTGTATTCCCAGAGTCAGCTAGCCACTTTATCCACTGTCAGTCCCTCTTCATCTTTCCAGGTCAGTATGGCCAATGAATTGACATATGATGCTGGTGTGCTCTATATCAACTTCCACCACATGGGTTGTGTGCACTAGACTCCATCTGGATCTTTGGGCAACTGCTCATTGTTCAGGTCACTATAAATCATCTCCAGGATGCTTAATTCCCTCAGGTACCATACCTCTCTCCACAGTGGTCCATTTGCCTGGGCAATATGTAACATCTTCCTTGAAGGGATATATTTACTTCATGCCTGACAGTAGTCATCTCCAGAGACTGAAGACTTGTGCCCCTTTCCCAAGCGCTTTGTCAATGCCCCTTTTTTTAGAAAGGGATCCCAGCTGCTTGGCTTCCTTACCCTCTAGTTCCAGGCTACTGGCCTCATTGTCCCAGCATCGGAGCAGCCAGGTGACAATGTGCTCACCTGGGCAACGGCTGAAATCCTTCTGCACATCTTGCAGCTCATTCAAGGATAGGGATTGGGTGGTTTCCATCTCATTTATGAGTTCTTCCTCTTCTTCTGCTCCTCTCCTTGTGATGCTCCTGCTTTTTCATCCTCCCTTTCTAAACAAGCTGACTTTCACTTCCAAGGTCTCTTCTTGTGTATAGGGGTGACTGATACTAGCATGGATTTGTTCCCTGATTCAGGCAAAGTGGCTGTGGCCTTGTTGTTGGATCCAGAGATTTCCTCTTTCCTTTGAAGGTATTGAAGAGTGTTGAACAGGGCTTGGTAAGCACAGGCCAGGCCCCAGCATATTCCAAATAAATACCAATACATATATCTTAACTACCCAAGGGTGTTCAAGATACTGAGATGTTATTGTAATGAAGGAGGAAACATCATAGAAGAAGGTAGGGAAGGTGCCATTCTGTATTTCCTCCCCTTGGCAATGTTAGGTTAACAGTTCGACTCAATGATCTTAAGGGTCTTTTCCATACTAAATGTTTTGATGATTCTATAATCAGCCACAGAGTAACTCTCTGGGCTATGACCTCATGATCTTATTCCTGATACTCACATCACACTGTGCCATGCAAACCTTGATCAGTAATTTCCAAGTTTTCTGTTTTGATGGTACCTTTTCTGTGTGTTCTTTTGCACTATTAAGAACTACGCATGTTCACTTATTGCTTGAAGCTCTTTGGCCTGAAACCATATTTGTACTGAATTTATTCATTCAACATCCCCTAGCCTGAGGACAATTGCTTTTCCAAATAAAGGAGCAATGTGATGTTCTACTTCCACAGGGTAGTTCCACCTAGTACTTTTTTATATCTAAAGAAATAAAACTTTAGCAAAAACTTCACAGATTAAAAAAATTAGGAAAATTTTGCCCTTTCTTCTCATCCCTCTTCACATCTCTCTCCTGTATCTTTTCTTCTCCTACATTATTATTTCACACTATACATCTGGTTTTGATGTTACAATACCATAATGAGGTAACAGTCAGGATTATTTTCCAATGCCTTATGCATCTGTATGAATAAGTTTTCTTCCATAATGTACTTCTTAAGAATTAGGGATTAGGAATCTGAGAAATTGTCCATTTCTACACGTGGCACACACCCACTATTGAACAGAAGTGAATGATATTGTAAGATTTTTCATTTTGGTGCACGGTGACTTGAGATTTTGTCTGCATATGCAAGGTTTCTAAAGCTGATCTGCTGACAAGACCAGCTTCTAGTACTATTATAATTAAGGACCTAGAAAGACAACAATGTTGATTCACTCCCTTAAATGCTAATTCAGGTATTTCTGTTCAGGGGAAATATCTAATATTCTGATATAGGAAAGAAAGTCAACAAGAAGAAGAAGAACAACAACAACAACAAAAGGAGTGCTAGATCTTAAAATTATTGCTGCAAACCCAAACCAACAATCATTCTCTGAATTCTGGTTATATTTAACAGAAAGAAGAAAGTTAAAAAATTGCAGTCTCACATGTTCTGAAGGAAATTTAGCTATGGATTAATCTTCTAGAGGTTTTCTTGGGTACTTCACTCTTAGCTGAAAAATTAATAGTGTTTGTGACAGTTGCTGAAAACACATGCATTGATTTATTAATTCCATTCTTCTAATATAATATCTCATTTGGTAAGATTACTTTTTCTAGCTTATTAAAATATAAATTCCAGATGCTTTAGAGACAATGCAATCACTGTTGAAAGTTTGGACAAACAGTTGACATACAATGCATGGATTTTTTCAACTATGTTGTCCCACAGTCATTACCCCAGTAGGTGTAAAACATATTAAGGAATCTAGTGACCTTGTTACTTAGATTTGCACTGATGATATTTGTTAAGTATATATATGAAACTTAAGTATTTGACCTTTTGTGACAAGCTCTGATGGTAATTATCTAGGCTAAAAGAATGCCATTTTCTGGGCTTCTGAATGTTGTCAAAATTGTGAGTGCTGAGAGCGTTACTTGTAGACACTGTCCTTACAGCTTTTAATGAAGTGTCTTTAATTTTTTTTTTTCCCTCCACAACTACTAATGTGGAATTAGACTTTAGCATAAGAAAAAACTGCAAAATAAAAATGCAGATTCTAACATATACTTTAACATGAGAACATGGCCACTTTATGTCCCAAATGGAAGAACACTGTCCTAGCAGTAGTTTGTTAGAGCTTTTGCCGGTCTCTGTGAAACAATCACACTGAAATGAAAACATTTGCTCTATTAACTGTCAAGGACCCAATATTTAACCCACCATTTTTGTTCTTAGAAAAAATCTTCCCTGTGGTTTCAGTAAGTGTCACAAGTGAAATTTCCTATATTTATTATTCCAATCCAGAAATAAAAAAAAACGAACAGTCTCATGAATTCATCTTATCTCCAGTTATGGATTAAGTCTGTCTGGTAAATGGGGAAAAAATTAGTCTTTTAAAGTTGTTTTACTCAAATTTATAGTTGGCCGCTTCAGCAGTCAGTTAAATGTCAACTATTCAGTTCTGTGTTACTACAGAGGAGTTGTCCAGTGGAAGTGGACTTTCACAAATAGTGCCAATTACCTTGCAGAAAACTTGAAGGTTTTATTTATTTATTTATTATTTAGAAAACAAAAAATATATAAATGAAAACACTTCAGTCTACAAAAGACATTTTTTAAACAATTAGAAACTCTGAATGAACAGAAAATTCCAAAACCACCCTGCCAACCCATGTCTGTTAGTTTTTATAAAATATCTCCCCCTCTCCAGTGCAAGTCATGTTCTTTTTATATAGTTCGAAAAACTTCAGGGTTTTTGTAACTAGGTCAAAGCTGTATGCCTTTCATTTCTGGGGTGGGATGAGATTTTTACCAGTTGGGAAGTACATTCAATATTACATGAGTTTTATTCCTTCACAAAACATTGTATCTGATCAAGAATACAATCACCACCAAAACTTGCATAACATTTATGAATGTACTGCACTAGTACCTGGTATTTGGTGATTCCACAGTCTTGCTCATATCCTCAAAATTTGATAGCCTTTAAATAACTCATGGGTATACACTATTTGTCACAAATAACAATTTGAGTTCAGATATTGATTATATTTTGTAGCTGATCAGTGGCAGTGAGACTAATATCTTACATGGTTTCTATTCCTTTTTACCCTAGAAAGAAAAAGAGACTATAACGCCACAAACTATCGCACTGTGCTACCCTGGCATGTTTGTGTGTAAGTTTATGAGAGACCATCTTGGTTACTCTCTTGTGTTCTCCAGGCAGATGCCAGCCAGCGTCTCTTGCGTCTAAGGTCAGAGACCTCCTCTGCCTTGCTCTTCTCAGTGTACACACATGATAGCAGGACTAATTTGACCCCTTATGTTAAAATTATTCAGGCAATTATGTCATTAAGAGATCAGCATTTTCTAGAATGAAGGTGGCTTAACGTACCTCAATGAACAAATAATTTGCAGCCATTCTTTCTTACTGGAAAGAATATTTTATGCATGTAGCATATACTTTGCATGATCAACTAAAACTGTAATTGTGAAGTAAAAATTGAACTGTTACGTACAGTCAGCACAATTAATTTATTCTGATAGGATCTATTTGAAATTATGAATTTGCCTATCTAAAGGTCAGAAAGTAATAGCTGTATTACACCATATTTATAATACTACCAGTTGTATCTGTCTGGTAGAATTTTCAACATCAGAGCTAACTCTTAAGACAAAGTCAAACACAGTGGAGAAGTAATCATAGTATCTCTACCTTTATGAAAGTTGCTTAAATTTCACCTTGTGATAATCTTAAGCAAATGATATGCTACATTACCCAAATATTGTTACTTTTTTCCCATTTTTAAAGGCATGAAATGTGAAATGTATTACTTAATAAAGCAAAGGCAAAACTTTGTTTTGTATTAATATAGATTACTTATGTGAAATGAAAATGAAAAACATAAATCAAAATAGCTCATTACAAGTTCCTTGTTTTACTGCAATTTATCAGTTTTATTTCTATTTTTTACCATTCTATATCTAGCTTATATCACTTATCCTTCTACTTAATTTCTGAATTTTTAGTATATGTAGCTCTATTTCGTACAGGTTAAAGAAGTACTTCTAAATAAATCAATTTCCTTCACTCCTCCATGACAGCAGGCATAAACAAGTAAAGGCATTCCCTAGGACCTCTAGTGAGCATGCTGTCACCAGAAAATTATTTAATTTTCTAACTATTTTTTAATAAAGAAAAAAAAAGCAAAACAAAAACCAAACAAAATACTTCTAAAATCTCGTAGGAAAAGATAGGTAGAGAAGGGTTGACAAACTCCAGGAAAACATCAATGTGGGTGCTTGCTGCAGACAAAATATAGCTGCAGACAAAATATATGCATTATAAGAAGTACCATCTACTAAAGGGAAAATCAGAAATCAAAAGCTTTTCTGATTTTTTTTTAATATACATATATATGTCCTAAGATGTAAATATATATAAATATGTATAAGCACATATTTTTGTGTGTTTTAATTCTCATTTGCTGTCTCTTTTAATTATTTTAATAATTTATGTAATATACAGTTTGTGTCAGATTTCCACACAGGAATGAGCTTCACTCATACAATAAAAAATAATGTATGACATTATATACTACTTCCTTGTGGAAAACTCACTCCACTGGTAAAGTCTTGAAATATGGTTTCACTGTGTTTTAGTTAGTCAGTCAGGTTTAATATACATGTCACTATGTGCTTAATTTATGCTAGTTCCCGTATTTGTGTGTGTGAAGACCAGGTGCAAAAGCATAATATTGAGCTATCCTTTTATTTAAGCAAGTATCTGGGGTGGCCTAAGACTATTGAATTTGTTTGAAATGCTTATTACAATTTAAATGACAGAGATATTTCTCTTATGAATTTACTTTCTAATCCTATCCTATTAAAGTGCTTCTTGCTATAGAAATTTCATTTAAATTAGCAATTTCTGTTAAAAAAAAAAATTTACTTGTGTTGCCTCACCTTATATCGCTTAGTAAGGCAAAGTGGCTTAAACATTGAAACACAAAGTTTTAGCTCCTATTTTAAATAACATAAGCTAACTGTGAGAGAAGCCAAGGAATTCTAAATCTTATGATATTTTGTGAGATTATTGCAGAAGAAAAAAAATGGGTAAGGAATAAATTTTGCATGACTATCTTAACAACAATTAATTTAGAAATAAATTTTCTATGTTTGTATTGTCTGTATCTTTTGAGAGAAAATGATTGCCCATGGAGTGCAGTATAGACAGTGATTAATGGCATTCCTATCTTTACAGTAGTGCTCTACAACTTTAGATGCATCACTGTGTGATTCTTAAATAGAATAGAGAGAGCTTAGTTTGGAAATACTTCCAGATTACTTCTCTGAGGTATGTGCCATAGTTCTGGGATTCAGTTTTTCCACTTGTACAAAGAGGTTTTGGATTTTTGAAAAATGAAATTAAAATTAATATTGTGTGCTATTTAAAGATGAATCTAAAAAATAATTATATGTTCACCACTGGGAGTAAAAACTAGTCACCAAATAAATTATTTTATTACGATATTTGTTTGGAAATCTTTCTCAAGGTCATCTTTTTCTACCTGACTATTCCCATACCTACAAGTATAACTGTGGTAGAGACATATTTTTGTCTAAAGAGTATGAAAAATAAACCTTACATGGGAAATATGATCTAGTATTCATCAGATCCATTAATCAGACTGTTCAATATAATCTAGAATAGTTTTCTGCTGGACTGGAAAACTGAACAGGTTCACATAGAGATTCAGAGATCCAGACCAGGTAAAGGAAGAGAATAGTCAAAGACTAGAACCTCCATTTAAATTGTATTATGCCAAAAAATTTTGAAGTAAATATAAGAAAATGTTTAGGGGGTTGTTTTGTCTGTTTGACAGATTATCTGAATTAGGACCTTTGTAAGTGAACAAACTTCATGGAGGCTGCCCTATTCTGTCAGATTACAGAATTTACATTAATGGAGCCAAGAGGTATGATAGGAAAATAGCTGGAAAACTAACTGATGAATACATATGGGGAAAAAGGGGGAAAAAAAATTTTGGCAAGGCTTCTGTGTTTTTTAAAGATCTCTTCTCATTTAGTGTTCCCTATGGTATAAGAGATTTTTTTTCTTCCCCAGGTAGTATGTGTCCTCAGTTAGAAAACTTAATATCAGAATATAAGAAATTATTTGATTAAAACTTTATCTATATTCTGTGCATTGGATTATATACTAAAACAAAGCTGTTTGTTAGTAGCATTAATTTTTAAACATGGAATTTGCCCTCAGTATTTTATATTCCTAGCCCAGGGTATACTGAACACTTATAAATAAGAAAAATTATTCTCTCCTTTTGTTTGAGACAGGTTAGAAAAATAAAACATTTATGAACATCAAAAATCAATGGTTTTCTACTAGTTCTCTTATTTGTAAATGCTATGTAATGATGTCCCTGATATTTCCTGGTGAGCATGATGGACTATTCCAATCTTGTTTTAGGGTCTCTGAAACATCTCAGTTGTTTTGCAAAATTATCATATTAGACATAGATTCTTAATTTATATAATATCATTTGGTCAGGTGAGTGTCTTAAACTACTGAAACGATTCTGCAAGGAAAAATGAGATCGTAATTCACAGGTGCATTTACTCACCTGAGTTTTCCTGCTGACTCTAGTAGGACCAGTTCAGTGACAGTGCAGCTGAGCAAAGAATAAATTTTAGTTAGGGAGTCAGTATAAATGCTTCTCCTTCTGCTCCTGTTTATCTGTTTCTGTCTTCACACCTGTTTTCTTCTCCCTCAATTGTTCTAACAGAGCTTTATGTGGGACTGTGCTTTAAACCAGAGAGCTGAAATGACTGGAGTAAAAAACAGTAATACAGTTCCTTTTTCTAACCTTTCTTACATTTATGTAATGGTGCTAGCAATGAAGCCTTCCCCTGCAAACAACAGTTTTGGTTCAATTCAGAAAGCTAGCTCTATTTCTGAGGAGCAATAAGCAGCTTCTTAAACTGGTTTCTCCCCTGAATAAAACCTGTCTGGGAACTACACCCTGAGTAACTGTTCACATCTGACAATACTGTCCTGCAAAGAAAAGTAATCATGAACTTGATTATCCACAATTGCATCTGATGCAGTCATTTATCTTACAAAGTAGATGTGAAAAGCTACACTTCTGGTCTGGCAGCATTTTATACCTCAGTTTTCTCAGGAGTAAATGACTGTACAAGGTGTAGTTGTAATAGAGAATCAAGTGTATTGTGTTACTATGTGCTATACAAGCCACATCACTCAAGTTGCATTGTGTTCCCTCCTCCTGAAACGTAAAACATATTGTGAGGTTTACTGTACCAAATTATGTCACTTTGTGCCTCTGATTGCTATGTGTAGAGAGCTATTATCTGTATGGCACAACAAGCAATCAACTACTGAACAGCATTATGCGTATTGATGACACTATTTATCTCTATGATTATTAATACTAATACTGAAGTACATTCTAGTACTGGGGTGGGGGGGAAGGGAGGGAATCAAGCAGGAATATATTCCTTTTTCTGAAGTAACCTCTATTAATATTTTGGTTTTCAGTTTAAAGTATGAACTTCCAAACCTTAGCTCCTCTGCTCAGTTCCTCACATAATTAAATTAATTTTAGTGTAAAATATATAATTATACATTTCCAATTTCAGCTGAATATTAATTCACTTATGGCAGTTCAGCACTAAAGAATGGGCAGCTTAGGACTGAAGAAACCGTTATGAAATATTACTTGTCATATGCAATTCTATGAATGTTTACTGAGCAGTACTTGACCTAAGATACCACTGAGTATAAAAGATGGATTTCCAGCTCTTTATAAAGAGCTCCCTGTAGCATAAAAAATAAATATTCAGGCTCTTCCCAGGAGAAGAAGAAAAATAAGCAATAGAAAACTGTTATTTAGAATTCTCTCTCTCCCTTTCCCTCCCCCTCCATCATAGCTCTTCAGTACCTACAGATCCCATTTCATTACTGTGATTTTGAAGTGCCTCCATTCAAAAGCTTTTGCTTTTGACCAATATACTTGTGAAGCATGTGATGTGAAATGATATTCTAGTAAATTATATACTAATACAGCAAGCCTGAAATAATGCATGTGTTGGTACAATCTTGCTGTTGGTTTGACTGTATTGACTGTATTTGTAGTTTCTAGCTAAAGCATAGTTGAGTATTTGCCATCTTCTGATAAATGATTGTCAGGTTTTGCTCATTTAGGTTCATAAATTTATGTCATTATTAGCAATATTTTGTCATTCTACAACGTTGGAACAGAAGTAACTGAGAGAAACTGTTGGCCCCATAAAAGTTAAAAAGAGGATTATTTCAATTGTAGCTTTATATTTGAAGACTGGAATATGATTGTAGGTGAGTGCACTTTTAGCTGCAATTATATCCCACCTTTTAGGGAGGGCAAAGAAATAAAGGTTATTAGATCACAGCCCTTCTCAAGTATTTTCTTACTGTTTATGTCCAAACAGTACTGAAGTTTTCACATATTTACATTTCTGTTGAGCTTAAATAATTTAAGTAGACTACAGTTAGTAATTTCACCATCTAAGAATTTTAATCCTTTCAGGAACAGGTCCTAGTCAACCTAGCTAATAGCCTCTTAGCAGTGTGCTGGCCAGTGGCTATTCTACAGTAATGTTCCCATGGAGACTTGCTAAGAGGAAAAAAAAAATTACTTAGTATTATGTTTTGCTGTTTTATTTCAGAACACTTCTAATGGACAGTGACTTGTACTATCGTGCCAGTTTCTTACATGTAACAGTTGTTTTTCTCTTCTATCATTCTTTTTTTGCAAAGGATGAGAGGGAATAAAAAGTATTAATGAGAATGAGTTGTAACAGCAAATAATCTGGGGGCTGGCACATCATATCCCTCTGAACTGCTGTGAAATCCATAGTTATCAATGAGATTGGAGCAAGAAAATTAGGCATGGTAATAATTAGAAAAAGCATTAGCCAAATATGCCTGGTTTCTATTTTGTCTTGAAAGAATAAATGTGCTCCCCAAAGGCCCCAATGACCAAGTCATTTTTCTGTGAGAAATTTCTATTTGTCCCTGTATTTTTTTCTGGAAAGTAGAGAGTTATTTAGATATGTATAGGGTATTAGAATCTGAGTCACACCACTAACTCTCCTTCCATGGTAGGCATATCACTTAGGGTAAAGACATAACTGTCACATGTTGCTTTGCCTCTCTTGTTTTGTCCTTTCCTATTTATGTTTCTCTCCATGTCACTGCAGGAATCTTGAAGCTCTACATAAGGTATAATTTTTTTTTTTTTCTTTCACTTTTACATACAATGTGGTAGTACTTGTAGCCTTCAGTTGTGATTTTTTCTAATTATTATATTACATTTCATCATAGCATCAAATACTGATATCTGTTTAAATTATTTGGGGAAGTGGACTGTATCAACTTACTTCACTCAAACTTACAAAAGCTTACATGGGTCTTAATTTTATTCATGTTTTTTCTTAATTTTATTCATGCTTCTTTGAAACTACTGGTAGTTTTAAAGGTGATTATATGCAAGAATCTTAGCAAGAGTGGGAAAACAGGCTGCACTTTCTTGCAAGGAATAACCTTGAGGGATGCATAGCTGTAAAATTCCAGTGTCATCCCATACAGAATTGTCTCCTCAGAACAGAAAAACATTGCAACCTAAGATTAAATGAGCAGCTGGTAGAGAGTTTCTGATTTGATCATGTTGCTTTTTTAGACAGACTAATTGTTCTGATTTATGGTTATCACCTGTATTTCATGGGTGCTTGCTTCCAGCTCTAATTAATGGATAGTTTTTATCTGCTGCAACTTTAATTGTTCCTTGGATTTCAAAGAGTAGAGGAAATATGGCTGTTAGCAAAGAGAGGCCTTCCTTCTATGACCTTTTTTGTGTTAGAAATGGAAATTATAATTGTTTGGGGTTGGGATTTTTTGAGATACTGAATTTTACACCATCTATGAAATAAGAATATTATGCTATATATATAGTGATGACTATGATTAAAAGTATAAAAAATTCTCAACATAAAAAGATTATTTTAAAACTTTCTAATAGAAAGTTGTTTAACATTATTTAGGACACAGCAGATATTTTACATAATTTTTCCATTTAGTCATAGTCACTATGTAACAAAACAGCACAGTTTTATTAATCCCTCGGTAGCCTTTTTTTGACTAATGAATTCCTTTCAGAGATACATACAGGCTTGGTCCAAAGATCTAAAGAGATAAAGAATCCATCACTTCCCTTTGCTATGTCATTTCAAATCTATGTGAATTTGTGAACAATAAAGTACAGTTATGATATTTTCTATAGAAGATATTTTAGTCATGGTATGAATAATGAAGGAAGAGTAGATGACAGCAAAACATGGATTATAAAAGTCAATACTGTTACAAGAGGAACAGCAGTACACAGACAAATATGAAGTTAAGAAAAGTGGTTTTTTACATTACAAAATGACAACAGGATTTTGTAGTACATAAAATAGAAAGCATAAGGTATAAGAGGTCAGAAATTGTGCTGAGGTGATAGAAGTTGTTGACGAATATTAAAGTGCTTTTTTAATAAAGTCATCCAAACTTCATGTATGATTACAAGAAAAAACAGAGAAAATAGAATTCAGTCAAAATAACATTCTTGTAGTTGGGGCCTTCTTGAAATTGTTGCTAGGACTACTAGAAAAGACTTCATTATTTGGTTTTTATTATTTTGAATGTAAAGGATAACATTGGTGAATCAATTGGGAAAAAAACCCATAGCAACACCTAGCTGATTCTGAAAGGTGGGGGTTTTTTTAAATGTACTAGTTTTATAAACCTGCATTTCTCCCCAAAATTGTGTCTCTAACATCTCACCTTTGACCATTCATGAGTCATTCCTGCCACAAACACTACCATTTCTGAGTAAATTTTTACAGCTGATGTTGCTAGTACCTTCTCTGTATCTTGCAGACTTTCCATAAAGGCTTTCAGATTCATTCCTCAGATTTCCTTTCTGATTTGCTAGTTACAGAGCATATATGAAGCTTAGTGGAAAGACAACACACACACACACAAAGATCTATATCGCAGGAAATAACTAAAACCAGGAAAAATTATACTGGGACTGTACAGGGAATGTGTACTTGATCACATAGCATTTTAGTCTCCAACAATATGTAAAATAATTTATTTAGAAAAATTATTTGATAATTAATAATATGTCCAGATACACTGTGTGGAATAAACTAGGATATTATGAAAAGGATAAAGATTATTTTAGAAGCTTTTAAAAATCGTTCATACGTGATGTACATATAGATAGGCATAGTTTTCATTAAAAAAACCCCCACAAACAACTAAAGAAACCAACAAAACCTTAGTCTTCTTCTTTTGAAGTGAAATATTTTGTGAAAAAGTTATAGATTCAACACCATATTCATCTGAGAAGTCTTTCACTGTCTTTGTACTAGAGTGTTTAAGAGCAGAAACTTTCTAAATCCTCTTCAGAAAGCCCTGTATTAGGATAGGATGTGAAAAAAAAATAGTTTTAAGACAATTCTTTTAGTTTTGAAAAAAAGCAGACATCTTGATTTATCTTTCACCAAAATGTTTAAAACATATGATAGCCATGAATTCTCCTTAAAAGAGAATATTCTATACAATAACAAAATTATCACATATTTTTCAAAGGATAGAGAAAAAATGAGATTGAGAGATGTGGCTAATATATACAAATATGAAGTCAAACTTAGTATTAATGTAAGAAGAGAATTAGCTGTTTTGGTAGCCCACAAGTTTTTATCAATTTCATTTGAGAACTGCAGAAGGGCTTGAGTGTTATGAATTAAATTTTTTTCAAAAGAAGTAATTGTTCCATAGTGTGCATTAGTCAAGTATGATAAAGTATTTAGGTTTTCCTGTATTATAGTACCTGTATAAACACTACCTTGAGTATGAGTGCTCATTCACTTTTTATTTGAAATATCTTTGTTTTCTTCCAATCCAGAACAAAACTAACGTTTTAAGCCTCTCAGTAGTGAAACAGAATGTCTCTTCCCCTTCCCTTTTTCCTTCCATAAAACCAAGTATCAATTTTCAGAAAAGCATATTCTTAACTCTGGTAAAACTATTTCACCTACCAATTAAAATAATCATTAGTTTTCAGCTTAAATCCTCACCCCTACATCCTTATAGGACTGTTCTAATTTTTCCTCTGAGGTAAATGAAGCGCAACAAATGATCTTCAATCACTCATACAGCTATGTATGTATGGGTCTGTTTTCAGTAAAAGAATGGTAATTAAAGAAGGTTGGGATACTAAGAAAGGGCTGGTTTTCTGAAAATAGTAGTTTAAACTTTCTTAACCAGTGTTTCAGTTGAAAACTTCTGTAAGACTATGCTGGTCCATCATTTGTCTTTGGCTAGTCACACACTTTTTGCATATACTGCCGACTGTTTCTGGACCTAGGTAGGCTAACTGTCGTTCATTGACAGGCAGTTGTTAGCACTTTACAATGGCACTAAATCCCCACATGTATATTCTGTGCTGTGGTCTTCAATCAGACAGCTGTGGCCTAGGTGTGAACCTTCAATGCAAAACAGAGATGTTACTGCAACATCACCATGCTTTTTGCATTCCCCTGGAATGGATAAAAGCAGCAGGAAAATCGCAGTGACAAAATCACTATTATGTTCCAGCCATCAAAAGGAAAAAACTCTCAAACCAGGCAAAGAGGGCTGTGTTTCTAAATTGTGCTAGAGCTCATCTTACCATGTAGTTGATCTGCCTTGATTGGGTAGATGGATCTTGGCCAAGAACATCAGGAGCAGGTTGCAGTCACACCTTTATTTTGTTAAATAGACTTATTCTAGGGTCTAGGACTATACAGCTGCACAAAAAATGTAGTAATTAATTTAGAAGAATTACATGGTGAAATACAGTTTTAAATAGTGTGCATCTTAGAGCTACCAAAATATATCATATTTCAATGGTTTAGTTACCAGTAGATTTGCCTACAAAGTTAAACATTTCAGTAAAAAATAATAATCTTTAAACATTTAAAAATAATAAATATTCTAGCTGCTCCTTGGCACAACAGACAGCTTTAGCCTATTCAACCTTGGTTAAGTCAAGATCCTGCTAACTTAGTAAATACTGTGTTCGTGTGCTGCATTAGTGAGGTTGGCCTTTGCTGATGGGAAGGAGGGGAAAACAGGTTTATTGAGGTCTATTATGTTCCCATTAACCTAAAAAGCAGAGGCACTTTCTGTCATTTTAAGTGTTCATATTCTGTATTCAGCAGCATTAAAGTCAACCACCTCTGCCCTTACTAAAATATGTCATTATCATCAAAGGAAATGACTAAAAAGCTTGAGTACTCCATCTGTACCTTGCAGATCAGGCTTGGCTTGTATTCATGAGAAACATGTCCTTATGGATATGAATATTAATGCTTTAAAATGGTAATCTTTGTGAATATTTGTGCCCCTTTATCCCCTTGTTTCCCTTTTGAACTTCAACATTTGTATGATATTTCATAATTGTATCCTTTCTGTCACTAAACAGACATGGACATGACCCTCTGGTCAAGGCTCTCTTCAGGTTCTCCAGCCTATAACTCTGACAAGAAAAAAAGTTGTGGCCTCAGATTAATTAGAGGCTGCCTTGTAAAAACAAATCAAAAGCATACATAAAGACGGTCACTGGAAAAACTTGGTGATCCTGAAGGATTTTTTTATTTATCTATATCTGTTTGGTTTCAATAGCTATTTTTATTATTTTTTAACCGCTGTCTTCCAAGTATATATGTGAATGTATAAGGTTCACTAAAAAATACACCAGGAAGATAACAGGATTTGTGTTTTTGAATAGAGCTTTTTCTGAAACTTGGGTGTAGGAAATTAGCTTGACTCTACTTTTAACAGTTTTCTCTTCCGGTTGCTTTGTTTGCTTTTTCATGCCCAGGTTTCTTGTACTGTCTGGTGGATAAGTTCCACAGACAACACCTCCATTGCAACCACATACTTGAAATTTCCTTAGAATATTGATTACTCTCCTTTTTGGTGGAAAAGGTGTGATTGCATGTTACTTTACGCTGATCATGTCAACATGTTAATACTGGACCTCATTTTTACCCATGCTTTCCTTTTGGAAATCAAAAATCCTAGGACTGTCATAATGTTAGAAGGTATACTATAGAGTATTTAAACAATGTATTAGAGAAAATAGTACAAGAAACTAATCCATCAGCACGGTTTGTTTTCTCTTTGGACTACGAATGTTCTTTCCCTCAAATTCTGAACCTTCACAATACTGCTGCATCAGAGAAGACTCTTTTAGAACTTCATGATGTGGATTTTGTAGAGTTGCTGAAATTACCTGCGGTATTTTCAAAGCAGAGTACATTTATTTTTTTTTTCTCCTAACTGCAATCTATAGAAACTAATAGCAAGAAAGCTGAGAAAGGATCAGACTGAATGATGTATTTCTTTCCTGGGTAGCCTTTGTTACAGGATATGTGATAACCAAAATTTTTACTATTGGAGTTCTTGCCCTCTTGTAATTTCAAGTAGTAGACACTTTTCAGTTTATTATTATTTTGTTTGCCATCTAGAGATATCTACAATGTTTAAACATTGTGAAATGGAATGAACAGAGAAAATCAAAGGGAAACCAGACCTTCTTGTTTAAGTTTATCCATCATAGTATGAATAATTTCAACAGCTCACTTGTTTAACTCCTTTACTTTATAGCTGTAAAAAATTATATGTAATCAGATATACTACATTAAAGCGTAGATACTCAACATGGAAAACTATACAGCAGATTATTATTGACTTTTTTTTCCTCCTAAATTCTGGTATAGAATATATTTTTAACTCTTTTACCAGAAAACTGTACAGCATTTAATAATTAATAACTGATTCTGCTGATAAATTGTAAAAGCTCTTCTTTCTTTCCATGGAAATGTGTCCCTTTTTATTTGGGTTCTGCCTTCTATGTGATTAAAACTTCAGAATCTAATCAGGTGTCCTTAAAATAATACTGCTTCTACCTATCTTGATGAGGTTTAATTAACTTGTGTGGTTCCTACCTGCTAACTTCATAATTGTTTATATAGTACTAAGTAACTTTTGACTGACATTGAGTTCCTTGAGCACAACTACATCTAATGAAGGGGAATATTGTCCATTAAAATAACACTGCAATCTGTGTATTTTATTAGGTGCGCGATAGTGAAAACAGCGACAATTGAGACTGCCTTGTTTATGCACAAAGTACACATTTTCATGATATATGAAAAGAAGGATATTAGACCACTTAAACAACTTTTACGGGCCTTTGCATAATTATGGAATAGTTATCTATGAAAAGACCTCTCTCCTTTTTCAGGCATTCTACTTATCACCAGTAGAAAATGAAAATCTTAACATTCCTTCAGATTTTACTGTAGAAGAGAATTAAGTATAAATTTGTAGTTTGTAAAGCAATGGGCTGTGAAATCAGAGCCAGCATAAAAAAGTAAAATGATCAAAACTGATTCTCTTTTGGTACAAGATGACATGATTCTCTCAAAGTCAGATGACCTCTCATTTTTTAAATAGTTATTCTTCTCTTTACTCTCATTATCCAGCATGGCAATTAAAGTTAAGTGGGAATTTTCATTTGTTTATTCCCTGTTTTCTTATTCCCACTGCATGTGCCTTTTGGAAAAAAAACAGTGCAAAAGAAAACATAGATATTACAAATTCAAGCTTTCTGATTGTTCCAATTAGAACACAAAAGCTAGCAATATTGTTACAACTGTAGAGGAAGCAGTGGCTAATCTTTCTTACATTTCAGCCATCAGTTTCATATGGTGTGATGAAGCTAATTTCCAGAGTCACAGCTATCTCCTTTTTACTCTCAGCAAAAGTAAGCTTAATGTAAATTATCATGTTTTTAACTTATTTTGATTAAACATGCAACCTTATACGAGTCATTATTTTTTGTCTACCTGCTGATGAACTGCAAATTCCCATACAAGTCAACAGGTTTTACAGGAGCTCAGCATTCACAAGGATTTGGTCTTCGAAGTTTGTGTGCACACACAGATGCATAATACATCCATATATATTTTTATGTTTGTAAACACGTACATGTGTTTATATGTACCAGTGTACACATACATTTGTGCAGCACACACAGTACATGCTGATATACCTGATGAGTTCACTGATCTCATGAGTGACTAGAAGCCAAGTTCAGATTTCTGTTATATTATTTTGAAATTACAGGAAATTTTTGACTAAGGCTAGAAAAGGCAGCTGGGATTTGAAGCTTTCCAAATGTACAAAGGAGAAATTACAGCTGTAGGTATCCCTTACTTTCTCATGGTCAGCTTACTCTATATGGTTTTTTTATTAATATTATTAGCATTACTCATCAAGAATTACATAGTGCAACAATTTGTAGCTACCACAGAAATGAATGGTATTTGCTCACAGACTGATTTCCTGAATAATTTATAAATGGCTTGGTACAGAAATTAATTTATCTTTCTACAGAGATAAGGAGGTCTGATTCTTGATCCTAATGGTAGGAAACTTGGTCTTGCTTTGCTGAGAAAAATCAGTCCTCCTGATTTTTAGATGTCTTCATCTGAGGATGTTATTTCCACTTGAAGATGAGTAGTTTTATTATAACTTTACTCGAGTAAGCTCTTAGTCACCAAACAGTCATGTCAGTACTGGACCTTCTAACTGTAAGGAAATAAATCTCAAAACAACTGTGGAACCATTGCCTAAAATTGTCTTAATGAAAGCTGACTTATTTCTGAACTGAATTTTGCAACTGTTATTTAAAGGATTATTAAAATCAAGGAATGTAAATAGATTGAGACCTTCAACCTCTGTAAAAAAGGCACACTGAAAGAAGCTCTCCTATATAATGCAGCACAGATTAACACAAAGCAACATTTTAATTCTTTTTTCCAGTACACTGCTCCATAAAATAAGTTGTACTGTTATGATCAAGACTTACTTCACAAGCCAAACAAGTTGTTAAATCATGAGTTTTTAAATCGTACCTCTTTAAGGTACATTTTCGACAGGAAACAATGCCTCTTATATTTTGAAAGGCACTGCACTGTACACCTGTAAGTATGTCTCAAGGACTTCCAGTGAAATGTCTACAGTAAAATATTAGATTCATCAGAAATATTCACTTTAAGAGGTAGATGTTACAGGTAGTAAAGACCTAAGGAAATGAGGAACAGATCTCATGGAGATATATACCTTCTCCTAAATATTGCTTAATATTATATCAGCCTTGAACTGAAAAACAAGACACTACAAAGACCTAAAATTTACATGCAGGAATATAAATTTAGCTTGGCAATGTAAAAAACTTTTTGGTATTAAATTATTAAATTTAATCTATTTTTACTATTCAAAATTAGTTCGGAACAAAACTGACAATGTCCCAGAAGTACCTATATACTTGACAACTCTTCTTTGTTCTTAGGATAAATTTTAAGCATTGAAATATTAATGAACTATTGTTTCAGATGAAAATAATCTGTTCATATGTTGTCTTCCTGAAACTTCTGAAAGGGAATGTAATATAAAAATTTTTTTTTCATATACCTGCAAATGTATTGTGAGTTGAAAATCATATGGAGGATTTAGTAACAGATCCTGTAGCTAGGAAAATCAGTAGAAACTTTTCCTTAAGTTTCTCACTTCTAAATTTGCTTATATTTTTACTAAATTTTTATCCAAGTTGAAATTTCCATTATATCTCTTCCAAAGTTTCAGCAAAATTTTTAACCATTGCTGAGAATCTGCACTTGAAATTTTCACATGGAAAATAATGTTCCCTTAGTTTCTTTACAGAGCTTCAGACTTTTAAATCACCAGTTCACTAGCTAGAGATTTAATATGAATTTCCAAGCAATTGTTTTGTGCAGAAGAGGCAACTGCTTAAATAAAAACCTACATGTCAGTTCATTGTATATAGAGCCGGGCTCCATGGCATTCCCTGAGTGATCAAAATGATATTTTGAAGCAAAGAGATTTCAAAGACTACTGTAGAGTAATGGAACAGAAGCTATAAAGACTTTTTGTATTATTACATCAGAAGGTGCATTAGGTGGGAAATCTTTAAGGAAACAGTTAATGAGACTTCCCAATGTAGATTATGTAGATACCTGAGTCCTTGATCCTTTGCTTTATGGGTAAATGAAATAAAATTATTTATTTTACCTAGTGCTAGTGGTTTTTTCCTTCTTCTTCTTAAATTTTTTTTCTCACTAATAAAGGATTTAAATCTGCTTGTTTGGTTTTTTTTTTCCCTCTAGAAAAAAATAAATGGTAAATATAAATATAATAGATTTCACAAATTTGGCTGACATGTAGCTAATATCACTAAATGAAACGGTGTGTAAACTGCATTTTTTAAAAAAAGTGGTTTAAATGTAGTGGTTATTGCTTATAAAATGTGGTACTTTATGAAAGCTGGCTTATCTATCACCATTTCTGAGAATGAACAAACTGCAGACCCCATACTAAGTTTCAATTACTGGTATATTTGCAGAGAACCTCCAGGACACTCTCAAGCAGAGCTAGTTTACTATCAGGAGTGTTCTCTTTTTGAGGACACATAACCAGGACTTTTTGGCCATCTAAGGAAACTTTTCTTATACAACCTCCATTATCTTTTTTAAGTTCTTACACAAATTATTTTAGCCAATCATTTCACTTTCTTTCCACTTTATGATATTAGGTCTTTGGAAGCTCCAGTTGTACATATTACTGGTTTTGGCAGTTTTCTCTTTGACTTTATTGAGTGTATTCAGGTCATCACTGGTTGCTGACAAACTAAGAATTTCCAGATCAGTGATCTCTTACTTCACAACATTTGAAATGTTAGGTTTGTTTTTAGGAACTAATTCTTCGAAACAGACAAATGGGTTTAGAAATTCTAGATTTGTGATGGCTACAAAAGATTCAATATTTTTCCTTCCAGCAGAAATCCTTTCTAAAAATCCTTTCTTCTTTTGCATGTACCAGAGGTATGCAAAGAAACTGAGATTTCCTTCTGTGACATAGAAAATGTATTAGTGCCATTAACACTGTGGACTAAGATCATAGTGACTTGTCCCTAAAGGAAGGGGAATATAATCTATATGGAAAGGTGCGTTAAGTCTGCCAGGATGTTGTAATAATTTAATAAATTTGCTAATTTATAAGCTACAAAATTGGAATCTTCTACATCACTTTCCACTCCAGAATCAAGAATTTTTCATATTATTTGCACATAAAAAATAATTTCACAGAATTACAACTCATTTATAGCAATGAATAGACAGCAGAAGAGAGAGGTAAAATTTTCATTCTCTTAGCAAAGCAATGGCTTGAAACACAGGTAGTGGGCTGTAGTCTTCACTCCAATGCATATTTTGCATTTAATACTATGCACAACTGTGTGTTTACATATTCAGGGTCCACTGCTGTATACCTTTGCCAAGGAGCTGAGGTGGATACAAGTTACTTCTTTGATACCTTTGTACTAGTGCTTTGTAATTGTGGTCAGTCACCTTATCAGTGGAAAGTGTTTGGACCCATTACTGTCATTGTTTTTGATAAATACTGCATTGCAGCTGTTAACTGTAGTTTCTCATTAAAAAAAGGACTAAAATATGGTTTTGTACTAAAAATGAATGCTATAAATATACCTACACACATATATAATATCTCCATTAAAGAATAAACTGTCACTAGTAATTTATAATATTTCCAAGTGGCAAATATTTACATACCACCTAGGTTTCCCCCAGCTCCCAAGCAATTAGATGAAGTCAGAAGGATTGAAACTGCTTACTTCCTTTAAGGTGCTACTTGGAAATTTCCAGAAGACTAGTAGTATTTGATATATTTATGAAGATAACTTAAAATATTCTATCAAAAGAACTTATATTTCCAGTAGATATACATAAGACATTTTAGAAGAAGACCAAGGAAGAAGAAGAAATCCAGAAATCCTAATTAATAATTAAGTAGAGTATAATATTAAACCAGTTCTAACGGCAATAAGCATGTAGATAACCATATTAACTAGGTACTAACAAAAGAAAATCTACAAATTACTTCTTCTCTTATTTTTAATCAGTTCATTATTAGAGGGTGACAGAGTACTGGAACAGGCTGCCCAGGGGGGTTGTGGAGTCTCCTTCTCTGGAGTTACTCAAAGCCCGCCTGGATGATGTCCTGTGCAACATGTTCTAGGTGACCCTGCTTTAGCAGGAGGGTTGGACTAGATGTTCTCCCGAGGTCCCTTCCAACCCCTGCCATTCTGTGATTCTGCCCTGTGATTCTGTGATTCTGTGCGATTATGACATGAACTGCAAGACTCTTTGAAAAGGAGCTTGTTTTACCAATAATGCTTCACAAGTAATCTAGTGACCTGACTGCCTTACGAGTACATTTTTGTCTTTTAATGACTTGTTCTCTCCCTGGTAAAATAAATTGCTTGAATTTTTATGAAAATGTTCAATAAAGTTGTTTACTGAAGTAAACAGCCAGAGATTATAATGCTGAGTTTAGTTTAGATTCATGTTACAGGCCTCTTCTATTTGAAAAATATACATGCTCCTACAAGCATGTATTTTCCTCCCAAAATGTACATTATGCCCCAAGGGAGTTCATTGCAATGCCTTGTATGTACAACTCCTTCATTGAATTAAGAGAGCAAAATTCTACTAATTGTATGATAATGATCATGAAGGAAAGTCTACTTTTATTTTTCTTAATAGTTATGTAAATACATCTTGAGTTCCAGTTTTGTGCAAATTATATCAGCACTGATGGATAACCACCAACCAATAGGTGGCCAGTGGTAATCTATGAATCATGAAATTACATCTCTGCCACTAAACCTTTGGTTTGAAGTAAACTACTGTAATTTATAATACTGTCTTACAAAAAAAAAAAAAAACAAAACCACCAAAAAAAGAGCCTGAAAAATGATCCACTTCAATTTCTATAGTTTACTAATTATTCTACAATGCCCAATGAAATATGTATGCTTCTTTAAAAGAAATTAATATATTTTAGTAAATATTTTTGTCAGAAAACATATACTTGCTTAAATAAATTTATGGCTTGTTTGGAGAGAATATAAAATGTTTTAACTGAACTTGGTTTGAGGAATTTATTTCAAATACATGTTAAAATATTTGATCCCATAAGAAAGGTCCTTCTAGAATCAACAGGATGCTGGTGACCAGGCCTCCCCGTCAACTAGGAGAAAAATAGAAAGAGCATAAATTTGATTCTTAATCACAGATGCCATATAGGCAGCATCTCCATAGCTTTAACATAATGTTTTCAAAGGTTATGTTTCATTCTAATTTGGAAATTGATTTATTTTGCTTTGAAATTGAAATTGAAACACACACATTTTTTTTTTTTAAAATAGATTTTGAGTCCCATCACTCTTCCTTAATTTCTGTTTTATTAATATAAGATTGGAACAAAATTTTTACATTAGGGCTTTTGAGGGCTGGATAGTATTTTTGATGTTGTGAAGTAAAACATTGGACCAAGGACTGACACAGGCTAGTGAATAAAACCGATAATACTTCTATCTGCACTTCCAATAAATATTTAAAGTATGTACAGAAGCAAAAAGTATTAATGTGTGAAACATAACTCCATGTATTATTACAAATATGTATCAGAATTATTGTTCTTTGTTTATTTGCAATTCTGCTTTCAAGTATACTTTGTAAAAATGAACTAACATAAAGCAGAATTTTCCCTATCAGTATGAAAATTTGTGGGTGCAGGTCTGATTTTCAGATGGAAGCCAAAATAAAGGAGCAAACCCATTGAAAATGGTTTTCAAATTGAAGTCCATTAAAATTCTTACTTACAAAAAAAAGTTTATTACATATACTTAAATGGAGGTGACCGTTAGCTGAAAAATGTTTCTAAGCAAAGGATGAGAAAGGGAAGGAGCCATTTCAAAACGATCTAGTTAATTGCATGCTTAGCAACATGACAGCAGATTAAATTCAGCATGGGTAAAAGGAAGGTGGTGGCATTTAGAAAAAGTGTATGAACTTTATTTTGCCCACTAACAGATTTTCAATTAGTATAGTGCAGTCATGTTCAAAAGTAAAGCAATATGGTTTTTGACATTGAAAATCTGTATTGAGGAATACTGTACTTTCATAATTTCTAAAATATTGACAAAGAGGACTTAAGTCAATGGATAGAGACCCAAATATTAGAGGAATCTTCAGTTTAACAAGGTCTAGGCTGATGACTGTGAGATCTTTGCCTGCTACCAATATTTCTGTCAGACATTTTTAATCCACATACATATAATTTTGAAAAAAAAAAAACCCAACTTATAACTAGTATTACACTCTTGTATTCAATTTTGATAATACTGTCTTTTTTAGAAGCAAACAAATACAGAGAGATCTGGACAGGCTGGATCAATGGGCTGTGGCCAATTGTATGAGGTTCAATAAAGCCAAGTGCTGGGTCCTGCACTTGGGTCACAACAACCCCATGCAACGCTACAGGCTTGGGGATGAGTGGCTGGAGAGCTGCTTGGCAGAGAAGGATCAGGGGAGACTGAATATGAGCCAGAAGTGTGCACAGGTGGCCAAGAATGCCACTAGCATCCTGGTTTGTATCAGAAACAGTGTGGCCAACAGGAGCAGGGAAGTCATCCTTACCCTGTACTCGCATTGGTGAGACCACACCTCGAATACTGTGTTCAGTTTTGGGCCCCTCAATAAAGGAAAGATGTTGCATTGCTGGAACATGTCCAGAGAAGGTCAACAAAGCTGGTGGAGGGTTTGGAATATGAGTCTTATGAGGAGCATCTTAGGGAACTGGGGTTGTTTAGCCTGAAGAAAAAGAGGCTGAGGGGAGACCTGATCGCCCTCTACAACTGCCTGAAAGGAGGTTGTAGTGAGGTGGGTGGTTCCTTTTCCCAAGTAACAAGTGATAGGACAAGAGGAAATGGCCTCATGTTGCACCAGGGGAGGTTTAGATTGAATATTAGGAAAAATTTCCTCACTGAAAGGGTTATCAGGCACTGGAATGGGCTGCCCAGGCAAGGGGTTGAGTCACCATCCCTGGAGGTATTTAAAAGACAAGTAGATGAGGTGCTTAGAGACATGGTTTAGTAGTGGGCAGGTACGGTTGGACTCGATGACCTTAAAGGTTTTTTCAACCAAATGTTTCTATGAAATAACATTAGATGTAGAGATGCGTCCATAAATGAAGAGGTTAGAAAGATATTTTTTTTTTTTAAAGAAACAGATTGAAGAGCAGTGATAGAAAAAAACTTTAATGTGCAGTATATTGAATGATATTGACATTTTTTTATTTATATTAAAAATGTTCTATTAGGTATCTTATGGGTGGAGTTAAGGCTGCAGTTCTCTGAGGAATACCAGAACTGGCCACTGTCAAAGCTTTGATAAAGAGGCCATTGGTCAGTTCTACTTACGTTACTTATTTTGTTTTGTTTCAGTCATCTCCCCCTTCTTACTTTGGTCTAAAGGAAAGTAGCTGCTCTTTCCTCCAGCAGAAGATTTAGAAATGTAACATTTTATTGTTTCTTTACTCTAAGCAAAATTTATCAAAGTAAAAACCCATAACATACTATCTACTAAACCTCTTTAGATTAAGTTGAACAGTAAGATACTGACAGATATTTCTGTATAATTCTGTACTACATTATCTGCAACACTGTAGAAGCCAGAGAGAAAATACCTCAAAAAGTTAAAAATTGTAACCTACCTGCCTATGTGACAGTATTACCAAGTAATTGGTTATACTATAGCCTGTAGTTGCATAAAATCTGTTCCTTTCTGACAATGAAGTATTGGGAGACCAGTACATTATTTTCTGAAGTTTTTTATCCAAGACAATGACCTTGAGAGATTTCAATTTTGTATCCCTAGTCTGATTTTTATCATATTATAAATGAAGTAATAAGTTCATAATATTCTGGCTACATAAGAGACAAAATAATATGTTTGTTTATAGTATCAATTAGCTGGACACCATTCAAATAACCCTTCTATTCAAAATGCTATTTGATTTCATGGCAATCAAAAAGAAATTGTAAAATTAAGTAGAAGTTTTTATCTTTAACATTAACAGTCCCTAAGTAATGTCCCTCCAAAACTAGCACAGAGAGTAGGCTAAAGAGAGAAGACAAAAGAAAAGAAAAATCAGGACCGAGATAAAATTAAAATTAAAATTTGAAGTACCAGAATCAGTGAAGAAAGTTTGATTCGGTAAAGATGAGTTACTAATCCAGTAGAGTAAAATCAATAACTTAATTTCCTTTAGGCAAAAATTCTAGGGATTTATTTAAGCAATTATTATTTTTTTTTTTTAATGTAATAGCTTTTGCTGGAAGCCTTCTATATCACTTTTGCAGGAACTTTTGCCTTTCTTGGATACAAAAATTTTGTAGCACAACTGTATTAATTAATAGTTTAGTTAAAAGAGCTTAATACAGTGGGACCGTCACATGTACTTCTCTAATTTGTGTTAAGCAATGTCTGAATATGTAGAGTTCAAGGTACTGTGAACAACAATAGGTGATCTGCAATCTCCTTATGAGCTTGCAATGTGAAGATGAGATTACTTAGTCAGAGATTCCTGCTGGGAAATATGGATTGCTTTGCTCAGTGCTGCACTCCTATGAAGTTAAAAAGCTCTCTTTGTCCCAGAGGGCAGGCAATTTTCTTCTACAGGTGGCAAGGGATGTTGATAGAAAAGGCAGCAATAAATTCAAGGAGGTAGGTAGTGAAAGGCGTGCCATAGGCAAGACACCCTGACTGTTTGTGCTGGCCTGTTGTCTATTTTAAACAAGACATGGGTAGAAGAAAAAGGGTGATGGACGCAGAATTTTGATTCTTTTTCCTTGCTATGCTGCAACATATTTATTACTTACCTATATTGTTGTTTTGCTTCATAGTCCCTGATACGCGTTATATTTAATGCTGTCTCTGAAAGTGGTTTATAGCTTATTTCTAAGTGGAACAAGGTATGTTTGCTTCTAAGAAAAAAAACAACCAAAAGAGTTGGCCAATTAATTTCTCGAGTATGTCCTCTATTCCAGAAGCCAGAAAAAATGAGCCTATTACATATATATATGTTCGTAACTGAGAAAAGCAAAAAAGTTACTACATTCAAAATTAATATTTTAAAGAAAAGATTGCTACATTTCAACACAAAACCCCCTAATTCTCAATAATAATACTGGAAATAAGAATGATTTTTTTCTTAGAAGTAGCAACTCCAAGCCTAGCATTGGGAAATACTATGAAAGTAGTCCATAAAGAGTTGGAAAACCAGTAATGTAAAGTCTTTTGGTCAGAAAAAAAAAGACTGTCAGAGCACATCCAGACACAAAGCTTGAAAATTTCCAAAATTAAAATTAACACATTGATTGGTTATGAAGAAATAACTAAACTATGATAGCTCTGGACACCAATTTCTGTTCATTCCCATGATGTCCCTTCCTTTCTTTTTAAACAGCATCCTCTCTGAGTTTTCTTAAAATATTTGACTAAGACGTTGATACAGATTATAACACAAAACATCTTTTAAAGACTGTAGATGATGCAACCAGAGTCGTCATCTCTGTGAATAGGGTAGAATGCTGCATGGACATCACACAGCAAAACACCCCTTTTTCCATTCCCTTTTCACTTCTACATGCTATTAGGGTTATTTATTCTAAAAGCTCTGAACATTCTGATCATTGGTCCTCTGAACTAGCACATCTTTCCCTGTATCTTTAATAGGCCTTCAGAGAGGCTATTGTGCTCACTAGATTAAAACTCTTCCAGGGTTAAAAAAAGACTTTTTATCTTTCATGTCAGGAAAGATTATAAACAATGGTAGGAATTTAAAATTAAGGACCTTTTGTAAATCTGCAAAATAGATACAAAACACCTTATTTGCCTTATTTAGCACCTTTAAACTAAGCTAAATGTGGTCAGAAGAGGGAGTTAAAGACTTTTATCCTATTTAGTCCTTTGGCTCTGAGATCAGTTAGTTGCTGAACTTTGCTGTAAACTGATGAATCCAAGGTGACCTACGACTACTGAAACACTGAAATTGAAAAAAACAGAAATAGGCAGGATACTAAAGAAAAGAATATTCATAACTTCGCTGCATCAAATTCCTGTTTTCACCTAAAATAATAAGACATCTATTAAGAGAAAGAATGGTTGAGAGAGTTTTCTTCTTTGTTAAGTTACTTCTTTAACTGAAAAAAAAAAAATACTCACTTGATGGACAGAGGAAGGTTTTATACTGGAATTACCATTCATTTTTTTCCACAAAATTATTACACTTTAAGAGAGGGGTAGCTGTGGTGGTTGATTACATGTGGATTAAATGCTAACCTTGGAATGAAAGACACAATCATCATCTTTTCTAATCTTTCTAATTTAGCTCTCCTTGGAAAGAGGGCTATAATACAGGTATATGGTACCCATAAGTGTTTATTTATTTAACTTTATTTGGCTTTTTATACCACTTTTGTATGTTGATTTTTTTAATCTATTCTGGGTTTTTAAATTTACTATTCTTAGAACATTTTTAATGTAGTGTGGGAATAAAGTAACTCTTTATGTTTGGCTTTGAATTCTACAAGACAGTGGTAATTTCATGTATGATTCTATAGTTAGAGCACTGTGTTAACAATGGCTATGTGCAGCTCCATGTTGAATTATATATACATTTCTGCATGAGCCTACGTAGTCCAGATATTTGTAAAAATATATTACATAGCTTGCCATGAATTGAGAGAAGACTGTGGGAACGATTTTCCTCTCAGGGAAGATAAAAACCTTTTTTTATTTCTTTTAAATAGCCTATCTTTAAACTTAAGAAATGGAAGTACTTTAAAATCCTTGTTTTTAAAATATGGGAGTAGAAAATAGAGTAGAAAAGAGCAATAATTTAATGAGAAATATGTTTTTTTAAAACCAGACTATAAATGGGTGCACTCTGCACGATCAAGGGTAAATCAAAACAAAATGGAATCTAAGCTGAGCAAGACAGCCCGCAAAAAAATGACACCCTCAGAGTTAATTTTACAGCTGCTGTGGAAGCAAGTAGTTTCCATTAGATGAAAGCTTGATTATAAGAGTCTGGTGAAAAAATATCATATTCCAGAGTCCATTGGAAAGTTTCCATATCTGCACCCCACACACTGCATAAAATTTGTTTTGTGTTTCATTACACCTAAAGGCTTATTCTTCTATTGATGTATGGCTAAAGCTATATACATGCATTAGAAGAAAATAAAACCATTTCAAATTCATTGAGTAAGCAATATGACAACTTACAGGAGTGCTTGTGCTCATTATAATAATTTGCCCTTTATAATTACAATACATTGTTATTTCAAGAACAAAAGATATCTTTGTGTGTATTTTCTTATTTACATTTTAAGTTATGCTGGTTTTCTAGGGTAAGGGGTTTTTTTACCAAAAAGCTCTCTGAACAATACATCCTAAGTCCAAGGAAGTGGAATAATTATTCCCTTAATAAAGAGGAAATTATTTCAGTGAACATTAAAGTTTTAGACTGGTAGCTCAAATTCATGAACCTAAAAAAAAAAAGGTTTGGACTTCAGACTTCACTCTTCAACAACCTTGAAATTGTATTTTCATTGTAAACACACAATAGCATAAGGTTAAATTCACAACATAACATTTTGTTCAGTCCTATAAAAACATAAGAAATTAATGCCTCTGACCCTGAGGCACTCTCAATAAGAAACTTCCTAATAGGAAAGAGAAATAGATGAGTGGGAAAATATAATAAAAACCCCCCAAATCTTAGCTGATTAAACATTATTAGTTGATAAGTGATTCTGAATGTTTTGGTTTTTAAAAATATAAATTATTATGCTCTTTTCAAAGAGATAAAAATCTCATGGAAGTGCCTGATATAATCAGAAAGCCTTATCAAAACATTCGTGAAGCTCTGTTCCTACACAAAGGAGAATTATATGGGGGAGTTCTCATGTTCTCTGAAATTTAGAAACTATGCAGCATTTATTTTAGAAGGAGCCAAAATAAATCGGTTCAGTTTATCTACACTTACTGTTCCTGCACATCTTTAGATACTTCCTGGAATCACTGCAGGGTTCTATCATGTCCCTCATGGATAAATAAGTGAAGATTAATTCTCTGTTACTTTTCTACTTCCTATGTTTTCTTGCTATTTTTCAGTGAATGCTTACCAAATATTTATTGATCATCATAGAGCAAGCACGGACTCAAAATTCCATGATAGCAGGATTTGTGTAGGCACAGAACCAAAAGATGGACAGTGTTTTTCAGAGAGTATGCTGTAACAAAACAGACAACATATGGATAAAGACATGTTGGAAATCAGAGGAAAACAATGAGACAACAGTGGTCATCACGGCAGATAGTAGTACAGCTCTTCAAGGACCTAAGTACTTCTATGGGTGGGTTTAGTTGTCAGAAAAAAGTAGGTTTATTAACGAATTTAAAAGGCGATAAAGAAATAGCTTTGAAGATGTTTACAGGGATTTTTTTCCAAGTGTGAATGAGAACATGGAGGAGGTTTATTTGAAAATTTAATAATGTGATGATGAAAAGTAACATCATGAGCTAGTGAGAGGCAAAAAATATCCTCTTGATACTGCACACAGATGATCAAAAGTCAGGAATTTTGAAAATGAAAGCAGGTGGTTAATTTTGGTATAATAGAAGGAGAGAAGAAGTACTGGAAGTATTCAAGATAAAGGGTTCAGAATATGAGATGATGAGAGCCTGAATAAAAATATTTGCACATGAATGGAAAGGAAAACATCTAACTTAAAGCCTAGAGATGATCTGAACATACAATAGAGGGAAGATCAATAGGCATAAAACTGGTATTCACAAACCTGAGAAAATGAGGTAACTACAGTGCTCAAACACAGGGAAGAAGTCAAGATGTTTCTGTTAACCATGATGAACATGGTATGATGATTATTATCTATGGGCTAGAAAATTTAATTTGGACCAGATTAGAGAGGCCTGGAATATGGAAATAGTTATGCTTTTTGCCTAAAGATAGTAGTTGAATTTGTAGGTGAGATTATCCAGATTAGAATGCAAATGGAAAAAAAATAATTTAACTAGGGTTGGAGAGCATTTTGAGACTGTTGTGGATAGAGAGAGTGAGGAGAATTCTCTGAGGGAAGGAAGTTTTCCAAAAAATAAGAATTAGTCAAGAGAAGAGTCATGGAAGAAAAATCATTTGTCTGACTATTCTGATGGTATTAGTCAAAGAAGATGACAGTGGCATCTTGTCTCTCAGATTTGGATACAAAACTGTTAAAAGAGATTATAAGACATCCTTTGAGAATTTTTTCACATGTTTTCAGTGACTGGAGAAAAAAATGGAAAAAAAGAGATAGTAAGTGGAAAACAAAATGGTGTTGCAGGACAGGATAGGATTTGCCTTCTGGGCTGCAAGCACACATTGTTGGCTTATGGCCAGGAAAATGGCAGACCTGAAACAGAAAAGTAAAACCATAGCATAAACAAATGTCCTTGTCTACTTGATCCCTCTGCAATATCGGAGAAGGAATCAGGAAGTGGATGGCAGCAGTCAGCATTTTAGGCAGAAGACAGAGAGACATGGTTGGAAGACAGTGAAACTAAAAGAAAGAAACTGAGTTCTTGTTTGTACCTCTTGTGAAAGGAAGTGGAAAGATAAGTGAAGAGGTAATGGAACTGGGAGGAAATGTGCTTTGTCTGTCCCAAGTGCTGGGCTTTGTCTTTGCTTTTGATGAACATCATGGGCTTCCTGTCTGCCTGCTTCTCTAACTTGTCATGTGCCTCTGATTGGGACCCCTGTACTCCAATGTATTTACCACTCCTCTCAGTTAGGTATCATCTGCAAACTTGCTGAGGGTGTTCTCTATCTCATTGTTAGGTCATCAATAAAAATTTTTGGCTCCAGTATTGACTCCAGAGGAAAGCCACTCATAACCAGCTTTTGCACTGCTCATCACATTGTGTTGAACTTATTCATCCAACCAACTTTCTATCCACCTTATAATGCATTTATCCAGTACATCTCAACAGGCTGACTATAAGGATTCTCTTGGAGTCCATGCAAAGGCCCTTCTATGGTCAAGTTAAACATTATCTATGACTCTCCATTGCCCATCAAGCCTGTCACATCATTATAAACAACAGTCAGGTTGCTCAGACATGATTTGCCCAAAGTTATTTACCAGCAACAATCCATGCTGACCATGTAGAACTGAGTTTATTGTGTTTGGTGCTAGTGGAAGGAAGTATATGAACTATATTACCAGGGAATCAGGAAGAACCCAGGAGACTGGGTTGTGTAATAACAGCTCCTTGCATAGCTCAGGAGCTGTTTTGGGAAGCTGAAAAGTGTAAATAGAGAAGAAAAATACAGATTTAAAACTCACTCAGTCTAGACTGTAGTCTTAAGAAAGTACTTGAGCCTTTTTCTGAAAAAATGCTTTTTTCTGAATAATGATATTTTCCTCAATGAGGAATTCATAAAAGAAATAGGTTATGCTAGTCTCTTTCCCTGTTTAGATAATTTACACCATTAGCTAATGCAATAACAAAAATTACACTGAGCATAGATAACATCATTTATGTGGGTGCTTAAGGTTCTTCATCAGCTCAGTGACTGAACTGTTACTGTTTTCTGATTTTATTAATGTATTCTTCATACATTTATGAGCATGGGATCTAGATGTAGATATCTATCTTTCCTGCAGTTAGATAAGAAACATCTTTAAATATAATCTTTTATCCTAATCCATGTTATCCTTCTGTAATTTTACATGGGAGAAAATGAATAATCATTAGCAATAATAAGCATCCTACTTCACTGTGAGCTTGGAAAGGCATAAATACTCTATTGCATTATGAAATCTCAGCTGTGATTATGAAGTGTAACAAAGACAGATGTACAAGATTAGTTCATCATAAAATTTAATTAATTGTAGTTGAGATAGTAATTCAATAAGTGTTCTGATTTTATATATTTCTTTTGCATGAAGAAAATGAAAAGTTACACACAATTCACTCTGTATTTTTGATACAAGCAAATAGTTTTGAAATCTGACCTCAGTTTTGAGAATATAAACAGTGAAGGATTAGTAACATGATTTTGTTTGGGTTTTACTAGTGTTACATGAATCATGAGGAAATACAGAATTATTCTGCCAAGAACAAGCAAGCTATTTACAAAGTTTTTCAGCACCAAAGGACAGATCAGAATAAATAACCCGCATTGTTAGTTTTAGTCTTCAGAAACTTTCCAAAACCCACAATACAGAGGTGAGTTACCTAACTTTCCTTCCTGCATGATGTATGAGGAAAGGCCGGCATCTCACACAAACAGCTGCCATTTGATATGTTGATATTTGATATGTTGACCAGAAAAACAGTGATATTCAGCATTTGTATCAGAAGATTCCTAGAGCTAGAGAAAATAATATACCAGTGGCAAAAGAAAATCCTAAATCAAACATTGAATTCCAGGCTGTAGGAAGGTACTTTTGTCCATGTATTCACATTACCTTGACCTATAGTCAGGTAATCTTCCTAAAGAGCCACTGACCATTATGTTAGCTGACCAGACGTGTCCATTAATCAGCCAACGACCGTATATGTGCTTTTTGCTTTGTACATTTAAAAAAACCTTAATTTCTTCTGTTGAAAAAACTTATCTTGTTACATACAAATAGTATTCAAATTTCAGTTCCCAAATATTTAACACGAAGGTTTGAAATTAAAACACCTATTTATCTTTTTAAACATTACCATCCTTACTCCTGCTCTTGGAGGCAATGTTCTCACAGGCTCTCATCCTGCTGGGGGACTTCAACCACCCAACATCTGCTGGAAAAGTAACATGGTGAGCTGTAGGCAATCAAGGAGACCCCTGGATTATTGAGGATAACTTCTTAAGCAAGGTAGTAGACAGCCCTACCAAAGCAGGTATGTTTCTGGAACTGTTGGTCACCAGTGCAAGTGAGCTCATGAGTGACGTCAAGATTAGAGACAGCCTGGGCTGCAGTGATCTTACACTGGAGTTTGCAGTCCTGAGGAATATGGGTCAGGTGAAGAATAAAGTCAGGGCCCTGAATTTTAGAAAACCAAACTTCAAGCTTTTCAAGGAGTTAGTCAGTAGGGCCCCCTGGGAAACTGCCCTCAGGGAAAAGTGAGCAGAACGGAGCTGGCAGATCTTTAAGGACACTTTATAGAGCACAAGAGCTCTCAATCCCCATGTATAAGAAATCAGGAAAGGAAGGTAAGAGACCAGCATGGATGAATAAAGACTTGCTGTTCAAACTAAAGGGCAAAAAGGAAATGCACAGGCAGTGGAAGCAGGGACAGGCATCCTGGGAAGAGTATAGGGACGCTGCCCGGTTGTGTAGGGATGGGGTCAGGAAGGATGAGGTGCAGCTGGAGCTGAACTTGGCAAGGGACACAAAGAATAATAATAAGGGCTTCTACAGGTACGTCAGCCAGAAAAGGAAGGTCAAAGAAAGCGACCTCCCCCAAGATGAGCAAGGCTGGCAAATGGGTAATAACAGACATGGAGAAGGCTGAGGTACTCAACAACATTTTTTGCCTCAGTCTTCACTGGCAACCTCTCTTCCCACACCTCCCAAGTGGATGGCCTGCAAAATGGGGTCTGGGGAAGCAAAGTCCCTCCCACTGTAAGAGAAGATAAGGCCCATGACCACCTGAGGAACCTGAACGTACAAAAATCCATGGGACCTGAGAAGATGCATCCCAGAGTCCTGAGGGAATTGGCTGATGTAGTTGCCAAGCCACTCTCCGTGATAGTTGAAAAGTCATGGAAGTCAGCTGAAGTCCCTGGAGACTGGGAAAAGGGAAACATTGTGCCCATTTTCAAAAAGGGTAGAAAGGAAGACCCTGGGAACTACCGACCTGTCAGCCTCACCTCTGTGCCTGGGAAGATCATGAAACAGATCCTCCTAGAAGCTGTGCTAAGGCACACGGAGGACAGGGAGGTGATTTGAGACAGCCAGCATGGCTTCACCAAGGGCAAGTCCTGCCTGACCAACACCAGTGGAGAAGGGAAGAGCTACTGATGTCATCTATCTGGACTTCTGTAATGCCTTTGACACATTCTTGCACAACAACCTTCTCTCTAAATTGGAGAGGTACAGATTTGATGGGTGGACTGTTCAGTGGATAAGGAGCTGGTTGGATGCTCACATCCAGTTGTCAATGGCTCAATGTCCAGATGAAGATCAGTGACAAGTGGTGTCCCTCAGGAGCCTGCATTGGGACCAGTACTGTTTAATATCTTCATCAATGACATAGTGGGATCGAGTGAAATTCTCAGCAAATTTGCAGACAACACTAAACTGAGTGGTATGATTGACATGCCTGACGGATGAGATGCCCTTCAGAAGGACCTTGACAAGCTTGAGAAATGGGCCCATGTGAACCTCACAAGGTTCAACAAGACCAAGTGTAAGGCGCTGCACCTGGGTCAGGAAAACCCCCTGTAACAATACAGGCTGGGGGATGAAGAGATTGAGAGCAGCCCTGCAGAGAAGGACTTGGGGATATTGATGGATCAAAAGCTGGACATGAGCTGGCAATGTGAGCTTGCAGCCCAGAAAGCCAACTATATCCTGGGCTGCATCAAAAGAAGTGTGGTGGTTCTGCCTCTCTACCCCACTTTGATGAGGCCCCTCCTGGAGTACTGTGTTCAGCTCTGGAGTCCTCAGCAAAGGAGAGACATGGAACTGTTGGAGCAGGTCCAGAGGAGGGCTACAAAAATGATTCAAGGGCTGGGGCACCTCTCCTACAAGGAGAGGCTGAGACAGTTGGGCTTGTTCAGCCTGGAGAAGAGAAGGCTGCGGGGAGACCTGATTGTGGCCTTCTCTTAAAGGGAGCCTATAGGAAAGATGGGGAAAATCTTTTTAGTAGGGACAGCTGTGACAGGACAAGGGATAATGGTTTTAAACTAAAGAAGGGTAGATTTAGACTGGATTTAAAGAAGAATTTTTTTTTACAATTAAGTTGTCACAGGTTGCCCAGAGAGGTGGTGGTGAAGGCCCTATCCCTGGAAACATTCAAGGCCAGGTTGGATGGAGGTTCTGAGCAACCTGATCTAGCTGAAGATTCAGGGGGGTTGTAGCAGATGACTTTTAAAGGTCCCTTCCAACCCAAACTATCCTATCATTCTGTGATTTCAGACAAAATGAAGCTAATGCCTTTCTCTAATTTATTCAAATCAGATATTTTTTCCCATGAGAAAAAACCCTACAGGTTATCTGATTTGACAGATTGCTTTTTATTTTTCTGGAAATAGATTGTTAAATAGGGAAGAAACTTTCCCAGAAGATTTACTTTATCTTTTTTAGAGTTAGTTAATATTTATTTTCTCGTCTAATGTCCTGATTGGCAAGGGTGTGTATTCAAGACATATTCTTCAGTACAGTTCAACTGTTATCTTATCTTTTCTTTACAGTTTAACTTCAGGTGAGAAATTAATTTTATATATGGCCATGTAACTTCATGACTTTAATCCTGCTCAACACTCTACATTGTGAGTAACCCTGGGTTTCTATAGGTATGACCTTCCTCAGTCAATGAAGTTATAACACAGTAAAAAAATAATTTCATATTGTAGTATGTAGTCATTTAAGTATAGTTAGCTTGCCATTTTAACAGCTGAGTCTGGAGTACCTGGACAGTGACAGCTATAGTTCACTGTGTATCAAAAGCTGAATTGTAATCATATCTTGTCCAAAATTAGTATATCCCAATTAGAAAATAAAAGCCTGAGCTTTAGTATAATGGACATTGTTATTTTCTTTGGAGAAATATAGGTTGAAGACAAATATGAGACTTGCAAAAATGATAATAAACTATTTCTCTCTACATTTTTTTTCTCAGATACATAAATTTATGCCTCCAGATCACCGCTGATAAGTTCTTCTAAGATTTTAACTTGTGCTGAAAGAGGCCATTGAGAGATTAACAAAATGACATGATTTTTTAAATTTTTTTTTAAATGGGGAACAAGTAAGTGTTCTTACAATTATTATCTCACCCTTTCTGTGTACCATCCCATTTGCTTGTTCCCAATGTTATCTCTATCAACTACTTAAATTATGAAGTCTTCAACAGACCACTTTTTTCCTAAGTAGACCACTATTTTCTTAAGTAATAGTGTAATGAATAAGTAGTAGCAAAACTGTGAAATTACACTTTAGATAAGAAGTCCTAATAGTTGATTAGTACAAGGTTTTCCTGGAGCAGGTTTTAGAAATGTAATTGTTTAGCTCCCAGTTTTGTATGAAACTAGCTATAGTGATTCTCTTAACCTCTATAGAATTTCCTGAAATGTAATGGATGTTGTATGTATTCAAGAGAATTTTAGGAGATACCAGTGATAAACTGATATCAGTTTATCTTCTGCCCCAAAAAAACTCTTTAGTGACAAGACAAATGAGGAAAGGATCAGGTAAAGAAATTAGGGAAACGTGAAATTTAGCAGGTTTTATTTGCTTTTTAATTCTAAGGTATATAGTGACAGGCTGAATATTTTTGACAAAACAGATTAATGAACTGGCAGAGCTACTATGTTTTATGCAACTTAAGGGCCTGGATTTTTGAAAGATGGAGAGGAATGCACCTATACCACAAATTTTGGGAAAATTATATGTAAATGCCAGCCTCTGAAATTATCATACAAAATACTAACTTTTGGCTATTTATTGGAGATTGGGACTTAAAGTCAGCCTGCATGTTTAAAATAGAATATCAGTCATCCAAGGGTACCTTCTTTTTGTATCAAAAGCCTTTGACACAGAAATTGCCTAATCTTCCTTAAAACCTTTTAATTGTTTTGTTACTTTGATGTCTTCAGGAATGAGTGGTGAAACAGAATATTTAGCAGAGAGTTAAACTTAAATCGTTTCCTAGGTACCATTATAAAGCAATGAAACAATTAGCATGTAACTACTGAGGTGAAAGGTTTCAGAATATTACAGTAAATCTTCCCAGAGAAAGAGAGAAATAAAGTGTAATTATCCCTAATTATATTCAATAACCAAAATAGTAGCTTAGAAATAAATATTTGAAGCTAATATTAGAAAGACAAAATTTTGAATGGAAAGCTTTGAAAATAATTTCTTTGTAACATACAAATATATCTGTTAAAATTAATGACTTTTCACACAATTGAGAAAGAACCCTTTTAGCACCATATACACAAATATTACAGTTATTTTTTGAATAGTGAACTGCATGACCCTTTTATTTTATTTATTTAGTAAAAACTAAAGAAAAATATAATAGTTTAAAATGTTTATTTTAAAAAATATGAATATTAAGAATATCTATTTCTTAATTTCTAATCCTATTGGGAGATAATAGAAAACTATTGAAATGTGAAGTAAGTCGTGCATGTATGAAATATGAAATTCTGAAATAAATAAAAATGTTTTTCTAAGATTTTAGAGCTCTTCATTGTGGAACAGACACATGGTTTCCAGAACTGTTTTTTAAATGAATACGTGGTTAAATATGTTGAGACAGGTGCTGATTTTCCTCTTGTGCAAAGAGGAAGGAGGAAGAAGTTATGTTTGAATTTAGCATAACTTGGAAATTGTATAGTTTGTTTGTTTGTAAAGTTGTTTGGGGTTTTTAATTTGTTTTTTTGTTGTGGGTTTTATTTATTTTTTTTTTTTTTACCTCTGCTATAACCTATAATAGTGAAAGATTATCTCTGAGGTATTTGGTACTGAACAGAAAGGTGTGTCAACACAGCACTAGAGCTAACAGTCAATTTCTAATCCAGTCATTAAAATTCCAGCTTTGATTTAACATTGAATTAAACTAAGATTAAACATTTTTCTACAACTGTAACGTGCAAAGCTTTGTATGATAAACAGTGTTCAATAGGAGCTTGACTCCTTTTCCTCAAGACTTTTAATTCTATGCAGAGGTTTCTTTGGTTTGGGTTTTTTTTTTGTTAAGTGTAAATGTTAATAACCTACACTTATTGAACTGTCATTACAATATCTGCTCTAAAGCCCATCATTTCATGCATATGAATAACACCCACCAACATATGTTTCTCAAGCTCAAGGAAGATTTCTCAGGAGGTTTCCTAAAGAGGTCACCAGGCAGCAGCAACAACAAATTAGACACAGATCTTGCTTTCGCAAGGAATTGAGTCATGGTTTGCTCCCCACATCCTTCTCCTCAGTCCCTCCCAAAAGCCATTAGAAAGAGGACAATGGAATTATGGAGGAGTGAGGAGGTGAAAATTCTGAAGAGTACCCCACCTGGATGACTTATTCTTCAATAAAATTGAGTGTTAGGGAAACTAGAATAAATCCTTTTTTTTAAACACACCAATATCCACCATATTAGAATCCTAAATTTAAGTTCAAGAGGCAGAAAAACAGTTACAGTAAACTATGAACTGAGGTTCTGGTGCCACTGCAAAATTGTATTGTAAAATGAGTCAGTGATGTTTAACTGCTTCTTTAATGAGAAAAAAGATACACTCTTTTAGCCTGTTCCATGTTAATGTTATTAATGAACATGTTCATGATAGTCAAGACCAATCAGTCTTGACTGCTTCTAAGTATTACAGAGTGATTTCCAAATACCTCCTCTTTGCTGCTTCCTGTGCACGTCCTTACATACTTTTTTTTTCTGTGTTGCTCTTCTTGATTCAAATTAATGCTTCTCACAAAATTTTTGAAAGACTGCAGTAACCAAGTATCTCTACATAATTAACTGTGTCTTCACAGGGCTTTTCTGAAGATTTTGTAATCTTTAGACACTTAGGGGTTAAAAACCCGTTCAATCTTTCACTGCCACTCAGGTAGTCTATAGAAGGGTTTCTGGGATCTAAATGGTCTTTTTGCAAAACAGTAGGAAAAATTCAAGCCTATCCTGTCACTTAGACAACTAATTACACCATTACATGCTGCAATTACAATTAAAGACTTTCAGCTGATGAAAGGCATGCTCACTGCATTCTCATTACCTCATATATCCTTGCCAACACTCAAGAGTATCATGATTTTGATGAAACAAAAACAACTCAAGAAGCTATACTTTCTCAGTAACATCAAAAGAGTAGCTTAGGGACCACACTGCAACTCCTTCTCCCTATTATATATTAACCATATTACCTGAAGGAGTAACATCCATCCTTTGTGATGAAGGTATTTTGTCTAAATTGGTCTTTATAAAAATGTGTTGTCAGGCATTCATTATGATGCTACCATTATTGTTCAAGTCAGCAACTTTTAGGACTCAGTTTAGGCTGCTTTCCTGAATTTAAGGGAATTGGTTTCTTTCAAATTTAAATAGTTCAAATATATTGACAAAAGCCCCAAAAATGGGGTAATAATTTTGTATGTGATAAACACAATTATTTTCTATGATGAAAAAGAACAGAATTAATCAATACTAGTTTAGCAGAGGAAAGAATATTGCATTCCCCCCATGTGCGTATCAGTCAATTTGATAATTAACCATGGACCAGTATCTGGAGTCCTAGAGTAAGTCAAAAAACAATAGACAAAGCCAGGAAATAACTGTTTTCAAGACTGTTTAGAAGTTGGTTCTGTTTCTACAGCAATATTTAGTAAATCCTGGATCTGCAAATAGGTCAGGGAAGTAATATACTTATTACATTTTGAAAATTCCTAATCTTCCCCTATTATTCATTAAATTGCACAAAAGAAAAAAGTATGCTGCATAAAATATGGTAGTTTGTGTTATATGACATTGCTAGTTATAAAGCTTAGAAATAGTTTCAGAAAGGGAAAAAACTGTATGCTTGGATGTCTGATGCTTAATTTTGCCTTTACTACTGTAAGGAAAAGAGCTCAACCTTAAGAAACACTAAACCTTATTTTTATTCACATTTTACATTTTCTAATATTCTACCCAATTTCTGCTCCAGATAACAAATATGTATGTACAAAAGATGTTTCTCTGTCACTATCATTCTTAATTTCTGGTTTCACAATCATTTCCATGGCAACAGAATGATGTTTTTATAAACACTGCATTGTTGCTTCTGTTTTGAGTAGAAACAGCTGAGATGTGAATCCATACCTGATATTCAGATAAAAATAATATAAAGATGATGTAAAATCTTACTATTCAGCTTAAGTTACTCAGCTGTTTTGGGTTTGCTCCAGTGTGAAAATCTTTTAAGTAAGTTGGTAATTAAAATTAAATACTTCAGTCAAGGAAATCTTTTGTTGAGCTGATAGCAGGAGAAATAGTTCTCTTTCACATCGTTTGAATATGGATATGAAACCAAGCTTTACATGCTAATAAAGATGAAAAATCCCAGTGTCGGATATATCACTGTAGCCAAATAACACGTTTGCCACTCAAGTGGGCGGAAGTATTGCTGCTGCAGAAATATAACTCAGGATATATTTCTGAGGAGAAGCTTTCATTAAGTTTGTTAAAATCCAAGATAAATATGCTACCACATGAAAATGCAACAAGGACCACTTTCTTTGGTTACCTTACATGTTTTTTCTTCAGTTATGTCCGGCCATCCCTCACTGGGGCTGTTTTCTGGCTGCCTTTACTTCCATTCAAGCCTGTGAAGGGACTATACCACCTCTTCATTGCCCCTGAACTATGTGTTACACGTGAGCTGTATGTTAACACCTTTACAGACTTAAATTGCCTCTCCTGGGAACACATTTACTAGAAGGAAAGGAACTTTGTATAGTACTAACTCTGTTAGTACTCATGAAAGAGTCCTTTGAACATGTGAGTCCTTTGATCTCAGTATTTTATATTTCATATTTAAGATCCCATTTTTAATCTTTTTCTTCAGTCAGGATTGTCTTATATGCAAAATGATGGGTATAACTCACATTTCACAAAGACAGTGTTTAAGCCTTATTAAGTTTAAAAAATATTCAAAATTCTATGGGATAAGGATTCCAATATATTTTGTAGGCTATGAGTTTTCTTCCAAAGTTTTACCATTTGCTGATTTTATAAACACCATAAAATTTTATTACTGAGCAAAAGGACATCACTTACCATATATGACAATAGAATGGCAGGTTTCTATTAAGTTTAAACAGACATCAAGTGCAAAAATAATAAAACCTTTTATATACTTTTCAATTAGAGAATAAATTATGCCAATCCCTTTTACACAACAGCCAAATGATTAGACCATTCACCTGTGATGTAAGAGACTCATTTTCAAATTGCTTTTATAATAGAAGCTCCAAGTTCCAATTATAGGTGGAATGTCAAGTGGAAGCATCCTTTCATGGAAACAGCACTTCTGCACAAAAAAAACCCAAACCATGCAAACAAACCAACCAAGCAACAATTCAAAATTCCTGGAGTTCAGATTAAAAAGAAAAGGAAAGCCATAATGTTGTATCTTCTCCTTAAGTCAGAGTTTCATTTTCTTCTCTAAATATATTTCATAGATTCCATCTAATGACTGGTCACAAAGGAAGAAAACCTTGGACTCACATATCTTCCTCAAATGTTTAATGTGTTGATGAAGTGCAGGCCATCCTTTTTCCCAGGCAAATTTTCAAGGAGCTTGACCCCTGCTCATTGCTCAGCAAGTTGTGTTTACTGATAGGAGAAAGTTCCATATAAGCGATTTCCCCTGAAACCACAAATTATGTGCTAAATGACAAAGACATACTTGCTACCTATGTTTTATGATTTCCTTATGCTTATGAAGATCTCCACATCCTAATCCACAGAATACTTTCAGTTCCCTGGGCTTTTTTGCTCTGCTCCTCAGGACAGGGTCAAGCCATTTAGAAGGAAGTGGGATAAAGTGGCCTTTTGTATTTAGATGCCAGGATTGTATTTGGATGTCTGGGCTAAGTCAGAAAAGTAGGGAGAAAAGTATCTGGAAACAAGTCAGAAGATAAATGCTTATCCAGAGTTGTGTGGAAGGATAAGGGGAAAATGGGGCTTGGAAAAGAACAAGAAATGCAGACCATATTCACACCAGACTACAAATTTTTGTTTTGTTAATTTTGTTGTTCTGTGAAAGACTATGATTTCCTCAGTATTGATATCTGACCTGTGCAATGACAAACATGATATGAATGAAATGGCAATACCACATTTTGACTGAATCAGCCAGACCAATTGATAAGGATTGTCCAGCTTATGCTATCTGCAGAAGAGCACATGCTACACTGCATGAAGTTAAAGTAGCTCAGCATAATGTTTGTTTGAGTGCAAATGTTGCTTTTGGTCCTTTTTATAGAAAATCTGAATTGGCAGAATAAGTTTTCACCAAAACTAAATTGTGGGCCACATAAGCTTTTACTAGGACACCTAAAACTAGAATGACTGTTGCTAAACTAAGCCCTTAATAGGAATGACCAAAAGAAAGAAATTGTTGCAAGAAATAGTAATTATTCCATTTATTTCTTTAAATGCTGATACTGAAGAGAGCATCTGCATTTATGAATCACCAACAAAATAATTTTTTTTGGTCAGGTATGTGAGATATACGAAGTGGTACTCCAAACCACAGCAGACATTCACAAAACCAAGAATTTGTGGGTTTGATTTTCTGAAGATGTGGATTCCTTAAGTTTTATTAAAATATTTTCATATAGGACCATTCATCTATGAATGCAGCTATCCACAGAAAAAAGCATATTAAAGTACTTCAGGTGCTTCACACTGCAAAATTAGCCACAGCCTGTCAGTTCCTGTTGAGTGCTTATTGCAGCACCTGTTGTTCTTGAAATTAGCCACAGCTGAATTGACCCAAGTTTAGGTGCATGGTGTTGTAGAGAGTTTCATTCTTCATGTAGATTGACCAGAAAGGTGTGGAAAAACAATATATTTTTATATGTGAGGTAATTGTTCTATGAAAAGAAAGAAAGAAAATTGCATGTCATTTAGCTAGGGAAGAGGACAAAATATGTTATGCAGTGATTTGGTGGCATAAAAAGAAATGCTAAATAGGATTGTTACTAAATAAAGTGCGTGTGTAAAAGGCTTATGCAGAAAATATTTTGCAGATATTCCTATAGAAGTTTTGGATTGCATTGTAAAGGGCACCTTTTGCATGTGGAATTTAGTATGAATCTTATCACAGTAGAGTGTTATGATGTATAGACAAATGAAGAAGACATCCGTAAAATGTCTCAGTCAATTCTTCCAGGAAAATACTTTACCTTACACAAATTCAACCATAATTCAAGTCCTTGTTTAGCAGTCTTCATTTTTATAGTATTTTCATGCTTATTTTTTTTCCTTATAGTTAGGATACATTTGCTTTAAAGCTTCTATTACAAAAAGTTGTTCAGAATCCTGTAGTATCTCTTTAGTTTGCAACTTTCTACATATTTTCTGTTTTGAATTTTGTGATGCATGAAAGTAGAGGAGTCATACAAATTACCAAGACTGCAAATAATAGCTCTGTATCTTGGATCATGTTTCTTTGTAGCTTTCCTTAATTCCCTAATTTTTTTGTTAATGGCTTCATTACATAGTCCTAAGTCCTAACTTATATTGAACAGTGTACTTCTCAAAGATTCCCCACAGTAATAATTACATTGATTGTATAGATTTACAAGATGAGGAATAAAGACTGCAGTCAATTTAGGAGGCAATAGTAGGGCAAAATTTAAAACTACTTTTTTTTTTTAAATAAAATTTAAAATATTGCCCTCTTTCCATTAGGAAATGAAAGATATTTAACCTTTACCTTTACCAATAGCTAGGTTTACATTGAAAGTCATGAATAATTAATTTTTTATCAGACTTTGTCAGGTGTAAATTCAAAATTATACTGATGGACACAACACTTTTTTTTTTAATGTTGCTCTTATTAATATACTAGTTACTAACACAGTTCCTGTATTCAAACCCTACTTAATGGAGACCATTTATAAGAACTTCAGCATTTTCTTTCATCAACAGACTAGGGTTGGGAGACATTTGTAAAATCTGGGTGTTTTAATATTTAAGTTTCTTTGGAATAACTCTAATTTAATATTGCTATGAAGTTAGAAATGTGCATCTTGCCACAGTACAGGTATGTCTGTAACATTTAAATACAGGTTATAAGTCTACAGAAGAGACCAAGAAAGTTAAAACAAGTTGGTCTTACCAATTTTAGATCACTGAAAATTTGAGATCTGTTTTTGGTTATAACCTTGTGTCCAAGAACCTCTCATTTCTATGTCATGCTTGTTGAGATTACCGTTTCTGATTTTTAGCTGAAGAAGCAAAGGGTTGCTTCATAGCTTTAGAGCTGTATACTACCCTCCATGTATTCTGTGTCGTTCTTCAGCATAATTTTAATACAGCAAAGTCAAGTTACCATTACATCCTTCCTTATATCCAGGGGTGTTGTCTGAGTTAATTTAATTAAACAATATGTAATACAAATAGCTGAAGCAAGAAACAATTTTCTGGGGGACAAACCTGATTAAGGAAGCACTCATGAAAGAGAAACTGTATGCTGACATTCTGAGAGATACAAATCCAGAGCCTTAATTCTTGTATACCCATAGTGACACATGTTCTCTCCCTCTATTTTTCATTATTTGATAGGGGGTGGGACAGGTATATGGAGAGAGAATAAGAAGATGAAGAGTCCATGTGACTATTATTGCTAATGAGGTATGAATGATAACAAGCTGTTACCATATATCTTTCCAGGAAATACCCCTCAAGGGACAAGAAAAGTGAATGAATTTTGGAACCTCCCCTGTGCAGATCTGTGTTGCTATGAAGTTAGAATTTCTATTTAGGTATTATGTCATCCTGAACTCTGACTACCTGCATTCCTTTGCAATAAAAGGACTGCTGCCCTTCCTGAAAACACTCTTTTTCATACATTAATATCTCAAATTATTGACATCTTGGTTCTCACTGAAGCTACACTGAAAACATTGGATATTCCACACTCCAACTAAGCCTCCTTCACGCCCTCCTCCCTTCTCTTCAGCCCCTTACCCTTCTCAGACTGAACAAACAGTGTGCTAGTAGTAGATGCTAGTGTAAGGAAAAGTGGAAGAATACAGTCCAATGTGACACCCCAGTCTAGTCAAATTAAAAGGAAGGTTGTCTATTTGTTTCAAAAATTGTTTAAAAATTTAAACCTACCTGTAAGTCTGTGGTTGTTTTATAAACTCATGCACATAACAGCTGTGTAATTTGTGGGGAAGTCTCACAAATGATCCCCTGGCAGCAAATAGCCACCACAGTGGCTGGGCTTGAGTGCTGTGTATCACCTCCCTCACACTTTCCCACCTCTCCTTCTGTCTGCCTTTGCTGTGACATTACTCCTGAATTTGCTTGGAGAGAGAAGGGAGAGAAAATAGGGTGGCTAAGAAGGTGCAGCATGGAGACAGTGCAGAAAGCAGAGCCCTTAGGGAGACCTGAGCAAAGCTTGGGTGGGGGGTGGGTGTGTGGTGTGTGGGGAATGGATGGTCTGCAACACTTGGTAGAAAAATGGGTGGTCAGTAATTACACAGAACAAGGAGACTGGATGGTCTACTGAAAATAAATGGATGGCATGAAGTTTTTAGTAATTGCTTCTGAAAGAGGAGTAGGCAGAAAATGTTTGGGAAAAGCATAAACAGGGAAAGTACTATAGTAAAATATGGTTTTCATAAGACATGCAATCTCTTGCATAAACATGGAATTTTTCATTGAGGACGTTACTTGTTACTTTGCTCAGTTTGCTTTAGTTTATTTCTCTGTTCTGTCTTTACTTTAATCTATTTTTACCAGTTCAACACCATTTTATGAATATGAACAAATAAAATCAGGACTATATTTTACCTAGTTGTGAAGATTTATCCTGTAACATAAAATTGCAAGCTTCTGTCCTTATATGATGGTCGCTTTTATTTTGTTGTCTGTATGTTGATTGACTTATTTAAAGATCCTGTAATTAAGCCATGTTTTCTCTGTTTCTAACTGGTTTTAGTTCTTGTTTGTATATGAGGTATGTCTCTCCCAGTTACTGCTTTCTAGTATTTTGAGGGAATACTTTGAATTAAAAATGAAGTTCCCATATATCTTAGAATATTCAGGTATTCTATTTATATGGATGAAGTTGGCATTCACTCATGCTGAGGAAGTCATACCAGATTAAAAGAGAATTTAAGATTAATTTCATTTTTTGATTGATTCTGGTATAACATGAGAATGATATGTATATTGTTACCTTTCAGATTGTTTCTTGATTTGTCTTGCTCAAAGCTGGAAAAAAGTTAACACCCAGGTCATTAACTCATCTAAAATTGTGTGGGTACTTTTATTGTAGTGACCTTTTCCCAACCGAGTACCTTTGGGTGGATAAATAAATAATGTAACATGGGTTTCTAAATCAGCAATGAGTGCTTGTTTTTATTTTATTGTACCAGATACAACAGTACTTAATGAACTTAACATCTTTAAAACAAAAAACTAACCAAACAAAAATTACACTCTGAAAAAACAGATTTACTAATTCAGTGTCGTACTACAATATTAACCTAAAAGGTAAGTTTTCTTCACAGAAATTTATACTGTCTAAAAACTTGCTGGTGTGATTCATACAGCTGCATTCAGGCAAAAAACATAGAAATAAACATTAAAAAGTAGATATTGGTCTACAGACCTTACTTTGACAGTAACAAGTTTAATGGAAAGAACTATAAAGTTATGATTTTTTAGACACATTATTCTTGGGAGGACTAAACATCAGGAGAAGAAATGTAGAAGACTGTCAGATACCCGACAGTCATAAATATAACAGTTTTAATGTCCACATAAGGTAGATAGTGTTCCACAGAAAGGGAAGGTTGGATGTGGAAAGTTAAGGAATTGCTCAATTTTACATGGCAAGACTGTGGCAGAGATAGAAAATAAAACCACATTAAACACACTAATAATAGTTGATCTTACGGATACAATTAATATCTGGAAGTTAATATTTTATCTTAATTTATTATTGTCTTTATGTATATTAGAGAGAAAAGAGGAAGAAAGGATCTTACTGACTGAAATGGTCTTAAGTTTGGAGGGACTGCAGGGCTGTGCTCCACTTGACTATGAAGGCATTTATAGCATAACATTTTGTAAATTAATTGTTGTTGTACATTCTTAGATTTTAAAGTCTGGAGAAAGAGTTTATGCAAGTCTGTGTAAGCAACCTTTGGGTTATTTTCCCTTCTGGCAAATATATTGAGGCAGAAAAACTGACAGAATTATTAATGTCAATAGAATTTGGCAATCTCAGCAAATAGGGAACATAATCTCTGGAAGTTATCTTTCTAAAATTAATATCCTGGTGATCAAATCTTCAGTTCAGCTGGGTTCTTGTAGATGTGCGTATGTGTATGTTTTTTTCCTTTCTTTCTGGTTTGACTTTTCTGATGCACTTTTTTCCTCAGAATTCAAGTAGGAAATATCATTGTTTAGTTTCTCTGAAACTTGAACTGTAATCATCATTGAAATGAAGCTATCTCTAAAGTAATAGAACATGAGCATGAAAATACAGAGTCATTAAATTACCATAAATCAAAAGGCTGTGTTTTGATAGCTGCTGTCATTACTAATATCAGGAGACATGTAATTACTAATATCAGAAGTCATCTAATGTTATTATTGTGATCTTATACATTTTATTAAAAACATCTCTGGAGCTTGAACAACATTCTTTATATTTTGCAAACATTATCAGCCTTCAGCAAGCAACTTCTGAGAAAGCAGTCTGTGGATTTCAGAAATACAAAGACATTTAAAAAAATACTGGATAAATTTAGACACCAAAGAATTGTGAGGGGCCACTGAATACAGAAATGTACATATTCTAATAAATTATTTTCTGTTATTTTCCCTGACCTAGCTGCTTCTTCTCTTGTTCCTCAAAATTTCTCTTTTGTGAGTTAGAGTAAATGAAAGAGTGAGTAAGACAATGTAATTGTCCTTAAACTGGCAAATTTTTATTACTTTGTCACAGGACTATAGGATGGTTGGGGTTGAAAGGGACCTCTGGACATCATCCTGGCCAACCACCCTGTCTCAGTCAGGGTCAGCCAGAGCAGATGGCTTTTGAGTATCTCCAAGGATGGAGATTTCACAACCACAATAATATTAACAATATTTATTATTATTAATGGCTTTCATTCAGCTATAAATTTCTGTTTATATTTATGAAGTGTGCAGAAAATATGGTTGAACTGACAACTGTCTGAGGAATATGCCACTTTCAGGAGAAACAGAGGACATGATATAAAAGTGTAGAGTTTAACTCATTCTCCCTCAGTCTACTTAAATTCTAAATAACCGTTCTATTAACATTTTCAATATTCTGTCTACTAAAAATAAATATGTGTATGTACATATTGACCAGTCAACTATATTGTGTAGAGATGAAATTATAATATTTAATTTGATTCCATATTATAATTGCAGCTGTGATGATCTAAACACAAAAACCAAATTTTGTATCTTTTTTAGATCATATAGAAGAGCATTAAAAAAAAAATGCAAAAGAAAAAACCCTTCTGTTTTCTTTCAAAGATCCACCTGACAGCACACCCTGTTCACGCTACATCCTTTAGGGTGAATTCATAAGTGCTGTTTCATTCACAACAAGGAATGTGCAAGTAAAAGTTTAAACTGCAACTTTTATTTATAGTTTAGATAATCATGTCTGACAGCATGCACTTTGCAAACAAGGCTCTCATGTCTTAAACAATCTGTTGTCTTGTATGCATTGTTTTGCAGAGTAAGTGATTTCCACTTATAAATATCTTGAAGATAATAACACCTGGAAAGTCAAAGCCTGATCACCCTCTTTCAGCAACCCCAACCTCAGCAGAATACAAGAAGCCAGTCTGTCAGAATAGTCTATGTAATAGTACTTCAGAGGCTCAACCAAGGAAGTAGAAGTGGTCATCTGCAAAATTCATTACTATTCTAAAAACGTTTACAGTATTTTTTTTTAACTTCTAATAAATTTATTTCTTGATAAACCAACCAAGTTTCCTTGACAAAAGAAAACAATCGTGTGAGTAAGATCTTTATACTTCTATAGTTTTCCTAAGAACTGATCTAGACTGAGGTTGTAGGTATATAAGCAGACTGCAGTATTCTAGCTACAAAGACATATTTTGAAATTACTGGGGTTTTTTCCTGGTATATATATCTTCTTGTGACAAAATATGAAAAGCAGAAAATGAACGTATTTATCTTGGCAGACAGTAGCTCTGAATGATGGGTTTAATGAGAACTAAACAGGTGAAATTAAACTTGAGTACAACAGACATAACAGTAATAATTCACAAATATTGAGCTCTGCCCCAGCACCCACTCCCTCTTCCCTCTAGAGAGTCATGCAGTATTTTGCTTATAGCATTGCTGCATGTGAGTAAGATCACGGTTTTGAGACACTAGTCTAAAAGGTTTTTGGAACCTCATTTTAACGATGCCCTCAGGAGAAACATAGTGTGTTTTTAAAAAACAGTACTATCCAGAACTCTTGGCTATACACACAGCATTTCCATCATGTCATGACAGGCCACCCTGAGCTGTCAATAGTGTCTGCTATATAAAAAATTACACCATTTTTAAGACACGCTTCACTTTACACTTAAATTCTCTTAGAAGTATGGTGTATCGTGCACTTTACTCTTGCTTTGTTTTTAATAAGTGTCTTGCTATAGAGTTCTGTATTTTTCACTTTTTTAGTAATCAGTGATGAGACTTAGTTGAACTGTCAATATTCTTCTATTTCCACACATAGGTCTAGCAACTTCAATATTATTCCACCTGAATTATTAAGCATAAAGATGAAAAGAATCAAACTCCTTCTTTTGAAAATATTGGTATATTTTTCTGTTAGGGTGTCCACTTATCTGTATTAATCCAGCTCAATGACAGGCGAAATCAGGTGAAAATCTCTGTCATCTCCTAAATAGCTGTAATAATTATTTATCCTCTTGGGGACTATACAAGAATGTTGAATCTCAGTTTTCCAAAACCATAGTATCTTATACTTTAAAAAAAAAATTTTTGAAAATAATTAAAAAATATAACAGCATTATTCATTATTATTTCTATTTCTATTTCTGTTTCCATTTCTATTTCTATTTTTATTTGAGAGTATTTGTGCTCTCACAGCTCCTGGAATTACAAATTCTTTGCATTCAGTGACACACATTGCATAAGCAAATAAACAACTATGCCCCAAAATGTTTAAATCCCATATAGGTTAAAAGACTTTTGAATATCTGAAAAAGAGAGTGTTATGTCTTAAGCATAGAAGGATACCTTCACAATATTAGAGCAAGCTGACATACTGATTATCTGTCAGCTATCTTCAATGGGAGGGTCAATGGAACAATCTTTCGAGGTAGTAAAACTTTGGTTACCTTAATAATGCCCAAATTGCCAAGTGATTGTAATTTTACATATTTTTTTTTTAAATCTTGTAACCCCCTCATTGACTTGACCAACGATTAATACATTCCACAGCCCTCAGTTACTGCCATCAGATGTTAATTTTCAGTTATGTTTGGCCTAGAGTATATCTGAAACATTGACCCATTAATGAAAGTATTTATATCCCATTTCCACTACTCTAAGTTCTTCAGTCATCTGGCATTATTTAACTCTAAAAAGAAAATTAAAATTTATTAAAATGTAGCCAGTATCACACAGACCATTCCTCTTAGTCCTTTTGAAATGTTTGTCTGCAGAAATAATTACATAGCAGCTATTAAAAATTATGTGTAAGAAGCAATTTTTTATACAGATAAGAGTGGATAATATATTGCTTATTTATCTCTGCATTTTAACGGGCAGAAGAATGACTTTTTCCAGTTTATAGAACATCAGAACTATGCATGTGTAAAAAAGTTCTAATCTGCCCAAATAATTTATAAGAAGTGATTTATTCAAATAGTTGTTTCTTTTAATTTTATACCTTCTTATTTCTAGTGTTGCCATCCTGGTTAGGATTCCAGTTTCTGTCCTGCCACTTAGCAGATGTAAAGAGACTGCAGTAGGCAGGGAATTATGCCGTTTGGAGTATCTGCAGGTGGACTAATGCAGCAACAGGTTACAAGGTGTCTTGTACCTCAGACATTTAGGGTTAGCTCAAAAAGGACGAATACTGGGAATGCCCAAGGGAAGGAGATACCAATCCTTCTATTTCCTTTTCAGAAGTTGTCCTAAAATTGTTCAGGTTATATCTCTTTGCAAATCTATGTTTATATTAGACATTCCAACTTTGTTTCTAGTTAAGATAAAGTGATAATTTATTTTTAAATTACCAAAATAACCCAACAATCTAGAGCTGATTTTCTTTACACTGAGATGAAATATTCCTCATCTAAAAATTATCAGCTCATTCTCTAGCGTTCCTTTACAGTCTGTAAGTGATTAATTTTTTCCTGATATTACATGTATTTCTTTCCTTGGTCAGCTAGTGAAAAAACATGTTTAAACCCTCTGCTCCCCTATATATGTATATACACACATATATATTTATTTGTGCAAGATGAGGAAGGTAGGGATGCATGAGGAGAGAAAAGAAGCATTCCAAAGAGAGTGCTCCATCATATTTATATATCAGGTGCAGTAAAACATGTTCTACTAGCAAACTTTAAAAAACCTCTGTTGCTTACAAAGGGTTATTTTCTTTGTCTTTATGCGTATATGAGAAAAAACCTCTGTCTTCAAAGTTACCAACACAAAAAGTAATTGGAAAGATAAAGTATATTTTTGTCTTATTAAAAAAAAAATCAAATCAAGTGAACATTCAAGTGCAGTTTTGGTTACTACCACTGTACGTGAAATGCAAAAATGTAAGTACATTTTTGGTTACTGCCAATACAGAAACTCAAGCTGTACCAGATAATTTATTAGACTGCAGAATGGGTTTGGTGTGCAATATTGTTGCCATTCCAAAGGACTAGTTTCATAGTCACTTTCTCCCCCTCAACAGGTTAATTTTACCTGGTTTTAATTATTTTTTCTTCTGTTTTTAATTTATTACACACAACTACATAAAGCATTTCATAGATAAATTCTATCAGGGTGAAAAATTACCATGAAATTTTCAAGCAAAAATAGACATGGTCTTCTTTTAAAGATATTTACCATCAGCTTTAAACTAGTAATTTGCAGTAAGCAGCTCTTTTCCGTAATGTTTTCTTCCAGTGAAAGCAATTTTGATTGTGTGTGACTAACTCTAATATTAAAAAAGAAATGTAAATGTAAGGAACCTATTTATTTGTGAAAAATTTCAACTTCCAGTATTTTAAGCACTTAATATTGCTGTATGCAGAAGAGTTTAGAAGAATTTTTGGTCGTTCCTCAGTGTATCTGAAAACTTACTGGTAACAACATGCACACAGTCCATTCCATGAGTCACTTCCATCACATCTGGACTTTACAGTATTTTATTGTTTTAGAAACAATCAAAAAGAACTACTGCCTAACAAGTATTCCATACACAGAAGCTGACTCCACAGAAGTGGAGGTGGTTTAGGTAGACAGTGGTGACTTGCATACTGTATACATCATGATTTTGTTTCAGGTAGCAACAAGGAGATGTGTGTCCACCAGGCAGCTCCTGTTGCGTGGCTGTCACATGCAACCACATGAGCAGCTGTTTGTGCAGTAGTCTCTGGGATATCCTGGGAAATCTTCTAGGCACCTTGGGTTGCCTGCAGCTGAATGGAAAGGGTTGCCACAAGGGACAGTTCCTGCCAACAAGCTCTAGCATTCATTTCTGACAACCCCTGTCAGTAGTTCCCAATAAAAGTGTGTTTAAGATTTTGTCTGTAACCTGCTCTTGCCAAGGGAAAGTCCCAGTGGCTTTTGGCTGGTGCCAGGGAGGGACTTGCACATCAGCAAGGCTGGTACTGCAAGCAGAGCCGGTTTTGTGCCATAGGGAGTGAAAAAGGGATAGTGGCCCCTTTGCTCTGCCAATGAGGGGAAAGGGTTTGGGGAGCAGTGCATAGATCTTGTGGGTCAATAATTGCTTGCACAGCAGCTGTAGATGGCAAGGATGCAGCTTTTACAACCACAGACCCACACTGGGATCAAGAACTACAGAGGGAAGATAGGATTCACCTGATAAAATATGGCAAGAGCACATTTGCTAAGATACTGGCTGAAGTGGTGAGAAGATATTTGAACTGATGAGAGCAAGGAGTGAGATTATGACCGAAATTCAAGTGGGGAAAGTTCATATGGGTTGGATGGAGAAGGGCGCAGGTTGGTGGGAACAAGAGAGACGTCAGGAGTGATGAAACAGGGCAAAGGGACATCTGCCTCACTGTATGTATACAAATACTCTCAGCCTGGGAAACAAAGCAGGAGAAACTAAAGCTCCATGTGCAGGTGCAACACTACAGCAATATTGGAATGGCAGATGTGGTGGGACAGCTTGCACAACTGGAGTGAGTGACGGGTAGGTACAAGCTCTTCAGGAAAGACAGTCAGTGAAGACAAGGGTAGGAGCTGCCCACGATGTGAAGGGGCAGCTTGGATGTGTGCAGCTCACCTATGGGACAGACAGCAGGCTGGCTGAACACTTATGAGTCAGAGCTAGAGGATAGGCCACTAAGTGTGGCACTGTGGCAGAAGCGTGGGACAGACCACTTGTCAGGATGGCAAGGTGGACAAAGTTTTCTCGAAATAACTGTGTCACAAACTCTTGTTCTCCTGGGGGCTTTACCCTCCTTGGCCTCTGCTCAGAGGGAAAAATAGCAGGACACAAGCAGTCAAGATTTCCGGAGGGCATTGGACATAACTTTGTGAACAGACACTGGATGGGTCAACCAGGGGTGATGTGCATTTGGAACTGCTGTTCCCTCACAGGAAGGAACAGGCTGGAGATGTGACAGTCAATGGTATCTTGGCTGTAGTGATCTTATTAGATTTCAAGATCTTGAGCGGAGTGAGGAAAGAGAGTAGCAGAGATTTGGGCTTATTCAGAGATTTGGTGGCTGGGCATCCATGGTAGACAGCACTGAAAGGCAAAGTTGCTCAGGAAAGCTGGCAGACCTTTAAGGATAGCATCTTCAAGTGTGAGAACAGTCCACCATGGTGTCCAGGGAGACAAGCAGATGTACTGGAAGCTAGCTTGGCTGAGCAGGGAACTCCTGACAGAGCTCCAATGCAAAAAGACAGCATACTGGAACTGGAAGCAGGGATGGCCTAGAAAGTAGGAGTTTAGAAATACTATGCTGGCATGCAGGATTGGTGCTAGGAAACCCAAAGACCAACTAGGTTCAGAAATGGCACGGGAATATCAAGAGCAATGAGAGCAGTAATCTTAACAGTAAAGGACCGAACAAGGAAATGATGAATGGGACAGGTGATTTAGTGACAGGAGACACAGATGAGGTTCTTGTTTCCTTCTTGTGCTCAGTCTTCACCAGCCTCCATGCTTAATTAGAAGTGTTCAAGGAGGAGAATGGCCAGCACTGGATGAGGCTGAGTTGGCAAATATGTGAGACAATTTGCCAACTCTGTTCAATCAGTTGAACCACAACTGAGGTGGTGCCTTTGGCAAGACCTTTCTCTGTCATGTTTGAAAAGTCAAGGAGACTGGGAGAGATTTCCAACCACTGCAGGAACACAAATGTTACATGCATTTTCTACAAAGTTCAAAAGGAGCAAATCCAGAAACTACATGTGGGGTTGGCTTCACTTTGGTGCCAAGTAAAATTGTGGAGTTAGTGCCCTGGGAACATATTTCTGGACTCAGGAAGGAGAAGATGATCGGAAACAGTCAACGTGGACTTTTCTGACTTTTAACTTGACTGTCTCTGGTGATAGAATGACTGAATCTGTGGACACAGATGACATTTACCTTGAAAACAGCAAGGCTTTTGACACTGTCATCTGTAATGTTCTTGTATCCAAGTTAGGAGATCACTGTCTGGATGTGGGGACAACCAGTAAACAACTAGTTGGAAGGCCATGGTTAACTGAGTTGTACTTGGCCTGGAGGCTTGTAACAAGCGCTGTAGTGCGGGGTCTATCCTGGGCCTTGTCCTATTCAACATCTCTGTCAGTGACCTGGAGGAGAGAATGAATAGCACACTTACCAAATTTGCTCATGACACCAAAGGTGGACCAGTTGACATGCTTGAGGGCCAGGCTGACTTCTGGGGACCTGGAGAGACAGAAGGAAGGGGCCACAAGTGACCCCATGAAATTCAGCTAGGACAGAGGCTGAGCCCTAAAACCAGAGCCCTGCAGCAATGGCACTCTGGGGCTGCTGGGGCTGGGGGGCAGTTCAGTGGAGATGGCCCTGGGCCTTACTGGGCAGTGAACTAAGCAGGAGCCAGGTGTTTCACAGCCAGCAGGGCCAGCAGCACCCGAGATGGTGTGAGTTCGGGTATAGCATCAAGGGATCACCCTTTCTTCAGTGATTGCTATATCACATCTAGATACGGTGTCCAGTTTTGGGCCTAGATAAACTGGAATGAAATCAGTAGAAGCCATGAAGAGGGGCTGGGGCCTTTGCCCTGTGAGGAGATGCTGCAGTGCTGGGACTGGTTTATCTGGGAGGAGGGACAGCTTCAGGTGTACCCAACAGCATCCCTGGCAGGAGGAATGGAGGTAACAGAGCTGGACACTTCATAGCAGTGGTTAGTGAGAAGTTGAGAGGTAGCAACACAAGCTGAAATACAAGAGGTTCAGGCTGGAACTAAGGAGAAGACTTTTTCCTATGAGGACATCCCAGTCATGGAGCCAAGGCCCAGGGAGTTTGAGCCATCTCTGGCCTGGGGGGTTTCATGCCTTGACAGGGTAAATCCCTGAACAGCCTGATCTGACCCCATGGATGACACAGCTCTGGGCAGCAGCTGGGACTGGAGGCCTCCCCAGGTCCCCACCAGCCTGAATTATCCTATGAACTTAATGGTAATGTATGAGATCTGCAGTTTATTTGACGTGTTGGGAACATTCCACAAAATTGGCAATTAATCAGCTGGGAAACTGATTAAAGCAGAAACTTCAGCACAGTATTAGAAAGATACAGAAGTTTGAAAATGTGAAGAAGTTGGAATGTGAGAGAAAAATGGTAGTTTAGGATCAAAAAGACTAAAACCTGAAAGGGTATAATTTAAAAACTGTATGTTACATGAAATTTACTTTTTGTAAAGTAAAAAAAGAATCAAAAAAGTTTCTATCTTTTTAAAAGTATTTAATTTCATAAACTGGTACAGAATTTAAAAGTGCAGAAGCTTTGTAGATCATGGGAACATCAAAACATTATATACTGTTGTGGACTAACCCCAGTAGGCAGCTAAGTCCCACACATCTGCTCACTTACTCCCCCACAGAGAGAAGGGGAAGGCAATCAAAAGGGTAAAAGTGAGAAAACTCATGGGATGAGGTAAAGACAGCTTAATAGGTAAAGCAAAAGCAGCATGTACAAGCCAATCAAAATAGGAATTCATTCACTACTTCCCATTGGCAGGCAGATCTTTAACCATTTTCAGGAAGGCAGGGCTTCAACATGCATAACTCTTACTCGAGAAGACAAATGCCATAATTCTGAATGTTTCTCCCCCAACTTCTTTTCCACAACTCTTACTCCTGAGCATGACATCATATATCCCTTTGGTCAGTTGAGGTCAGCTGTTCTGGCTGTGTCACCTCCCAGCTTCTTTCAGGGCAGAGTTGAAAACACAGAATGCCTTGATTGTATATGAGCACTGTCCAGCACTAGCTAAAACATCAGTATGATTTCAACACTGCTTTGGCCACATATCCAAAACATAGCACCATACAAGCAGCTATGAAGAAAATTAAGTCCATGTCAGCGAAAACCAGTACATATATATATATATATATATATATATATAAGGGAAGGGACCTCTGGAGGTCATCTTGTCCAATGACCTGCTTAAAGTAGGTACAGCAGATGCAGTTCTTCAAGGCACCTCCAGTAAGTTTTTAAACATTTCCAAGCATGATATTGAAGACAATGTGTAACCATCATTAAGATGAAAAAGGTTTTCCTTCCATTAATTCAGTCTAATTTTTGTTTCCTTCCCTCTCATCCTTCTATTGTGCACCTCTGGGAACAGTTTGGTCTTTAGGTATCTCCAGACACCAATTAGACCAAAAGGCACCAAAAGGGACCAAAGCTGTCCCTTTCCAGACTGAAGAGACACAGCTCCTGTAGGCTTTCATCAGATGCCCCATGCTTCAGCCTCCAACCACCTCATGGCTTTCCTAGGACTTGCCCCAGTACACCAGTGTCTATCCTGTCTGTGGAAACCTCAGGCTGGGTACAGCACTCAGGTGTATCTCACAGGTCCTGGATAGTGAGACAGGGTCCTTCCTCAAACCTACTGGCTGCACCCTTGTTTGTGTAGCCTAGGATGTGGTGGCTTCTTTGCTGTCCAGGGGCAGTGCTGCCTTATGGCCAACCTGGTGTCCCCCAGGGCCCTGAGACCTTTTAACAGAGCTGATCTTAAACTGTTGGCCCCAGCCTGTTCTGCTGCAGGACTTTGTCCATCCCAGGGGACAGGCTTTGTGTTCACTTTTGATGAGGTTCATGAAGTTCCTGTCTGCCCACTTCTCCAGCCTATGTGTGAATAGCTCCAGTGCATTGACTGCTCCCCGCAGTCTGCCACCATGATCTTGCTGCGAGTGCACTCTGTCCCGTCATCCATGTAGCTGATGAAGACATTAAACAATATTTGCTCTCAAATCAAACCCTTAGGTACAACACTGCTAGTTGACCTCCAGTTGGGTTCATCACAACTATTTTGGCCTGGCTGTCCAGCCAATTTTTAATCATCCTTATTCCCCTTTTTAATCCATATTTCACTAACTTGACTATACGGATATTGTGGGACACCATGACAAACAACCTGACAAACTTAAGTTGTAAAATATCCAATGATCTCCCCTTATCCACAGATCAACAGGCGGACTGGCACGTTGTTCCCTAATTTAAGCTTAATGAAACATGAAGGTAGATACATGTAATTTATACATGCATCTTAGTTGACTGGTGAAATTAATTGAAGAAAAGTCTTCATTTTATTAATTACTTCAGTGAAGCTTATCTGTTGTATTTCCAAATTATTGGATGCTGTTCCTACTAAGGAAGATCACTTTGGTTTAATTTGGTGAGAAAAGTTAGAAAGCCATGACAATGGCAGAAAGGTTGGAAGAAACTTTAAGCAACTATTCAAGATTTCAGGACAGTTGATAGTATTTTTTACTAAAGGAAAAAATGTTGGGTTTTTTCTACCTCCCTCTGACCGATTGGATGTGTTATTGGTGATACTATATATTGAATATTGAATATTTTTGCCTTGATAATGTTTATGGTCAAAATCAGATAATCTCAGATATCTATTACATAAGTAATTTCCTTTCCCATTAACAGGTTTACCTCCCAGTTCCCTCTGGTAATTCTGCTTTAGCTTCTGAGTGTAATTCAATGACTTTATTTTAATCTCCAAGGGAGTCCATGAGTTTACAGCAATCTTTACAGAGATAATTTCTCTTTTCAACCTCATGCAAAAGCCATTCTCTTCAGGGATGTGGAAAACATCAGTCTTCAAGGTGATATATGCAGGAACGAACAGCTAAGCTTTCTTTCATGTTTTTCCTGAACTGTGAAATGCCTGAGAAAGAGGGGCCTTATTTATTCTATCTGCATTGCGTTCCTAGTGCAAAAGCCTGAATAGAATAAGAGGATGTTAAGAATGAAGATGAAAATGTGAATGAAGAAAAGTTACCTCTCTAATCATAAGAAATCACAAAATATGAGAAAAACTTTTGCTTTTCAGCTCAAAAAATGTCGTTTCTTCCTAGCAACTTAGCACTTCTTTTGAGAGACTGAGATAACACGTATGTGTAAAGCAAACCCTCAGTAGATCAATGACTTACCAGTTGATAGTGAACCAGAAGACTATTATGAGGTGAGAGTGGTTTTTAAAAGCTACCAAAAATCTTGGGATAAACTGTGCAACACAAGATTGAAAAATAACAAAAATGCCTGGAGGAGAAGCAGCAGCTCCCTTCCTTTAACAGAATTTCAACCTCCTGGACCAGTTGGTTAACCGTGTAAATTTTGCTATCTCTTTAACTTTCTGATTTGTAGGCTGTGAACTGCTGCTGAGAGACCTCCAGGCCAAGGACTAAGGGAAGCTGCTTCTCACAGCTGGAAAGGATAAAAGAGAATTATGGGGACATTTGAGTTCTACAAGTCTGCTGTTTTGCAGCATGAGGAAGGCTATTATAGCAGCGATTTCCTTTGTGGGTTCAACACACTGCTAAACACCAAAAAGAAATGGATGTGATTAAAATATATGCCACCATCTTATGAGTGTTGTTTTCTTTAAAAAATATTTTCCAACTTTCCTCTGGTTGCCTTACCAGCAGATTTAAGTTCGAAGACAAAGACTGGTAGTTCAAATCCCAAAATACTTACTCCCTTCCCCTGCTGACAGTCATTTTGAATCAGCATAATCAGCATATAGAGCTCAGAGGAAGAGCTGTGAAATGACAGAGAAGTTATCAGACTACTGTAAAGTGAAATATTTCCTGGTTTTAATGAGGTGTCATTTTCTCAAAGCATCACGTGCCTCCTGAGATCAAAATAAAAATACAAGTACAGTCCAATGTATGTATTCAGGAAAACAAGGAAAACCTGCTAACCTGAAGAAACCCTAAACCTGATGTTCCCCTAATTTCCTTTAAAATTATTGAGAGATAAATTTCATGAATGAGTTGCACATTAAACATTAATATTGGGCTAGCTTTGTTTTACCATTGCTGCCAAGCTGATGGTGGAAGAGATTTTTCTCTTGTCATAGAATTGTGAGGTAGATAGACATCCAGGATGACAGCTTCCAAGTCTTTTTCTAAGAGGTGCTCCTTCCCTTCCTCTTTCTTTCAGATTGCGTATGCAAAAGATGGCCAGTATAGGCTCTGCCACATTCCCAGGAGCCTGGGTTCAGTTTCTGACAGTGCCACTGTGGAGAAAATAATTTGAATTTCTCTGTATTACAGGGCTGCCTTTGCACTTTAAGGAAACATGTACTTCACAGGGTGGTGTTATGATAATAAATTAAAGATGGAGAGTGTGATTATATCGCTTCCCTATTATGATAATAGAGCAGAAACAAGATTTCTCTTATTTTCAGCAGCATAAAAAGCCTTCCATACTTAACTACATTCACTTAAGATAGTAATGTATGCAAATTGAAAAAAAAAAAAAAAGCTAATACTCAACAAAGTTATCTCAGCCCATCACCAAAATTGTTGTGTGATTTTGGGAGGTGTGTAAAATTTAGCTTGATTTTTTTGAGCTAATGAGAACACTTAGTCAGCAAGATAGGAAGGGAAAGCTCTGTCTCAAATGGAAAAAAAAATCCACTTGTAAGATTCAAAGCAATTCTACTGTCTACTTGCTTGGAAGTACTCCCAGAATAAGCATTTGTGCTTTTGGATAATTCTGACTTTTTCTTACCCCAGAAATAAGGAGAGAAAGAAAAAAAAATATGCTTGTGCATTTCACACTTCAAGGGAAAAAATGTTATAAAGGTTTTTAAATTAGTGAGGAGGGCAAAGTTTACCTGCCAGTTTTCAGTTTTTAATTATTTCTTTTATTTTATGTTTAGCTTTACAAAGTGTTCTTGCTTCTGCTATATGATAGTAGTTTCTATAAACCTAAAAGATGTTATTACTGGAATATAATTGCTTGGTCTATTTGGTTTTTTGTTTGAGTCATAGAATACTGTATCATCTAAGTCTAGTTTTTCATACTTTTGCATTGAGACAACCTGTTTTGTGAAAAATTATTTGTATTTAAGTGTCTTTTTCAGGAGTATATTAATTTATAAAATGTATCTCTTTCATATTTGATAACTGAGATATTTATTAATCTTTTAACCATCAGAACAGGTTGGTACGGTTCGAGTTATGATAGAATTTTTGCATGCACACCATCAGATATTTAACCGTCCTGAATTTATGGTAAAGTTATTGTCCTGTATGTACACTCTAATATCTAAATCAAGTAGAATACATAGCAAACAAATGACTCTGAAATGCCATACCAAACAGACCACAACACCTTTTGTTTTGAGATATTCACTACTTTTGTTCAAAAAATGGGGTGTTTAACATGTTAATTAATGACCTGTACTACGGGACAGATTGTACCTTTATCAAGATTGCAGAGGATACCGAAAGGGGAGGAATGGCTGATAAACTACATGGGTGTGCCATACAGATGCACTTGGACAGCCTAGAGAAACAGGCCCACAGTAATCTTGTAAGTTCAGCTAAGGTAAATGCCAAGCCCTGTCCCTGGGGAACAATAAATCCAGGTGCCAGTAGAGGTTGGAGGCTGACTGGGGGGAAAGCAGCTCTGTAAAGAAGGGCATGGGAGCCCTGGTGAACACCAAGTCAACCATGAGC